>OW445490.1:3952141-4552141 GCA_918226075.1 Microctonus brassicae
TCACTTACATTCTTGACAGCACTAAACTGTTCATTTTTCTCGTCATTTGTTTTTTTAATCACAATTGAATTTTTCGGTAGTGTTCTTTTCTTTTTTCCAACCTTATCTAGAAATATCAATATTTTCATATATTTATTTACATACTTTGAATTTCATATTGAATATAGTTCACTTACCTAGTTGATTCTCGATATTTATTTTATTTCCTTTTTCAAATTCAGTTTTCATTTTTGTCAGCTCTGCATGACTATCTGTGATTGAACAAAATTAATTAATTTCAAAGTAGATGACAAACTTCCTTTACTGCTCCCTTGATTCGATCACAAAATATAAGAAGTCCAATTATTTACCATTGTAGACGATTACATTGCCAGCATATCGTTTACCATCTTTATATTTGATGCTGCAATCTTTATGTCTTTTGATAATATCTGCTTTTTTGCAGATATAATACACATTATCAGAGAATAATGTTAAAGCGAACATTTCCAAATGTAGAAGTCTAAAATTGAATCATTTATCATTTTCATAATTAATTCATGATTAGCTATATTATAAATAGGTTATAATTTCATACTCAACAATGGGAATATAATAAGAGCCATATGTGATCTGAATATGATTTATAATACATTTACATCATTGAGTATCAAAAACAGAATCATTTTATTCATAGAATATAATTTATATGATAACAATATTGGACAATATTACACATAATACTTACTTAACTTTCCAGAGTGCATGTATCTTCGTTTTAAGGTGCAGTATATTACACAATTCCACTCAGAATGTTTTTTTCGAACGCACAACACAATCATGAAATGAAATAAAACAATTGAATGTATAACTTTGATATATGAAATGCCCTTCAAAATGTAAACAAATCCCGCTTGAGGTACAATCTCAAATACACGTTATGGATATACTTTACTACCATTGGTACATTCTTCTAGATGCCATGTCGTTATAGCCAATCGTAAACAGCACTGCTGAACTCAATTGACGGTATTATTACGAATATATCAACGTATAATACACAAAGTTGAGTCAAGCTAAAAATTTTTTCGTGATAACTTTTTTAATGTTTTTTTAACGATATTAGGAAATATACCTAAAAGTTCTGAGAATCAATTGTTATAAGAGTGCTATACTGTTTTGATTCATTATTATTATCATTGACGTATCGTTACATACAGGGACCGGTCAACGTATCGGTCTCCGTATTTATCTTTACGTAAATGGCAGTTGAATGGAAATACATCGATGTAAAGACAGATACAAGGACCGACATATTCTATGTAATGACATGAAATACGGCTGTAGATGATAGCAATAATGATTTATTCTCATTATTAATTCTATGTTTCACATTAATGAAAAATCTTTATTAGATGAAAATAAACAAAGAAAGCCCAAGTTCATTAATTTCTTATTCGTTGCCGAATTCAACAATTTTATCATTCAGGAAATGGGAGCAAAGTTACTTAGCAACATTACGTATGATATTGAGTTTAACATTACTGCAATGACTTTGAAAGCTGTCAAGTACATTTTTGCTTTACAATGAATACAAATATATTAATTATAGGAAAAATAATAATGTTATTTAATATTATTGAATTATGAAACATCAAATGAATAAAATTATATTCATTTGATGTTTCACATATGTATATGGTTAATTTTCATTCATATAGTATTCGGTGGTAATTCGCGGTAACCAATGACTACCAGAGTTGTGGAATGTCAAACATCACTCATATTAAAACTTTATTTTTTTATCAGAAGAGAAAACACTTGAGTAACGATTGAATAAAAAATACATTGAAATTGTATTTCCGAGGTATTATGATTTGTTTTGTTCCAATTCGCTTCATGTGGGTCATATATGGAAAAAACCCTGAATTTAGTTACAATTTTTCTGATTTGAATAGGTGAATATTCCAAAATTTTCGTGGTATAAAAATAATATATCATAAAATAATTGACTGAAAATTCAAAACACATGTGATATCATTGAGTTTACATTTGATATACATCATAATTTAGTCCACACATAATTCGAATGCAATACTTAAAACTATTTAAAGTATACAATTAAATAAAAAAAGTCGTTACTATCAGAAATGTAACGATACATACGAGGACCAATATCTTGCATATAATGATACAAAAGAGGACCGGCCCTTTTTTGTATCAATACATAAAATATAATGGTCCGTGTATGTATCTTTACACCAATGCATAACTAGTTCATCTATTCATGATATGAAATGATATACAAAAACCGTTATATTGGATGTATTGATAGAAAAAAGAACCGGTCTTATTTTTTATCATTATATCCAAGATATTGGTCCTCGTATGTATCGTTAAATTTATGGCAACATTGTAATTTTTTTCAACTTTTATTGTGACTTTCGAATTATTGTTTGATCGTTACACATAAATCATGCACAGATTAATATTGAGTGAAGTAATGTTTATGTATTCATTATATTCAGCTGAATAAAAAAAATATTGAACTTGTATTTGCAAGGTATTATGTACTTTGTTTTGTTCCAAGTAGCTTAATGTGGGTCATACATGACAAAAACCCTAAATTTAGTTGCAATATTTTCTGATTTGAATAGGTCAATACACCAAAATTTTCATGGTATATAAATAATATCCCATAAAATAATTGGTGGAGATTCAAAACATATGTGATATCATTGAGTTTACGTTTGATATACTTCAGAATTCAATCCAGGCATGATTCGAATGCAATAATCAAAACTATTCAAAGTATACAATTAAATAAAAACAGTCGGTAGTATCAGCAACGTAACGAGACATACGAGGACCAATATCTTGCATATAATGATACAAAAGAGGACCGGCCCTTTTTTGTATCAATACATAAAATATAATGGTCCGTGTATGTATCTTTACACCAATGCATAGCAAGTTCATCTATTCATGACATGAAATGATATACAAAAACCGTTATATATGATGTATTGATAGAAAAAAGGACCGGTCTCATTTTTTATCATTACATCCAAGATATTGGTCCTCGTATGTAACGTTACATTAATGTCAACACTTTAGTTTTTTTCAACTTTTATTGTAACTTTCGAATTGCTGTTAATTGTTACATTTAAACCATGCACAGATTGATATTGAGTGAAGTAATGTTTATGTATTCATTATATTAAGCTATATAAATGAATCCTAGATTAAGAGAACACCCATATCACACAAAAATGTATACCTTTATGGATGAAGGAACAACTGAGTAATTTTATTTTTTCAACATGAATACTCTATTTTGAATTTGTACCTGCGTTTTAGCCATGTATAAAAACTATTTTCAGGCCGAAACAAATATACAAGGACTTTGCATGATTTCTGAGGATAATATACATTAACATAAAAAAGGAGTTATTACAGCTGTTAATGACGGAAGGAAAAATATGAGGACTTATATTTTTTATGCAATGATACATAACAGGACCGATCCTTTTTTTTATATGTACATCATTTATATCGGGTTCCATATGTATCTTTACGTCATATTAACTCAACTCGGTATACATTGATGTGAAGATACTAACTAGGACCGACCTCTTTGTTATAATGGTACAAACGAAGACCGGTCCTAGTTTTTACCATTACATCAAAGATATTGGTCTTCGTATGTACCGTTACATTGCATATAATAACGACTTCTTTGTTCAATCGTTTATTTCATATAGATGGAGGTATCGAATTCGATTTCTATGCAGGATGAATTTTGATGTATATCGAACGTATACTTAATGGTTAGTAACATTAATATTTTTTTTTCCAAGTTTTTTGCACACTGTGTATAGTTATATTAATGATATAATTGTAACATTCGAATCATCTACAGGATGTCATTAAGTGAACCGACATATTCACTATACTTAGTAACATTAAAGAATCTTACATATATAGCTTGAATGATGTTTCAAAAATACTATTCAGATGTTCTTAGTTGACAAATAATTGACCAGTTAATTGAAGAAAATATTATAAGTATATGTATATCGCATTATGAACCTTATTTGGTCCGTTTTTATGATAGTGATAACTGTCATGCGATAATACCACTGAAATGGTTGTCTTATGCCAGTTTTGGAATTGTTGACCTGTTTATAATTATTGCAATAAATAGATAACATGCTATTCAATTACAAGTTCTATTCAGGATCCAATTACTTCAATCAAATCAATGAAAATGTTGTTATTAAACAAAGAACGAATAATGATAATGAATTATCATTCCGTTCATAGTTGCAGTAAGATCTCTTATTACTTTATTTTAATTCATCTGTAGATAAGTGGCTCTTAGTTGTCTCACATTGCTTTACTTCACCATGAAAAGCATTTGATTCGATAGCCCTTCCAGGTAATATCGGAGCATTCAGTGATCTATGGCGTTGTGCACATAAACTTTTTTGTTTTCATTAATTACATCATTTATTATGACAGTCAATAGACTTGATGACATGAAAATGATTGAGATGAAATGGACGCGTAATTTCACGTTACATATATATAAATATCGGTACCGGTAGCAGTTCCGGTCCTGATAATATTCAATCTACAGCAGAAAATTCGGTCTTGATATAATACGTTTCATCTAAGAAAAATACTAGGACCGGGCCTGGTAAATTTCGATGTACATAGAAAAATACCGGGACGGTACCATTATGTACCAAATGTCCCGGTAAGTGCTGTTGCGTCTCCGAAATGGCCCCAGTATGTGTCGAACCATAAACATATATATATATATATATATATATATATATATATATATATATGTTAGAACACTATTATTTTCATTTGAATGTTCCATTGGCTCGTCGGCATGCAAATTATTATGATCACTATCCATTATTATTTTCTCTTTTCTTCATTATTATTAAATAAAACAATATTAATTATTAAGTAGTATGAATATTAGAGGATAAGCACACAATAATCTATATGCAATGGTAAAAAGTTAAATTCACAGTTTTAATTACCAGTTTTCTACAAATTAATTTCACAATATGAACTTAAACGCACAGTTAATATTAACAATAGGCACACAGCTAATATAAAATAATCACACAGTTGACACTAACGTGAATATGCCAATCGACACGCGGAATGATGCGCAACGAATCTACGGGCCTTCGACACAGTTCTTTTTGGAACAAAACTAATGATGGTTCTACTTCACTAGATATATTTTGATATGTCTGCTTATATCGCTCAGGATAGACTAACTTCCAAAACTCCTGTCCGGCCCGTGGCTACGTTCGAGAAAAGACGGAATGTCATAAAAAATGCATGTCTCTCTCGCATCACTCTTTGTATACCTCAGTGAGTGCATACCCTACGTGGGTATGCACTCACTTTTCATGGACACTTACTATTAGTCCTTATCATAAACCTGGACATACTTTTATTACAGGCCAGAAGGGTCTGTGAACATTATAATCCTAAGCAGATGTGCATTTACAATCTATGAAGGAATCCGAAATGAAATAAAAATATATAAAAAAATACAGATGACAAAAATATTTGTTAAAATAAACTTAAACTAAATTTCCAACGCCGGTTTTCGTTATTCGGCTCCGTGCGCCGACATATATATATATATATTGTGATGTTGTGGCTTGCCACACATCGAAAAATATTATTAATACAGATTTTATGTACGGAAAATATTATAATACGGATTGAAATGTATAAAATAGTGTGAATGTAGTATGGACGGATGAGTGCTAGTATGAGCGGTGGGAGCAGCGGGCATGAAGATGCACGGACGGTGCCGAATAAGAACAATAGAGACGACGCAGCGAGGCACGTGCGTGTACGAAAAATTAATTGAAAGAAGCAAGGCGAACGCCGATAGAGTAAGGTGTGGAAGGACGGCCATGGCGGGCGCCGTAAGAACGAGGCGTGAAAAATAGAAAGATGGACGCCGAAAAAATCTGGTGCGTGCAATGAAGAGTGTGCTGGGCAAGTGTAATGGGTGATATTGGTGAAATAATACCGATAAAAAGTCTCCAACAAACGACGAATTATGTTATTGCCAAGAGAACGAGCGATGCATAATATTGTCCAACGGGAGAATTGGATTATTTTACAAGATTCAATACGTGGTTGAACAGACGGACTTTTGTATCACCACGTGGCGAGCCACCATCGTCACAAACATTGCGGCCATTCAACAACGCTAGAACCGGACTATACCGAGTCCAGGATAGTCAACAACAATACGGATTGGTCAGATAAAATGAATTAATAAATAATTGAAGAAGAAAATAAGCTGCTGTGGTACACGTGATTCAAGTGGAACAGGTGATAAAAGATTGTGGAAATAGAGTGTCCGAAAAAATAATTGTCGGGTGAAAAAAAATTAAATATTGTGTAAAAAAGTATGCAGTATGAATTGAGTAAATGTCCGGTATTATCATTAAAATGTTTATACGGTATGGAAAGTATGAGAGAATTAATAAAATGAACAATTATTATTTCTACGGTAATAATAACGAAATGCGTGTTAAATTGTGTGATAAGTATGATGAGTGAAATGTATGAGCGAAAAAAATATTGCAGTGTAAAAGAAATTTATTGTCGCACTGCCGTAGACCCGTCAATCATCACGGCCGAAAATAAGAACAGTATATTATTATTTAAAAATGCAAAAAGAGAAACATTATTAATTTTCGAGTCATTATATTTTTTCTTTCATTCGGATTTTTCATTGTTAAATAAATCAACATTATTATTTTCAATATTTAATTTTATGAGAACATTATTTTTGTATTTTTTGAGATAGATTTCCCCGATAATCTTTAGCCATTTTCAGGCAATCGGGGTGGCATCCCTTGTATCAAGAACAACGATGACGGTAAGCAAAGTTTTGAGGGACAAAACCGAGCGACGTTACAATATATATATATATACAAACAAAAAAATGTTCGGAAAAATGAAAAAATTTTCAAGAAAAAATTTCAAAGAAAAATCAATAAAAAAATGATCTGTGGCACTCCGGGAGTGCCGGCAGAAGTGAAAACTTGAACATTAACGTTGTACATTTTTTAATATTTTTTGGAATGGTTAGGGAATAATTTCGGACGAATTGCTTTATTTATCAGTATAGAAGTACTATCATTTATGTGTTCCGTATTTTAAACACTTTATATATGAGAATTTTACAACTATACAGACGGTCGAGCCATCAGCAGATCAGCTGATCAGCATTCAACAGTAACCATCACATTCAGCATGGTGAGCGATAAATTTCTAGTGCGCAGACGCCACGCACTAGATGCTCCCACCACATCACTGCCGTGCATACACGTAGCAGCCTGTAGTACAAACACACACGCACACTCACACAAGCGCCCCGTGCCGCTTAAACGAAACAGCCAGCAGGCATACATTTTCGGCGCGCTGCAGAAAGAGAGGGGGTTCCTCTCCTACGCCGGCAGTCTACCCTCCCTACATCTTACGAATTTTCGATCAGCATCACGTGACCCTGACGCGAGTTCAACATTTTCTACCCATCTAAAAAAAGTGCACAACGCCGCTAAAGAAGTTTTCACTTCAAAAAAAGCACAACGACCGCATTCCACAAAGTTTTCGACTTGGATGATGGACAATCACGAAAATCGCAACCTTTTATAATTACGAACAAAACCTACGTTAGACCTCGGGGTCAGCTGTAAGGGAAGTTCACCGGGGATAATGCCATCCCTGACCGATTAGACACGTAACGCTGACATGATAATGATGTTTAGAAAAATGTAGCAAAAATATTTTACGTAACACAAATAGATAAGGAAAAGTACATATATCATGAAACTAGTACATAGTTGAAAAAAAAAGAAAGGAAAAAATATATATATCACACACATATAATTACAAGATTCAGGGATGAAAAAGAATTTCGCTTAAAAGAAAAAATACATACATATGTTCGATTTTCGCGCGTTCAATTCGAACGAGGACGTTCGAACTTTTTTAGGTGGGGTGGTGTTATCCCCAACGTAGGGATATATTACTGTATAGGTTAAACATGGAATAATTAGATAATAAGTAAATAGATCCGAAGAAATAAAATGATACATTTATATTCATATAAACTATACATATTGTAACGTCGCTCAAGTTTGTCCCTTAAAAAATACCTTACCGACGTTATCGTTGTCCTTGAATGGAAGAGATGCCACCCCGATTGCCTGAAATTGGCTAAAGATTATCGGGGAAATCTTTCTTAACAAAACACAAAATAATATATTCTCACAGTAAATAATTTTCAATGAAATAATAACGATATTTATTTAATTGTTATAATGAAAAATCCGGATGACAAAACAAATATAAAATGATTTGAATAATAATAATAATTTGAGTAATAATAATGACTTGAAAAATAATACTTTCTTTCTTTCTTTTACTTTTATCAAATAATAAAATAATATTCTTTCTTATTTTTGGCCGTGAATAATGACGGGTCTACGGCAGTGCGATTCGCTATTAATCTTACACAATATTCTTCAATCTAATATTTTCACTTAATACCATATCAATCTCAATATTTTAATTACTTAATATTAATTACTATCCGAAAATTTATTTACTCGTTGCGCTGTGGAATGATGGTAACAATATTATACGAATGACTCACCACGTGCTGATTCTTACAATCACGCTTCGAGTATTTTATAATTTGAATTATTACCTGATTTTCAGCCACACTCGCTCAATAATTACTAACTTTATTCGTTCTACTCACGAACAATTATTCTTACGCAAAATACAACGTCGATTCACCTTTTTTAACAATTATTTTAATAGATTACGCGTGACACACATTCAACATACATCCGTACACCATGAGGTTCACCGTGGAAGTGTCGTCCAAAATGGCTCCTTCCGTCGTCTTCTCCTTCCCAGCATTACCGTAGTAGTCGTTTTAAATCCAAATTAAGTCAAAATTATATCCATAATAATTTATTAATACTGATTAATCATCATTGGTCCAATTCAAATGGCGAAATAATAGACAATTATTTAATTGGTCGGCAAATTTATTTTTAATATTACCGCCAAAGTCAGCCATCTTAGTTCCGAATTGTGTACTCCTATTGGAGAATTTCAAATAATCAAAATGGTCGCCTCAAGCCTCGAGCGCCACCTTTACCATTCTCGCCATGCATCGATTGTTGACATTTCGATCATGTGAGGTTAACCCATGCTGGGTGTGTATAGTGAACGTTGTGATATTGTTGTTCATCATTATTTATCATGATATTGGCTGCTGAATTATTATATTGGATCCGGATGATTATTATATTACTGCTGCTTCTCTCAATATTCACTGCTGGATTATTTCTTGGATTGACATTTGTATTAATTACTGCTCCTCTGAAGTAACTTGTATCCTTATGTTGTCTCTAAATACTTTGGTGAGGCTCCTTTAGTATTTTTACATTCATTCTTACAATTTATTCTCATTTATACTTTTTATTAATTATCCATATTTATTTTTATACAGCACAACGAGTTTTATCTATAATATATAAAAATAAATGATGTGTGGCAAGCCACCACATCACAATATATATATATATATATTGTGATATATATATATATATATATATGTTAAGATAAAATGAGTACTACCATTGATAATACAGGACTCTACTATTAATAAGAAAATTAATTGATCACTATAATTGCTATATAAAAATGAAATAAAACTATAACATCAAAATAAAAGAATTGTAATGTCAGAAATATAGATATATTTTCAATCTAAAATATGATACAACATGTAATACATATGTTAGATATAGACAGCAAAAAGTTCGACAAATTCTTCCGCTATCCGATAGCCAAATAAACCTATGTAAATGAAACAAACAATTTCTGACGCAATTCGGAATTAAAGGAAAACTAGATAAAAACCTCAAACAAATGATTACGCAAGAAAATACGTCTTATAAAAGAATCGATAAATATAATTTTATAAGAAATGAATAAATCCGAAATAAATAGTGAAAAACGCATGAAGAACATAGAATTTCTCAAATCAATAATGCATTTCCGTAGTTGATATAAAATACATAGCACCTGAATAAATATGATTAAAATATCGTTCGATTCATTATCACATAAAAGAAATTGTATCACGATTCTTGGAAAAGTTAATGCATCAAAATGCAGGGGATTGCCCCCAACCAATCACACACATAGAAATAGTCAAAAAGACGAAAGAACAACCTACTAAGAAATAATAGCCAATGAAAATGAGTCTGTATGAACCGGGAGATGAAAATCTTCCTCTAATTAGAAACTTATAAAAACTCTAGAAAATCTGTAAAAAATCAGTTCTCCGACAATTAAGAAAAAGACGAGAGTTCTTTGAACAAGATCCGTCACACTAGTTCTCTTAAAAGAAAAAGTTGTTCAATACAAATTCTTCAACAAATTAATAAAATCGCATAAGTACCGAGTTCAATAAACGAATAGAGTACAGTTCCTACTCAGAATATACTCGAGAGCGATAATCATCCGCGACGTTCGCGAGAAATTTATTATTAAATAAAAGTATAAGAACTAATAAATAAGTCGGGGTTCTCAATTAAAATTAAAATAAAGACAGAATGAACAACTGTTATCAATAATAACATCATGAAATAAGTGAAATCATTCAACAATTTTGTGAAGTGAAAATAGTTAAATAAATAAGTATTTTTAAATTCAAATAGTGTTCTCAAATACATAAATCATTTGCCGCTAATTATCCATCTTCACGATCCTACTAATTCCTGCAACGAACCTACAAATTCAATAAATAAATAAATCCCCACAACAAATGAACATTTTATAGTAAGGTTGACAATGAAACTCCTGAACAACGCAGTGATTGGCTCTCAATCAATCTGGAGCAGAGGCGCTCTACCACGAATTAAGCAATTCAACCGAGGTTAGCCTCTTTCGACAAATTCGCGTGTTTCCAGGACGTAACATGCACACCTAAATATCCAACTGTTTCCTTGAATGCAATGGACTTGCCCCCTATTCAGTGTTGCGTGGACTGCACAAACTGAGACATGCGCACTAGAATTTCTACTCAGGGCATACACGTAGCCACCTCGCCTGTACGAGAGCTCTGCGCTATAAACAGCTAATCGTTACACAGTGTATATCTATAGATGTGTTACATCGGCTGAACATCAAATTAGTGACAACACTAGTAGTGAGTGAAATATTTATTTGGTTTACAAGTGATAGTGAAGACATTATTATGGATTCATCGATGGAACCAGGGCCATCATCAGCAACAGAGCAATATAAAGGAAAAAAAAAAGGAAAGTTTCATATAGAAAGTGGTTGGACGATCCGACATTTAAAGATTGGCTACAAGCATCACCTGATGGCGATCGAATGTTTTGCTCGATCTGCCAACAAGGTTTGGTTTGTAGGCGATTTACACTGTCGAATCATATTGATAATTATAAATGTTTAAATAGAGCATTGTCATCTATTCATGTTGATGTCAATAATAATGGAAGTGACGATTTCACGATGAAAATGATATCAACAGAAATAGAGTTTTGTGTATTTATCGTTGAGCATAATGTACCAATTTCCACTGTGGATCATTTAGTGCCGTTATTACGCAGTTCATTTTCAGATTCGATTGTAGCAACAAATTTAGCATTACCGCGAAATAAGTGCACACAAATTATAAAGAATGTACTTGGTGCAGCGGCATCCTCGAGTATCGCAGATTATTTAAAAAAATCAAAATTTTCCGTTATGATCGACGAAACCACTACAATCGCGAACAAAAAATTTATGTGCATATTAGTAAAAATAATGAAGCCCGATCGTAAAGTTGTGACACAATATTTCGATATGATAGAATTAGACCGGAAAAATTGTTCAGCGTCAGCGTTATTTGTGGCATTTAAATCAAGTTTTGAAAAGCAAAACATTCTTCTGTCAAATATAATATCATTCGCGTCAGACAATGCATCGGCAATGATTGGAAGTAAAGATTCGTTTGTAACTTGTTTAAAAGAAATAAATCCAAATCTCATTATATTGAATTGTGTGTGCCATTCGTCTGCACTGATAGCCTCGAAGGCTTGTGGAAAGTTACCTGGCGTTATTTATCAATTTTTGAATTCGGTTTCGTCATATTTTTCGAGCAGTCCTAAAAGAACAGGTGATTTAGAAGATTTTCAAGAGTATTTTAGCGTTGAAGCACAAAAAATATTAAAAGCAGCGTGTACACGATGGCTATCTCTGCACCAATGTAAAGTTAGGCTTTAAAATAATTGGATTCCTCTAATCCATTATTTCCATTTGCAAAGCGTTGAGAGTAAAACATCCAACGCAACTGAAATTTATAATAATTTTAATAACCCCGAAATTCATGCGTATTTATTATTTTTAAAATTCACTCTCGGTAGCTTCAATAAATTCAATGCCGTGTTTCAAAGCCGCGAAGTTCAAATTCATAATTTAGCAAAGCACAGTAGACGGATTCTGAAACAGATGACAATGTCTTTCTTGAAGCCAAATGCATCAGATGAAATTACGATAGATTCAGTAATCCCTGACAATATATTGCCATTACAGTCTATTAATGTCGGGGATGAATGCCAAATTTTTTTAGATAATTGCGATTCCGAGATTGCTGAAAAAGTGAAAATAAATTCTTTAGAATCTTATGAAGTCGCGGCGCTTGAAATAATGAATAGATTACCTTATTGTGATAAATGTATGTTAGATTTGAAATTTTCAAGTCCTGAAATTGCTTTTTCGAAAGATATCCAGTTGGATATCCATGAATTAAATACAATTTGTGAAAAATTCGATGTGATGCATTTGGCTGCTCGAATCAGTTCAGAATGGTTGTTTTTGCCCTTTCTGCAGCGCGCCGAAAATGTATGCCTGCTGGCTGTTTCGTTTAAGCCGCACAGGGCGCTTGTGTGAGTGTGCGTGTGTGCGTGTGTGTTTGTACTACAGGCTGCTACGTGAATGCACGGCAGTGATGTGGTGGGAGCATCTAGTGCGTGGCGCCTGCGCACTAGAAATTTATCGCTCACCATGCTGAATGTGATGGTTACTGTTGAATGCTGATCAGCTGATGGCTCGACCGTCTGTATAGTTGTAAGATTCTCATATATAAAGTGTTTAAAATATGGAACACATAAATGATAGTACTTCTATACTGATAAATAAAGCAATTCGTCCGAAATTATTCCCTAACCATTCCAAAATATTAAAAAATGTACAACGTTAATGTTCAAGTTTTCACTTCTGCCGGCACTCCCGGAGTGCCACAGATCATTTGTTTTATTCATTAACTAATGTATTCACTAGTGCATTTGTATATTAATTAGTTTGCTCGTTTGTTAATTTTTTGGATGATTTATTGATCATAAAATGCTGCGACTTCATAGCACGCAACTCAAGCCAAGACGCTATAGATATACTGTAACACAGACTAGGCAGTGGCGCAGTGCAACGTCTAGCTACGCTATAGATATACTGTAGCATTATTGGAATGAAGGGCTGGATAAATGTATATATTATTAATAATTACCTGTATGAATATATGTATGTATGCGTGTATACTGTATGTAGACATACAGTATACATACATACATACATACATACATACATACATACATACATACATGCATACATACATGCGTATATATGAGTAAAAATACATATTTACATGCATTTGATTTGGTAATGAATGATAGAAATAAATAAATGAATATGAATGGTTAAATGAATATACTATTTTTCATCATTATTGCAAGTACCCCAATATGAAAATTACAAAAAATTATTGAAGTTATTTGAGTCAACATGACTAAATTATTTAAATTATGTGGTTTTCTTTTATGTATTATGAGAAATCTTTATCTCATTTTTTTCTTAATTTAATTTTCAATTTTTTCCATCGATTCATATATTTTGAATGAGCTTTTACAAAAAAAATTTCCAATGTGCATTTTACCTAAAAAAAAAAAAAGTTCACCGCAGATTTGAACCGTCTCCAACCTGCTCTTCAGTGGACTGCAACTTAAGGTAGTTCTCATGATATATATATGTCATCTCACACGGGCAAGCACGTACACATGCGCTACTGCCTGTAAGTGTGTACACATACTAATTTAATTTGTACTTCGCTGAGAGAGCTTTGAAACTTGGCAACACCGTAATATACGTAGCACAATAACGTCTGCTGCTGTTTGTAGTGTATAATTAGTTGGTGATATTTTTATAAAAGTATTTTGCAATATGTGTGATAAATAATATATAAATAATAAAGGACGTTTTGCAAAGAAGAAAAATGTGGATAAGGTGAAAAAATGTTTGAAAGCTATGACTGTTGCAAAAGTAAAAGACGAAAGTAGTTGTAGCTCCGCTGATAGCTGCATTTCTAACCTCGAAGAAAAACGAATTATTGATATAAAAGTATTTTCAAAAAATTTAAAGTGTAAATCTTGCAGTAATCTTTCAGATTTGGAAAAAAGTAGTAAAGAAAGAGTGGTTGCTCAGACTTCAATATTTACTTTTATGTGTGAAAAGTGCAAAATTATCAATGACGTTTGTACTAGCAATGTCCACGAGATAAATAATAAAGTTTTGTACGAGAATAACACCTGCCTTATACTAGGTGAGTTATTTTATTTCAATATTCATTATAATTTTATTTGTTTTAATTTATCATTCTTCAATTATTCATAATATCGCATTATTTTTATTAATATATCGATTGAGTTTTTTCTATAAAATATGAGTAACAATAACAGCAATCATTTTTTGTACTTTGAAAAATAATGATATGTGCAGTGTAAAATAGTGTTCACTACGAATTGACTAAATATTATTATATTTCGTAATTTATTATTTATAGGTGCTATTCACTCTGGAGGAGGTATGACTGTGCTTCAAAAAATATTATCATTTGCAAATTTGCCAAATATTAGTGCTGACATGTTCAAGCGTTATGAGCGTATTATTGGACCAGCCATCGAGAAGACTGCAGAAGAAAGTTGCCAAAAAGCTGCTTTTGAAGAGCGTCGTTTAGTTATAGAGAATATAGAAACGTTAAGAAATATTTTGTAAGTGAACGTATCTTTTACATGATTATTGGTTTCGATTTGTACATATTGAATTATTATGATTTTTGAATGCAAATTATTGAATGAATTATTTGAATCTATTTACAATCTTTTGTAATTGTAAATAAATGGTATACGATACACCTTACATTTTGACTTTTATCTGTAATACTTTTAAAAATGTATGAAATAAAGAAACCAAAAATGATCATAATTATTGTTTTTTACAGGCCCAAACATATAGTTGATGACTTATATTCAAGTTTAGAAACACCTCGAAATAATAATGTTAGTAATCCTAGTCTTCCTACAGAATCTGAATCATCAAATATAGAACAAAATAAACAATCTAGTCCTCAATTTGACCAAGCATTAGGTAATATTGTTAATATTATATCTTATGATATGGGATGGTCATTTGGTAAAAAATATTGGAAAAGATTTTTCTGGTGTGGCCAAATCTTCAAAAGAATTGAACAAAAAAGGTGTAATCAAGCATATAAAAAGATGTTTTGGTTATGCAATGGAACAAAATAATGGTAAAAGTAAAGAACTTGCTGCAGCAATACGTTCTATTCCCCAACATCTTTTTGATCAGCAAGAAAATTGCGGTACCTGGTGTTCACGTGAAAAAAATTCGTATAATCAGACAGTGAAATTAGAAGATCGTAAGTTGTTCGTTAAATTAAAAATCTTGTTCAATAAATTACTTTGGAAAAAGTCACTTTGAAAAAATTACTTTACAAAAAGATTTGATATCAGTCATTACTGCCAAGTGCACAATATGAAGTTATAATCTAGTTATATTGTCAAAAATATCCCACTTCTAATTCGAACGTACTTGGCGCGTCCGAGATAAGCGTACCTGATGATGAAAATCATACATAAAATTTTAACTGATATAAAATCCATCAACTGATCGGACTCGCCAAGTACGTTCGTACCAAAAGTGGGATATTTTTGACAATATAACTAGATTATAACTTTATATTGTGCACTTGGCAATAATGACTGATATCAAATTTTTTTGTGAAGTAATTTTTTCCAAAGTAATTTTTGCAATCAAATTTCTTTGTCATATAAGAACTTGGCGCCTTTTTTTTCTTGTTTTTTTAAAAAGTTTTTTCGATTTTGATATCACTTCTTTTTTTCCTACAAGTACAATAATTAAAATTGAAACTTTCTGAGATGATCGATATTTTCTGATTCATACTCAATAAACAATATAGAAATAGTTATTTGTGTATCTAGGCCGGATACGCCTCGGCCACATATTTCGGATTTGGCCAAAAATGATCATCCGGCCTTGATACACACAAGGAACATTGTTGCTCACGTCGTATTCGCCCATAAAGGCATTGGACGTCACCCGGAGGTACGCACTATACCCGATTCACTACCGTCGCTCCACCATCCACCAAGTCGACATTAGCCTGGAAAACCCCCCTCACACGCTTTCAACGGGCCGCATACTAGCCGGATGTCCACGCTTTGTTTGTGAGGGTATGAGACGCTCCCTCTTCACCGAAGGGAGCCAGTAACTTAGCCGTCAGTGGTTCGTATAAAACAGTAGGAGTAGCCCTCCCACTGACGTTGCCCAACGGGGACCACGGGGAGGTGTGCTGTGACCAAGGTCAATCTCTTTTCTTTTTTTTTTCTCCTCTTCCTCTCTTACTCACCTATCTTACCCTTTGTTTCGCTTGTGTTGCTGCGTCTTTTCCCTTGTTGTCCTGGTCATCATGGTTCGTGGACCGATTCTCCGTTGTCCTTTTGTCCTTCTGTCCTTATCTTTTACGTTTCCGTTTTGTTTCCGTATCCGCTTCTTTCTTGGTCCTTTTCTTCTTTTCCCTTATCTCTCTTCTTCTTTTTCTTACCTTTTTCTTCCTTTTTCTTCCTCCGAAGACTTTGTAGATTCTTTTCGCGCTGACTAGTTCACGAGCGATGGCTGGCCATGTAACGTTCTCGCCTAGTACGCTGTTCAGCACCTCTCTTTGTGGTTCGTACTCCGGGCATTCGCATAGGACGTGCTTCACTCCGTCGATCCTGTGGCCCGTGCATTCACATTCCGCGCTTTCCCTCAGTGTGCGTGCTGCGAGGTATTCATTGAATGCGCCGTGTCCTGTCAGGACCTGGGTAACCCAATGGTCAGGCCGTACCCAGTCTGCTCTCAGTCGTTCTTTGACGTCTGGGAAGAACGCTGCTGTGGTCCTGCCCCTTTCTGAGGAGGACCAGCGCTCTTGCCATTGCGATATTAGTTCGCTCTTTAACTTCTTGCGGACGCTTTCATCTTCAGGTCTAAGTGTGGTTTCTCCGAAAATAACACTGTTTCCTTTTCGTAGACCGTATCTGGCTCATAGCTCCTCCAGCACCAAATCAATGGGTGCTGCTGCTCGGGCCCAGGGCCGTGCCTGGGTATATGGCCGCCTGCGTGCCAGTCTGTATGGCCGCCCCCAGGATAACATTAAAAAAAACTACTTAAATTTTTAATGTTTATTATTATACACAGGGCATCAAACCGGGAAAAAAATCAGTTTTTGGTTAACCGAAATCGAGAACGAAAAAAAATATTGGTTTTGTTCCCAAAACCGGTTTCTGAAAAGAAAAACCGGCTAAAAACCGGTTTTATGAGATTTATATGTTTGGATGAAATTTAAGAAAAAAAATGCACAAAATAAACATTTTTTTATTTAAAATTTAAACAAAAATAATAACATGAAAAAAAGTAATAATGGTATTGGTATTATAATCACAGACAAAATTATCAAACATAAAGAACATAGGAATACGATAATTTAAAATCCTAGGTGTCGCTCAGTGACAATTTAAAATTATTTGATTTAAAAAAATCAAATCTTACGTATTATTTATTGATATTGAAAATAGTAAAAGTTTTTGGTTAATGAACCGGTTTCATAAAATTATTTCGGTTAGGTTACCGGTTAATTAGGGAAATCTTTCAATCTTTCAATTATCGCGATTGAAAGTGAAATTGCTGAATCTTCACGAAGCAATTATTAAATAAAGTACATATTAAAAGTTAATCCTACGGGATTTTTTACTGACAAAATCGTCAATTGCTTCGTGAATATTTAAAGATTCAGCAATTTCACTTTCAATCGCGATAATTGAAAGATTGCTCATACGTTCTTGCGTCATGGAAGTACGTAGGTAATTTTTTATGATTTTCAATTTAGAAAAACTACGTTCTCCAGACGCAACTGATACAGGCATGGTCAATAATAGTTTTAAGCTTGTAGATACATTTGGAAATGAATTTTGTAAATTGTGTTTGTACAAATACTTTAGGAGTTCTTCGGGTTGTTTCCTATCTTTTATAATTATTTTCAATGAAATTAACTCTTCGTATAATTCTGCTCCGTTTATGTCGCACGATTCGCCATCCTTGTATTTATTATGAAAGTCGAAGCAACTTTTTTTTATGTCGTCCTCTCCTATTTCAACAAATTTATATAAAAATCCGAAAGACTGTTCGAAATTGGATAATGTTTTAAATCGGGTAGTAACAGATGAAATGGCTGTATCCAATATTACATAGAAAAAATTAATTTTGAAATTTTCTTTAGCAGTTAACTGAATATCCTCATCTCCTTCATAGTCAAATTGTTTTCGCTTATGGCGTCGACGTAGATTAATTTCAACAGGAAATTCCGGTTGTATTTCAAGTGATTCACATAATTCATCAGCAATTTTCAAATACTTTTCGAAATTTTCATCATTTCTAATACTTTGGAAAAAAATTAAAATATTATTAATAGATTCAGCACATGAAGTAAGATTCCAAGAAACGGTCTGCATCATTTTACTAATAATATTTACTTTTTCTAAGATTTCGTACCATATTACTGTGGAACAAATAAATTTGTACGATTTAATTTTCATTGCCAAACATTTAGCTTCATGTTGACCTATTGATGTTGAACATTCTTCCGCTAGTTCTATTAGGCTGTCATAAATTTCACCTAATTCATGACGCAGTGGTCTAATCGCCTTAATCCTTGATTCCCACCGGGTTACGCTAACTTGTTTTACTGTTAACGATTTTACATGTTTTTTTAAAATTTGCCATCGAAAAGGTGATCCGGAAAAGTAATTGTATATTGCTGACACATTACTAAAAAAATCCACAGTTGAAAAAGAAACTTTCGCTGAATCATTGACGACCAAATTTAATGTATGCGCGTTGCATGGCATAAACAAAGCTCGTGGATAATTGTCCAAAATTCGTTTCTGCAATCCAATATGTTTTCCAGCCATATTTAATCCATTATCATACCCCTGGCCTCTCATATCGTTAACATTTAATTTAAGAGAGCTTAATTTTTCAATTAAAAAGTCGTAAAAAGCTTCTCCAGTATTTTTTTGAGCTGGAGAAAAACCAACGAAATTTTCTCTCACTTCTACTTCGTCATTTTGAATATGCACATATCTCAAAATTATTGTAATTTGCTCGACATGTCCCATGTCCGGCGTACAATCCAAAATTACTGAAAAATATTTGGCGTCTTTTATTGCTGACAAAATATATTTTTGAATTTGCGCTGCAAGGATACTAATTATTTCATTTTGGAAGCGATTTCCCGCATAATGTGGCATATGGTTCTTTAAAGCAACTGATTGTTGAATGCGATTTATGTGATCTGCCATAACATCATCAAATTTTCCTATCATTTCAATTGCTTTTAGAAAATTTCCATTATTGTTTTCATACAATCTGCTCGAGCTACCTCTAAACGCTAAACCCTGTACTGCCAGAAATTGTACCACAGATATCATGCGTACGACAATTTGATACCATCGTTTTTTCTCTGCGTCATAATACCGTTGCAAATTTTTATCAATTGTAGCTTTGTTTTTTAAATTTAATTCCAAATTTTTCCAATTGGTGCAATTTCCGATATGCAGCGATGTTTTTTCATGACGAGATAAATTATCAGATGTGTGTTGCCAATCATTGAAGCCTTCATTAACTAATTTTATTTCTTGTTTGCCAAATAATTTACAACAGAAGCAAAATATGGAATCCGTTTTTGGAGAATAGATTAACCACTCACGATTAAATTTTTCACCATTTGGCATTTTTCTATAGAAATAAGTTGATGAAAATGATCTTCCCAATTCATTAATTGGATATGTAGATTGTTTATTTTGTATGGGTCCTTTTTCGATTAATATATCCAATATTTTAGTGGTAATTGTTAAAGGCCAGCAAGCTGGATCATTTAAATCCATACACATAGCAAAATATGCTTTATCAATTTCAGCGGTATCGGTATTGTATAGATCGATATCCTTATTATCTTCTGTTTCCATTTCGTCGGTACTACTAGTATTGTCATTAGCCTTTTCATTTTCGACAGATAATTCATTTTCATTTTTATCGCAAAACCAATCATCAATTGGATTTAATTGGCTACTACAACTACTTTCCGGTTCTGGCGATTTTACTAAAAACTTTGTTAATGAGCCAAACATTTTTTTAGCTTCATTTTGCTTTTCCTCTCGCTTTCTTTTATATTGCGCTCCAGACAATCTTTTCGTTTTCCTTTCAGACATTCGTAGGCCTTTAAAAATGTAAATGAGCAGTGATATTAAATTTTAGGGTAGACTTTCAATTTTGGGGCCCGGGAAAATTTGGCGGGTCTTTTTGGAGGGAAAAGGCCTTTTAATATGAAATTCTTAAATAAATATTAAAAAATATTTAATAATATTAAAAAAAATTAAAAAAAAAATTAAATAATAATTAAAATAAATAATAAAATAGTGCAATTTAATATTAAATTACTTAAAATCTTCCTTAATTTATACTAAAAAATGAATATCTTTCTCATTTTGAATGCATTTATATAATAATTAAAAGTTGTTTGTTTGCATACGAGATTCTCTGTTTAAATCGCTCACAACCCGCCGATGGAAAATCAAGCATTTGAACTTGTGTAGCCGAAAGCAACTCTTTAAATTAAGCTTATGATTCCTTTTTATAATAGCAATGTTATTGTTATTAAATGGAAGAAATTTACCTGACATTGAACTAGAAAACAGTTATATGTGGTTGAATTTTCCTCTCCGTTTTCATTTTCAAAATAAATCTTGACATATTTATGTTTAAAAATATGTTTTACTTAAAAAGCTTATAAATGATTTTCTTATCGTGTCATCCTATGCGCATTAAAATATACATTAATTATAGATTTTAAGTAATTTAATATTAAATTGCGCTATTTTATTATTTATTTTAATTATTATTTAATTTTTTTTTTTTAATTTTTTTTAATATTATTAAATATTTTTTAATATTTATTTAAGAATTTCATATCAAAAGGCCTTTTCCCTCCGTAAAGACCCGCCAAATTTTTCCGGGCCCCAAAAGTGAAAGTCTACCCAAATTTTACATTTTTTGTGTATTACCTTTTTCAGTCTTTGTCGAGTAAATAAACTTTTTATTAAATTTCACCACACGAACACACAACTAAAAGTTTTCAGGAATTAAGCAATTTATTTTTATTCGTTAAATTAAAGACTTTAATAATATCGGATCACACACAGGACACAAATAACGATTTATCCTCGCTAGTCTATAGACTAATACGACTAATAAGACGAATAAGACCGCTTACGCGACGCCGGTCAATTGAAAAAACTATTTCGGCTCGTCGCTCGTGCAATGTTCGAAAAAATTCGGATTCGCTGCATGACTAGGTATATAAATACTACAACGACCTAATCAGTTTTTATACATTTCTTATTTCCGAGAAACTCTTTTTAGATAGATTAGATTAGAGAAACTGTTTTTACTTCGTATCTTAATGAAAACAAACCGATTGTATTTTTGCCCAGTAAACAACTTGTAACGATTTGGCCGCCTCTTAATTTCGGCCGCCTGCGTGCGGTGCACGCAATGAACGCCCGCCTGCTCCTACCACGCATAGTCCTTGCGTGGGGGCCGTGCGATAGGCACCTGTTACTGCAATTAGCGCTTCCCTTTGCGCAGAGTGTAGTGCTGCTATATCTTTTTGCCTGCACAGGTCACTCCATCCTGCTGCAGCGTAAGTCACAACTGACAGAAATACTCCCTTGTATATGGTTTCCAGTGCTTTGTATCCTAATCTCCATGTGACCCTGGCTATCCTCTTTAGCTTGGCAAATAGCACATGTATTTTTCTCCGGCGGTCTTGGACGTGTGTGCTAACGCGGAGTTCACGATCTATGTGGACTCCGAGGTATCGCACTGTGTCTTTAAATGTTATTGTTTTTCCTTCCATCTTTATTGTAGGTGGCTCACTCTTGAGATTTGATTTTCTGTCTTGGCGCCTTTGTCGGTCTGGTCGTGCACCTCCTCTTCTTCCAATAGGTGCCTTTCTGTTCCATTCACATTTCAAAAAGATTGCTTCTGTCTTATGTTTTGAGAGCTGGAGCTTCGCTCCTTGACATCAGCTCGACACCTTGTTGACGACTTGCTGTCCTCTTGTCTCGAGCTCACGTCGAGAGTTTCCTGAGATGACTACGATTAGGTCATCTGCATACACCACAAAGTTATCCCCGATGTCTGACGTAAGCGTGCGGAGCAAGTCGTCGAATACAATGTTCCAAAAAGTCGGCCCGATCACCGATCCTTGCGGGCATCCTCTCGTGGCTTCCTTGGTCACCTCTCCATATCCCCAGTTCAACTTTACGACTCTGTCGCTCAAGTAGCTTCGAGCTACTTCGAAAATGTTTCGTGGACAGTTTCGTTCTGCGAGAGCCTTCAAGATCATGGGCCACCAGACATTGTCGAAAGCCTCTGCTATGTCGAAAAGTATTCCTATGGCGTACTGTTTATCGCAGTTCGCCACAATTTTCCTCAACTCGACGATCGCATCCTCTGTCGACCTTCCCTGGCAGAACCCAAATTGTTTCTCTGACAGGCTGTTTTCTCGAGTAAATTTCGCGTTTATTCTTGCGTTCAGCAGCTTTTCAAATAATTTTCCAGTAACTGATAACAGGCATATTGGGCGGTACGATTTCGGGTCCTCCACGTCTTTATCGTCGCCCTTGAGTAACATCCTCACTGATCCTTCCTTCCTAGCTCGCGGGAACACCCCCAGTCGTAAGCACTCATTGTACATGTGCAGTATCGAGGCTGGAACAAGACTGCATGCGCGCTTTAGTACGGCGACCTCGATCAGGTCCGACCCTGGCGCTTTATTATTTCCGAGGGTGCCGGCTGCCTTGTGCAGTTCCGTGATTGTAAAGGGTTCCGCATTGTCTGTGTCCAGAGCGGTCTTGCACGTTTCCTTGATTTCGTGCTGGTTTGGCGTATCATCTTCTTCATTATCGTCCACTACATGCGAATCCAGCAGGCATCTGGCTGTGTCCTCTATGTTAATAGTTTTGCTTTCATCGTTATTTTGACGGCGGAGGGTGCTTAGCACTCTCTCCACGCGGAACTTTTGAGCTTGGAGCTTATATACTGTTCCCCAGATTTCTTTGTTTCCGATCCTTGTTACAAACTCTTTCCAGCTTGCCCATTTTGCACGCCTTATCCCGCGTGATTGCTCTCGTCGTACAGTACGGTATTCAATTCTTTTTTGCGCCTTGATTTCATCATCGTCCTTTCGATCATATGCGCGCTTTGCGTGGTATAGTCTTTTCCTTCCATGCGTCAGTTCTTTTGTCCACCACGGGTTGGACTTCCTGTAGCGTTTCCTTCGTCGCATTGACCCTTCACACGCTTGTGTGAGTATCTCCGTAAATTTTAGTGCAAGCGACTCCACTTCTGCGGCGGACTCATATTGGGTGATCATTGGAAGAGAGTTTGTAAGCTCTCGAACCGTGTCGTCAAACTTATCCCAGTCAGCTCGCTTTACATTGAACCTCGCGGTGATCAGTCGTTCGACCGGTTCTGCTTCCTTTGGGCCAACACAGATCTCGATCGCGTGGTGGTCACTCCACTGTGTCCATTTTGGCTTAATGGTCCAGTGTGTTATCTCCTTGTACATCCTCTCGTTTGTTGACGTTAAGTCAATAAAAGCGCTTCCCGCTTGTGATGAGAAAGTAGGTCCTTGCTTGATAATGTTCTCTACGTAGAGTCTTAGAGAGCTAATGAGGTTTGCTAGCTTCTCTCTCTTTCATCGTTTGTTGGGCCCCATTTCGTTGACTTTGCTTTCGCGTCTATGGCCAGTAGCACTCTTTTTCCTCGTAGGCTGTGTATGATTTCCTCTATGTGCCATTATATATGGTTCTATGTCGTCGCTGAACTGGAAGTAATGCGAGACAACATAGAATGTGAACTCTTGTGCTATGATCTGGGAGCAGGCACAGTGCGTTGTACTCAGCTGTGACACATAGAGCATCCGGAGGTTCGGGTTCGTAAGTACGACCGCTGCCCACGGACGCTCTTAGTTCGTTGCCGAGACTTGGGCACCTGCGCCTAGTCCTCCCACGATGTAGCCGGCTCCCGTTTCTCTCGTGTAAGGCTCCTGAAGGAGAAGTATGTCAAGGCGTCGTTCTTCAACAAGCGAGTATATTTCACTTGTCGCGTTTTGTGATCTTCCCAGGTTCACTTGTAAAAGTTTCATTGATGGAGTGGCTTTCTCCTTTTCTTCTTCGTCTAGTTTTCCTTTTTCCTTGTTAATCCTTGTTTGCCCATTTTCGTTTGGTCCTGTTTCTGCTTTTGTTTCTGCTTCTTTTGCTTCTTTTGCTTCTTTTGCTTCTGCTTCTTCAACTCCTTCCGTCTTTTTTGTCTCTTTTGTTTCTGCTTCTTTCTTCCTTTCTTCTTCAACTTCTTTCGCCTCTTTTGCCTCCTTTGCCTCTTTTTCTTTTCCTTTTTCTTGTTGTTGCTCTGATTGTCCCAGTTTCGCAGGTTGACTTTCTTGTTTTTTTGTTTTCTCTTCATTTTTTCTTTCGCTGCATTCTACTATGGTTGGTACTTGCACCCTGTGTAGTTTCAGGTACATTCTTTTGACACTTATTGTTTTCTGTGTTTCTGCTGGTGGTGTCTTGTCACCTCTTCCTCCCCGATTTCTTTCTTGCCAGGTGGCCGCCGCTCGGGTGGATAACTTATGAATGGCATCCCGTGCGGTCCGAGCGGCTGCCCTCTGGCTTCTGCGCTGCCGTAAATAGGTTGTTGTTTCTAAGGATTCCATTTGTTAGTCCCACGAGTACGGCGGGAAGGTGGTCATCAAGCCAAAAAGTCATCTGTTTTTACACGAAACGATATAAATAAATTTTCAATTGAAGCGCCAAATATCAATTTAATGTGGAAGGTACTGTTTTGTATTTCTAACATAAACAAATAATGAATTATAATATTTATGTTCATTTTTTTATAACTATATTGTGGTATTTCTAGGTGTGTTTAATAATTGGATTGACTGGTGCTTGTAGGCGAAATGAAATGCGACAAATGTCAATAAATGATATTCGATATAAAGAAGACGTGCTAGGAATAACAATTCCAGACACAAAAAATGACAAAAAACGAGTATTTACAGTAACTGATGAAATCATTGAAAATATAAGTGTTATACAGATCATTCGAAAATACTTGAATTTACGACCCTCATATGTACGTCATCAAACACTTTTTATCAATTATCGTAAAGGAAAATGTTCATCTCAAATTGTTGGTATTCATACTTTTGGAAAAATACCATCATTCATTGCAAAATATTTGCAATTACCAAACATTGAGATGTACACAGGTGATTGTTTTAGAAGAAGATCAGCCTCTCTCTTGGTGGAAACAGGAGCTGATATTTTAATGTTGAAAAGCCACCGAGGTTGAAAATCTAACACAATAGCGGAAGGCTACATTGAAGATTCTATTTCCAGAAAAAAAGAGATATCAAACAGAATACTGAGAGGAGGGGGAAGTACGCATTTTCCTATTCAAAACAATTCGATAAAAGTTGAATCAGATGCCACTCTAGTAAACATTTGTCTGGAAAAAGAAAATATTGCTGAGAATGAAAATGAAATTTCTATTAATGATATCACCTATTCTATTTGGAAACAGCCAAATGAATCGAATGCAATTATTTCTTCGGCACTTCCAATCAAAAAAGCTAAATTATCAAAAGCTATTGAACCAGCTAATTTCTTTGGTCAAACAAATGTAATTGATTAATCGTCTAAGTAAACAACGAGATTGCAATAATAAAAGCAATTCCGTAACATTGGACGCACCATCATAATCCCATCCGTAGAATGTTTTTTTCGCATTACAATATCTCGGTCCATATTCTTGAAATCTAAAGAAAAAAATATCCATTTTGATGATATATCAAATGTTAATTTCAATTCATTATTGATCATAATTCAGAAATACCTCATAAAAGAACTCATAATTAACTGCAATTGAGAATACAATTCAATCAATGGTTGATAATAAGATACATCAACTTCGAATCTCGATGGTGTGATCATACGATATGTTCCTTCTATTACATTTGTTTGACCAAAGAAATTAGCTGGTTCAAGCGCTTCTGATAATTTAGCTTCTTCGATTGGGAGTGCCGGAGAAATAATTGCATTTGATTCATTTGGCCGTTTCCAAATAGAATTAGATTGTGGATTTTCATCAATACTTTTTGGTGGTGCTTCAGAAGTTGATGAATTTTTCTGCATTCGAGCTTGGTGAATTTTTGAGGTCATCAACCTTTTTTTTCTATTTCATTCGATGAATACACAATCAAACTATTCCAAAAAATGAAATAAAATAAATTTTTTCTTGTTCTTCTGCTTTCCGTCTACTCTTGACCAACCCTCTACCACTTATAGAGGCCGAGTTTCATGCTCTTTCTCCAACAAAATTTTGCTGGTGCGTATGCCATCAGTGACACGAGTAATCAATTGTGGAACTACTTCACGACGTTTATTCGACCATATGCTTATATTTCTCAAGTGTCGACTCCTGTCTTTATTCTCCATGGGCATAATTCATATGTATATAGCAGATATAGTAAAATTTCTATAATATGCCGACTACCACAGCTTACGTTCTGAGTGGGGAGTGAAATCGAGTGAAATAGTAACGCACACTTGAAAGCGTTATGCTGCCCCTTCCTCATGTCCTCCCCACCCATCTTATACTGACCGCATGGGGAAATGGAAGGGATACGTATGCACCTATATATGTTGTGACGAAATTCGTCCGGGCGACGCCAATTATGCGTGCGAGAAGAGGGGATAGTTGCATTTGCACCTATTTCTACAAAAATTCCATAAGTCGAGGCCAACGACACTGAGTGCAGTCATGCCAGATAGAAGCCGAAAGACAGATTTTTGGCCAAAAGTGGGGGATTCACTCACGCAAGCGTACGCGTCGTCTGTGTGAGCTCGGCTGTTCGGTTATGTGAGAGCGACCGACATACTATTCTTGTCTCCCTCTTTAATGAGTTTCTAATGGTAGATATTTTATATTTCCAAGTGTAGAATATTATTTCAGGGCCCAAATTAAAGCGAACCATTTAAGAGATGAATTTTTTTTTTCTACTAATTTCATAAATAAGCTGTACTGTAACAGAATGAAACTAATGATGAAATAGTATTTGTATAGTATCCAAGCTCTAAAATAACACATAAATAAGTTAGCGCGATAATTGACTACTTATTTTGAAAATTATTTGCCATAACTTCGGTAGCGTAGTGGTATCTTACATGGTACTCTACGTATAAGTGAATGAGTTGGAACCTAGATTTTTTTTTTTTTTTTAGGTGTTGTACAATATGATTTAGCGACTCATCCGGATGTAATAATCATAATTAGATCCGATCGATGGGCAAAAAATGAATGAACTGTTCAATTGTAATTTATACTATTGAGCGTAAAATATGATTTCAATTCCCAATATAAAGTGAAATCATATAATGAATGTAAAATTTTTTGAAAAATTTTTTTTTTGCTCAATCATAAAGATACGCTGCACTGAAAAAGTATGTTAATAATAATTGAGTAGTACTTGAATTGTATCCAAGTATTATAACCGAATATAATTGAATGAGCACGATGATGAAGTACTAATCTTGAGAATCGTTTTCCAAAGTTTTGGTGACGTTGTAGTAAATTACGTAGTAACTTGCATGAGAGTCAGCAGATTTAAGTTTCGAATTTTGTATTTTTTCCTCTCATTTTGACATTTTCTATTGTATATATACATGTGATCACAATATTGTTGATCATGGAAAAATAGCAGGTGGTATTTTTTCGATAATGTATAAATTATAATATTTCATTACATGTAAAATCAAATAACATGCGAGAGTGGACTTCCACACCACCTATGATCATTTATTTATATTTGGTTGTAATACTTGCATACAATTCAAGTACTAATCAATTATTATTTACATACTTTTTCAATGCAGCGTATCTTTATGGTTGAGCAAAAAAAAATTTTTTGAAAAAATTTTACATTCATTATATGATTTCACTTTATATTGGGAATTGAAATCATATTTTACGCTCAATAATATGAATTACAATTGACCAATTCATTCATTATTTGCCCATCGATCGGATCTAATTATGATTATTACATCCGGATGAGTCGCTAAATCATACTGTACAACACCTAAAAAAAAAAAAAAAATCTAGGTTCCAACTCATTCACTTATACATAGAGTACCATGTAAGATACCACTACGCTACCGAAGTTATGGCAAATAATTTTCAAAATAAGTAGTCAATTATCGCGCTAACTTATTTATGTGTTATTTTAGAGCTTGGATACTATACAAATACTATTTCATCATTAGTTTCATTCTGTTACAGTACAGCTTATTTATGAAATTAGTAGAAAAAAAAAATTCATCTCTTAAATGGTTCGCTTTAATTTGGGCCCTGAAATAATATTCTACACTTGGAAATATAAAATATCTACCATTAGAAACTCATTTAAGAGGGAGACAAGAATAGTATGTCGGTCGCTCTCACATAACCGAACAGCCGAGCTCACACAGACGACGCGTACGCTTGCGTGAATGAATCCCCCACTTTTGGCCAAAAATCTGTCTTTCGGCTTCTATCTGGCATGACTGCACTCAGTGTCGTTGGCCTCGACTTATGGAATTTTTGTAGAAATAGGTGCAAATGCACCTATCCCCTCTTCTCGCACGCATAATTGGCGTCGCCCGGACGAATTTCGTCACAACATATATAGGTGCATACGTATCCCTTCCATTTCCCCATGCGGTCAGTATAAGATGGGTGGGGAGGACATAAGGAAGGGGCAGCATAACGCTTTCAAGTGTGCGTTACTATTTCACTCGATTTCACTCCCCATATTTTTTCATACCCCGGGCGTTATATCGTTTCTTAAGGAGTAAACTCCAAAAATCAAATATTATTCAAAAAAAATTTCTAAATATCACACAATTGAATGTAAAAATTTCGAATCGATATCGGAAATGATACATGAAGATCATACTTCCACAAGAAAAAAGTGTATTGATATGGATTAAATGATACTCTATTTTGGATCAGATAATTTTGTGTTTGTGTGTGGAAAAAATTAAACTTCTCTCACCGTCTAGTCAAGAATATTCGATTGCAAAAAAAAACATTGAATTTCTAGCAATAAATAAAGCATATTCTGCCAGAAAACATTTCCCATTGTTTTTGAACCTCAGACCGTAAGCTGTGGTAGTCGGCATATTATAGAAATTTTACTATATCTGCTGTATACATATGAATTATGCCCATGGAGAATAAAGACAGGAGTCGACACTTGAGAAATATAAGCATATGGTCGAATAAACGTCGTGAAGTAGTTCCACAATTGATTACTCGTGTCACTGATGGCATACGCACCAGCAAAATTTTGTTGAAGAAAGGGCATGAAACTCGGCCTCTATAAGTGGTAGAGGGTTGGTCAAGAGTAGATGGAAAGCAGAAGAACAAGAAAAAATTTATTTTATTTCATTTTTTGGAATAGTTTGATTGTGTATTCATCGAATGAAATAGAAAAAAAAGGTTGATGACTTCAATAATTCGCCAAGCTCGAATGCAGAAAAATTCATCAACTTCTGAAGCACCACCAAAAAGTATTGATGAAAATCCACAATCTAATTCTATTTGGAAACGGCCAAATGAATCAAATGCAATTATTTCTCCGGCACTCCCAATCGAAGAAGCTAAATTATCAAAAGCGCTTGAACCAGCTAATTTCTTTGGTCAAACAAATGTAATAGAAGGAACATATCGTATGATCACACCATCGAGATTCGAAGTTGATGTATCTTATTATCAACCATTGATTGAATTGTATTCTCAATTGCAGTTAATTATGAGTTCTTTTATGAGGTATTTCTGAATTATGATCAATAATGAATTGAAATTAACATTTGTTATATCATCAAAATGGATATTTTTTTCTTTAGATTTCAAGAATATGGACCGAGATATTGTAATGCGAAAAAAACATTCTACGGATGGGATTATAATGGTGCGTCTAATGTTACGGAATCGCTATTATTATTGCAAGCCCGTTGTTTACTTAGACGATTAATTAATAACATTTGTTTGACCAAAGAAATTAGCTGGTTCAATAGCTTTTGATAATTTAGCTTTTTTGATTGGAATTGCCGGAGAAATAATTGCATTCGATTCATTTGGCTGTTTCCAAATAGAATCAAATTGTTGACTTTCCTCGAGTCGAGAAATTGTCCTGATGTCAACCTGTAGCAATAAAGTCCAAGTCCGGATTTCATCCTGGTGAACATATGGTTAAGATAGAGTTTCTCAACCTGATCTCAGTTTGTGTACACACGAGGCAGGGTCTCTGTTTAGATTTGACTACTATGCATTATGTATTCAAATGATCAATAATTTGTTTAAACAAATAATTATAATAAAATATGTATAGATAATTTATTATGAAATACGAAAAATAACAGGGTGCAACTCGATCGAAAAACCAGGGTGAGATCAGGTCAATGAACGAAAATCTCGACCTGATATCACCTATTCTATTTGGAAACAGCCAAATGAATCAAATGCAATTATTTCTGCGGCACTTCCAATCAAAAAAGCTAAATTATCAAAAGCTATTGAACCAGCTAATTTCTTTGGTCAAACAAATGTTATTAATTAATCGTCTAAGTAAACAACGGGCTTGCAATAATAATAGCGATTCCGTAACATTAGACGCACCATTATAATCCCATCCGTAGAATGTTTTTTTCGCATTACAATATCTCGGTCCATATTCTTGAAATCTAAAGAAAAAAATATCCATTTTGATGATATATCAAATGTTAATTTCAATTCATTATTGATCATAATTCAGAAATACCTCATAAAAGAACTCATAATTAACTGCAATTGAGAATACAATTCAATCAATGGTTGATAATAAGATACATCAACTTCGAATCTCGATGGTGTGATCATACGATATGTTCCTTCTATTACATTTGTTTGACCAAAGAAATTAGCTGGTTCAAGCGCTTCTGATAATTTAGCTTCTTCGATTGGGAGTGCCGGAGAAATAATTGCATTTGATTCATTTGGCCGTTTCCAAATAGAATTAGATTGTGGATTTTCATCAATACTTTTTGGTGGTGCTTCAGAAGTTGATGAATTTTTCTGCATTCGAGCTTGGCGAATTTTTGAGGTCATCAACCTTTTTTTTCTATTTCATTCGATGAATACACAATCAAACTATTCCAAAAAATGAAATAAAATAAATTTTTTCTTGTTCTTCTGCTTTCCGTCTACTCTTGACCAACCCTCTACCACTTATAGAGGCCGAGTTTCATGCTCTTTCTCCAACAAAATTTTGCTGGTGCGTATGCCATCAGTGACACGAGTAATCAATTGTGGAACTACTTCACGACGTTTATTCGACCATATGCTTATATTTCTCAAGTGTCGACTCCTGTCTTTATTCTCCATGGGCATAATTCATATGTATATAGCAGATATAGTAAAATTTCTATAATATGCCGACTACCACAGCTTACGTTCTGAGTGGGGAGTGAAATCGAGTGAAATAGTAACGCACACTTGAAAGCGTTATGCTGCCCCTTCCTCATGTCCTCCCCACCCATCTTATACTGACCGCATGGGGAAATGGAAGGGATACGTATGCACCTATATATGTTGTGACGAAATTCGTCCGGGCGACGCCAATTATGCGTGCGAGAAGAGGGGATAGTTGCATTTGCACCTATTTCTACAAAAATTCCATAAGTCGAGGCCAACGACACTGAGTGCAGTCATGCCAGATAGAAGCCGAAAGACAGATTTTTGGCCAAAAGTGGGGGATTCACTCACGCAAGCGTACGCGTCGTCTGTGTGAGCTCGGCTGTTCGGTTATGTGAGAGCGACCGACATTCATTCATTTTTTGCCCATCGATCGGATCTAATTATGATTATTACATCCGGATGAGTCGCTAAATCATATTTTACAACACCTAAAAAAAACTAAAATCTAGGTTCCAACTCATTCACTTATAGATAGATAGATAGATAGATGGATTCTATTATGCCCTAGCCATGGCTTCGGGGCAAAGTTTGCAATAAGGATACAGTAAGAATACAATTTATCACTTATGAGTACATACATGATTACAATTAAAATCAAAAAAAAAAAAAAATAACTGATTCATATGTGATGAGATAAGAGAAAAAAAGATAGTACTAACTATAAATACATTGGTGATAATAGTAACAATTATAATTTTCCTTAATGTAGACAAGTTGAATATTAACTATGATTACAACTCATTACAGTATTCAAGGGTAAATAGTATATATCGATAACAATGTTATGATCATATCATAGCCATGTTCAGGTCAATCATTAGTTCATTTCCATGCTCATAATATTCATTCATCAAATTCAAATTCTCTATTTAATAAATAAGTAGATAGTAGATGTTTGAACATCGGTAAAGATGTTGCATTAGTTATGTGTGACGGTAGTGAGTGCCATAAATTCACTCCTTTTAAATGAAAAGTATTGGCGTACATCATCGTTCGATAAAATGGTATTTGAAACGTGGACTCTACCATTACACGTGAAGAGCATCTTACATTACAACATTTCCTCATGAAGATGTTATCAATATATTCCGGAACGCAGCCCGTGATTATTTTAAACATGATTATTCCCAAAAAATATGTTCTTCTACTTGCTACACTGAGCCACTTAAGTCGCTTGCGGTATGGTGTAATGTGCTCATCTCGACGTACCTCGAAGATGAACCGAATGGCATAATTTAACAAACGCTGTAATTTATTGTTTAGTTCTGCTGTCAAGTCATTGTAGACAACACAGCAGTAGTCAAAAATTGGAAAAATTAATGATGAAACTAATTTTATTTTAAGTGGAATCGTTAACACATTTTCTTGGTATTTTAGCCGATAGATTGTTGTATGTATTTTACTTGATATGTATGATACATGCTTGTTCTAAGACAAATTTGACTGAAGAATGATCCCGAGGCAACGGGCATACGTCACATAAGGAATTACATTATGTTCAATAGATATTGTAGTCAACAGATCTTGGTCTATTCGATTTATATGTACACTGCTACCGAGTAGCATTACTTTTGTCTTGGAGATATTTAGTGTAAGCTGGTTGGCTTTAGAATAGTCAAGTATGGCCATGATGTCATCTTTGATTTTAGAAATTCCTTGGTTTATTTCAGATGGTAAACAGTCTATATAAATCTGTAAATCGTCAGCGAACATAATGTGCTTGGAATGATTTAAGATAGTACCAATGTCATTAACAAATGATGTAAATAGTAGTGGCCCGAGTACTGATCCTTGTGGAACACCTATATTGACTATGGCACTTTGTGATTTTTCACCAGATGTAACATCAACAACGCATTGTGAACGATTAATTAAATATGTAAATATTAACTTCAATACAGATGCCGAAAAACCAAAAAACTTATACGTAGAGTACCATTCAAGATATCACTACGCCACCGAAGTTATGAAAAATAATTTTCAAAATAAGTAGTCAATTATCGCGCTAACTTATTTATGTGTTATTTCAGAGCTTGGATGCTATTCAAATACTATTTCATCATTAGTTCCATTTTGTTACAGTACAGCTCATTCATAAAATTAGTAGAAAAAAAAAATTCATCTCTTAAATGGTTCACTTCATTTTATGCCCTGAAATAATATTCTGCACTTGGAAATATATAATATCTACCGTTAGAAACTAATTACAGAGGGATACAACAATAGTATGTCGGTCGCGCTCACGTAACCGAACAGCTGAGCAGCTCACACAGACACACTTAAACAAATAATCTATAAGAAAAATATAAAAAACGATTCACACCCTTACCTTCAAGATGACGGCCGAGGGACACAATCACCAACCCTGAAAACTCATATTCAAATTCACAATAATGTATTTTATGAGAGAAGAAAAGAAAATTGCATCCTATATGAAATGCAAAGTTCAATGTTTTTTTTACTGGACTACCCAGCTGTAAGAAGAAGTTGAAGCTGTGGAAGAATGGTGCGCAGTGAGAGTCAGAGGAAATTGTATAAGTAGAAGCAGTGGAGAAAAGACGACGCAGAATGTGTGTGGTGAAAAGAGAGCAATTGAGAACCCCGATAGATAATTTCCCGACAGTAAACAAGTTGAGAATCATGTTGAACAGTCCCCCTGCATTACTCAACAGTCCTGAACAGCGTTGCATGTAGCTGCGAATTTATAGTACACTAAGTCGGCGAATCTTCGAGCTAAAAGAATATATTTTGATTTGTATGGTGCAATATCAAGAGATACGGTAGTGTCTTGCGCCAAGTTCACTGCGGAGCAAGATACACGTACCGTGTATCTTTACGCGAATATCCAAGTTTCAAGAGACCACTATGATGAGATCTCATATATGCACTAAATTTAGCGGAAAAATAATGGGCGCAATCGAGAGCTCGTGTCCAAATTATATAGTAAAACTGATTTTATTTTTTTCCTACATGCCGTGCAATGGAAGATAGTTCAAAATTTATTATGAACATCTATATTGGTGTAAGTTTACATAATTATTTCGATAATGTATAACAGGTGTTAATTCGATAAATTATTCTATTTTTGCATGATTTATTTCAGGAAAAATGGCAACTGCATCAACGAAGAAATATCAAATAGAGTGGCATAAACATTGTGACCATCTTCACAGCTCTATAAAGACTCTTTTGCACTCTGGATCATTTTCTGATGTCGTGTTAGAAACGTCATGTGGTCGGCATCTTGCTGCGCATCGCTTTGTGCTTGCAGCGTGTTCACCATATTTTAGTGATCAGTTTCAAACCTGCCACTTTGGTGATAATATCAAGTTACCGATAACTGTTGTAGGTTCATCTTGATAAATACCACGAGAATATTGTTCATTCTATGATAATGTATGAAATTAATAATAGTGAAATTTATTTTAGATGTATCACCAACAGAAATAAGCTATAGCACCTTAAAAATTCTGCTTCAATACGTATATGGCGGCAAGACGTCAGTCCCTAATGATGAGAAAAACAGAGTTATTGAGGCTGGTATTATGCTAAAAATAATTATTTCAGAATTTTTTCTCAAACGGGATATTTTTGAAGTGAAAACTTCTTTAGCGGCGTTGTGCACTTTTTTTTAGATGGGTAGAAAAAGTTGAACTCGCGTCAGGGTCACGTGATGCTGATCGAAAATTCGGAAGATGTAGGGAGGGTAGACTGCCGGCGTAGGAGAGGACCCCCCTCTCTTTCTGCAGCGCGCCGAAAATGTATGCCTGCTGGCTGTTTTGTTTAAGCGGCACGGGGCGCTTGTGTGAGTGTGCGTGTGTGCTTGTACTACAGGCTGCTACGTACATGCACGGCAGTGATGTGGTGGGAACATCTAGTGCGTGGCGCCTGCGCACTAGAAATTTATCGCTCACCATGCTGAATGTGATGGTTACTGTTGAATGCTGATCAGCTGATGGCTCGACCGTCTGTATAGTTGTAAAATTCTCATATATAAAGTGTTTAAAATATGGAACACATAAATGATAGTACTTCTATACTGATAAATAAAGCAATTCGTCCGAAATTATTCCCTAACCATTCCAAAATATTAAAAAATGTACAACGTTAATGTTCAAGTTTTCACTTCTGCCGGCACTCCCGGAGTGCCACAGATCATTTTTTTTTTTGTATAAATTATCATCAGATTTTCAGTGTTTTCAAAAAAAAAACAAATATATATATATCACCCAAATATAAAACACCCGAGTATACACTATACTTACTTCTTCATTATAGCTGTTGGATTCGCATAATTCGCGTATGTTTACCATAATACCAGCCTCAATAACTCTGTTCATCTCATCATTGGGGACTGAGGCCTTGCCACTATATATATGTATTGAAGCAGAATTTTTAAGGTGCTATAGCTTATGCTTGTTGGTAAAACTTGTAAAATAAATTTCACTATTATCAATTTTATACATTATCATAGAATGAACAATATTCTCGTGTTATTTATCAAGATGAACCTACTACAGTTATCGGTAACTTGATATTATCACCAGAGTGGCAGGTTTGAAACTGATCACTAAAATATGGTGAACACGCTGCAAGCACAAAGCGATGCGCAGCAAGATGCCGACCACATGACGTTTCTAACACGACATCAGAAAATGATCCAGAGTGCAAAAGAGTCTTTATAGAGCTGTGAAGATGGTCACAATGCTTATGCCACTCTATTTGATATTTCTTCGTTGATGCAGTTGCCATTTTTCCTGAAATAAATCATGCAAAAATGAAATAATTTATCGAATTAACACCTGTTATACATTATCGAAATAATCATGTAAACTTACACCAATATAAATGGTAATAATGAATTTTGATTAAATCGTGACCCTAGTCATAAAATTAACACACGAAGATGAAAAAAAATGATATGTATGGAATAAATGCAATCTTCACCTACATCAACCATCCAGATTACTTCACGAATTAACACCTCATCATTCTTTCCAACAATAGCAAAATACTTTTACAAATTTCTATAATAAATACATCATCACATGCACAATTAATTATCATGTAAAGCCAAAATAGGAGGAGAAGACAAAGCGATCATTCACTTCAATGTGAGTGAGAAAGGCAAAGAAACCAACGTGAGTTAGCGTGAGACGAAGAAAAAGAGTGATCCTGGTTGAAGAATTGAATTTATGAAAAAAAAAATTGAATAATACAATATTATTAGGATAATCTTATACATCTCTCTGTCATTCTAATATATGTATATATTTTTTTATTAAACAAATAAATGAAATATATTGAATTCATACAATTTCTTTGCGCTCAATTATTTTATATTTCAGATATAATTGTCATTCTCTTGGCAATAGAGATATGTTTTGTTTTGATGTAAGAAAGATATATTGGAAATGAAGTTAATTCCGAGAAAAATAAAAATGAATTTGTTCGTTATCTTGAATAGAATATAATTCTATTGTATAGAATGTAATATAGAAATCGATCATTATTACAATAAATGTGGTGTATTTGTAATTCCATTAAATATCATATTTTATTTTTGTTTTTTCGTCGGGTGTTTCTAATACACACTGTGAACGCACATATATATATATATATATATATATTCTGTAGGTGTTGGTTACTGTAATGCGTATAATACAATAAATATATATAATTAAACATGAGAGCTTTAGAAAATCAAGATAAAGACTATGAAATTACATTTGTTTACAATATTTTAATGCTTTCACGTGTGCTATGTAATTACTCGGGGATAATGTTATATCTTTGGCGCCGCCAAGCGACGATGAATTTTTATAGAACTCGACAAAATAAGACGTTTTTGAATTATAAAAAATTTCGATATCTCGCTTAGTTTTCGAGATATCGAAGCTTCAAAATTTATTTTTTTCATTTTTATTTCTGTTATGTTTGATATTTTTCGACGAAATAAGACTTCACAAAGTCTTATTTCGTCCTGAAAAGTATATATGTAAACAAATGATCTGTGTATACGTCTCAAAACAAATTTTAGCGTCACAGTCGCACTAGGAAATTTAATTCAAACTATAAATACAATAACACATAACAGTCTTGGAATTTCAGATTTTTTGTTTACATACTATTTATTCACGTTTTCGAATCTTATACTTTAAGTGGGGGACTTCAATCACCACTTGAATACAGGAAGAATATGAATAGAAAAATGCATTATTTGATTATTTGTTTAAACAAATGATACCTCCTCATGGTGCGATCTGGGCATTGATAAATTTTTTCATAAAATGTTTTATCATTTCATAAATTAATTTATCTCTGGCGAAATCATCAAGATTGATTTTAATTTGTTTTTGTAACATACTATTTCTTCACATTTATTCAAGCCCCCCGCCCCCCTCAGGGGGGGGGGCTCAGCCCTCGGACCCCGCCGGGGCTCTGCCCCTGGACGCCGCTCTATATCTACACACAAACGCATGCACACTCACACTTATACATACATACATACATACATACATACATACAGATCATTTGTTTACATCCATACTTTCCTCGACGAAATAAGACGTAACAAGGTCTTATTTCATCGAAAATTATCAAATATAACACTGAATCAAAAATAAAAAAATAGATTTTGAAGCTTCGATATCTCGAAAACTGAGCGAGATATCGAAATTTTTTATTCTTCAAAAACGTCTTATTTCGTAGAGATCTATAAAAAACCATCGTCGTTTGGCGGCGCCAAAGATATAACATTATCCCCGTTATTTGTGTGCCAAGGCCGTGAAACAAAAAAAATATGTATATGAAATTGTTTATATGTATTAATTGTCAATATTGTTGGGTCTGTGATTTATTTGTGATTCTTCTTTTCTTTCTTTCATTATTTATAATTAATTGCGATGAATTATTTAATCAAAATACTTTTGTGTAGTTATAACTTGATCTAGATACATGAATAAATATTTTTTCCTTCAGAAGGATGATTTATAACAGAAATTGATGAACAATGGTTATTGTGACGTGGTGTTTTCTAAGCACCACGTACAATATTTTTAAATTAAACAACAACCAATTCTTCTCCTGCAACATCAGCTCACAAGGGATACCACTTCACGTTTATATAATATATCAATAAATAAACCGGGAGAATTTATTTAATGTAAGAAACTCAAAATACTTATTTATTCAGTTTTGATAATAATGAAAATAAACGTTACTATTCGTGGGCTAAATAAAGACAATAACAAAGTGAAATAATAATAATCTTCTACATCACATTCTTCTCGATGTTTCTCATAACATTCTGTGTATAATAATATTGCACCATACAAATCAAAATATATTCTTTTATCTCGAAGGTTCGCCAACTTAGTGTACTATAAATTCGCAGCAACTTGCAACGCGATTCGGGACTGTTGAGTAATGCAAGGTGACTGTTCTACATGATTCTCAACTTGTTTATTTTCGGGAAATTATCTGCAATCGAATATTTTGTTCGCGCAACCAAGTATTCTTTCCAATCTGCAGTATTCTTATTCACATCAACACAGCCAGTTATTCAATTCAATTAATTATTTAGTTCATTCAACTAGCACGTAGATTGGATCAACTGCACGACGTAGCCGCCAGGAACGAACATTTCTTTGAAACAAATGAACTTTCATTGATACAACGCTCGCGCTCTAGTTGAATCAAACGCAGATTGTTTGGTAGGAACAAATGGTTCATAATTCGCACGGAACGTAGAACATTCGGACCAATCACATTATAATTTCATCCACTCAACACATTCATTTTTTCACTCAACGCACTAAATTAGTTGAACTAAACATCCTACTATTTGATCTGACATACTTAATTTGTTGATTCAACTTATACATTCAATTTATTTGAGGTGAACAGAATATCCATTTCGTACCCGGGGAATCGATGATTCATTCCCACCGAACAAATTTTGTTCCTCTCCACCAAATTTTTTTTTCAGTGTACCTGGGGTTCTCACTCGCTCTCTTTTCACCACACACATTCTACGTCGTCTTTTCTCCACTGCTTCTACTCATACAATTTTCTCTCACTCTTAATGCGCACCATTCTTTCACAGCTTCAACTTCTTCTTACAGCTAGGTAGTCCAGTAAAAAGAACATTGAACTTTGCATTTCATATAGGATGCAATTTTCTTTTCTTCTCTCATAAAATACATTTTCGTGAATTTCAATTTGAGTTTTCAAGCTTGGTGATTGTGTCCCTCGGCCGTCATCTTGAAGATAAGGATGTGAATCGTTTTTTATATTTTTCTCATATAGATTATGAGGTCTATGAAAATTTCGTGATGAACTTTTTTTTCGATAACATAGTTCTCTACAACTATTTCCCATAACATTTTTTTGAAACCTTTCGAAACTTTATTCGAAAAGATTAGGCGCTCTATTATTTAAAAGTATATATTCATCATTTCATTCATTGTATAGAAATAAGAAATGATCTCATGTGTTTGAGCTGTTCGTATTGTATTAAAAGTAAACCACTCATTCTATCATATACATTAACATTAAAATTCCACTTAGTGGTCTACTGTGTTGCCACAGTAGAGAAGCACCTCAAGTGCACCGTGGGTGCACTTGGCTATAATATTATAATGGCCGGGATCATGATAATAATTCTCTATATATATAGTTCTCTTCCATGAATAGATCAAACAGAAACCATCCAAGCCTACAAGCAATGTATAACTTCAATATCGACATTTTATTTCACAATGACACAATTATTATGTAATCCACACAGCTATACAATGAAATTACAATAATTACATGAATAATTATCAAAAGTAAATCTTTCCTCAACACGCGCTGATACGCTATATGCATTATAAATGAATTCATTACATAATATTACAAAATCTAATAGCAGATATTATTGTTGCAGAGGTTATGAGAATTCATCGAATTGATCGGTTCAAGTAGAATCAAATGGATCAACAAATTATATATTAATACAATTCTCCAATTCTATATATTATTGACATCAAATATGTGATATTAAACTGATAAATATCATAGAAATTTAAAATTAATATACAGATATATTATATAAATTCAAGGACGCTTGCAATATTACAATCTTCTCAATCTCATAAACCAAGAAATAATCAAGTTTGCTTTTCTCTAATACCAACAATTAATTCAACAGTTCATTCTATTGTATATATGTACATATATATATATATACATGCCAGCATGTATTGTTCCAATATTTTATTATGTTTTATATCTGTCTCATAATATGGTTCTGTTGTAGTTAATATTTATTCATCATTGAAAATATTGCATATGATTGTTTCTCTTTGTAAGCGATAAGCCCTGATACGAAAAAACCAATTTAAATGCAATGTAGAAGAGCAGAAAAGATCACGTATGTATATCTAAAGGTCATTTTTTTGTTAATATCACAATATATTTTTTATTGTAGAGAAACTAGACAACTTGAACTGAGTTACTTGAAGCTGCACCAGAGTGATCATCATGTACTTGATACTGCAAAAAACAATTTCAACTGTTGTACTGTTGATGTTTTTGTTATTAACAGTTTCAAATTATTCAAAGTGCACTGTAATAGTTGAGAATCTTGATTCGACATGTGATGCAATTTTATCGAAAGAAACAATTGAAGAAATTGATAATTATAAATCAATTGTTAATGAAATTGTTAATGCAACTGTTGAAGGAAGATTTCGTGGCAGAACGTGGAATGAATTAGCAGATTTTGTTGATGAATTTGGTCCACGATTTGCAGGTACTGAAAATTTAGAAAATGCCATTGAATATGTTATAAAAAAATCTAAAAAGTTTGGCTTGGAGAATGTACATGGAGAAGTTGCACCGATTCCACATTGGATCAGGTAATAATATTAATGTAATTGCATGAAAAATAATTTTAAACATCAAGTGAACAGTAAAAGAAAGCTTCCACTTTAAATAATTAAAATTTTTTAATAATTCTCTTTTATTGCACAGCATCATCTGCTGAATAGAAAAATCAAATTGAAAAATTGTAATATAAAAATTTTAAAAGTTTACATTCTATCACTCTCCAAAGATCTTCATTTGAAGCCACTTTATTGATCTCACTATCTAAACCTACTCGAATAAAAATATTATATTCTAAAATTAATCAGATATAAATAACAATACAATATAAAACAATAAATTATATCATATTTGACAGAGGAAATGAATCGGTGACGTTACTTTCACCACGAAAAAAAAATATAAAAATGCTTGGATTAGGATACAGTGTGTCAACTCCAATTAGTGGAATAACAGCTAATGGAATTGTCGTTAAAAGTTTTGATGAATTAAAAAGCCGTGCTAATGAAGTAAAAGTTTTGAATAACTTATTCCATTAATAGTAAAATGTATATCATAGTTTTATCATAATTAAAAAAAAATTGCTATATTCTACTTCAGGTGCCTGGAAAAATCGTAATTTATAATCAAGAATATGTATCATATGAAGAAACAGTGATATATAGGAGTAGAGGAGCAGTAGAAGCAGCAAAACTTGGAGCTGTTGCCACGTTAATTAGATCCATTACACCATTTTCTATATATTCACCGCACACCGGTATGATGAGTTATGAGAAAAATGTTACTAAAATTCCAGCGGCTTGTATAACTATAGAAGATGCTAAATTACTAGGTAGAATGGCAGATAGAGGTAATTATTCGAATGTTGATATGAAATTTTATCTAAAAATCTTTATTAAATATTTTTATTTCTTGTTAAATAAATTTAATGTAGTTTATAATTATATCTTTTAGGAAAGATAATAAAATTGAAGATAAACATGGAAGCTCGCCAATTAGCGGATACAACTTCGCGTAATGTTATAGCTGAAATTGTTGGTAATAGTCAACCAAACAAAGTTGTTGTTGTATCGGGACATATTGACAGTTGGGATGTTGGCCAAGGTGCAATGGACGATGGTGGCGGAGCATTTGCTTCATGGTGTTCAGTTGTATTACTCAAAAAGCTTAATTTACGACCTAAAAGAACCATCAGGCAAGTTCAAATCCAACATTTATTATTCAATAATATTTAAATATCGCGACAATACATTGCAATTATGATTTATTTCTAACTGTATTATTATCTTTACAGAGCCATCATGTGGACCGCAGAAGAAATGGGAATTATCGGTGCACAATACTACATTAAACAACATAAAAAAGATATAAAGGATCTTCAGTTTGTGATGGAATCAGACATAGGAACATTTTTACCTCTTGGATGGGAAGCTACTGGAAGTCAAGAAGTAATCTGCATTCTCAAAAGAATTACAAAGTAATGCAAATCAAAACTACGTAATGAAAAATTTGAAAAAAAAAACAAACGATCTATGTAAATAGAATATTAAATCGTATAATTTTCGCAGATTGTTGAGTTCAATGACACCTTTGAATGTCAAAGAACCTAATAGTGGCCCGGACATTGAAGAATGGACAAACGCCGGCGTTCCTGGTGCATCATTGTGGAACAAAAACAATCGATACTTTTGGTTTCACCACTCTGAAGGTGACACAATGAATATTGAAAATCCAAAAAACTTGGATATGGCAACTGCATTATTTGCAGCAACTGCTTATATATTTGCTGACATTAATTTAGATCTTTCTCAAAATGAAATTACATCAAAAAATATATTAAACTAAATTCTGAGTTTGTGATAATCTTTATCTAAAATGTGTTGTACACACATACATACATACATACATACATACATTACATAATTACAATATACAAATGTTTAGGCCTTTGTCGATCCCACATTCACAATCTATGACTACTCAGTGCGTATAATAGTTTCCTCCAATTATCAACCACTAATAATATTTAAAATGTTTCATTTCACTTGAAATAATCTTTAAAATTATTTTCAAATGCATCTACTGATAACAACATTCGGATTGATCGACAAAGCGATTTGTTAAATCAACGTATCTTCATCCTGCGCCTGAAAAACCATCAACAGTGAATGCTGTGACTCTGTTCGTTGACCAGAATTCAATAATGCAGTTTTCTCACCGCCACTGCCGTTTAATGAACAATCTGGTGAACTGCCATCGTAGCCCATATAATTAGTTGCTGTACTGCTAGTTGATGGTATATCATTAAGGTCGGGTGATGCAAGTGGCGGCACATGAGATGATTTTGTACCGTCGATAGACATCAATTGCATACTGTAAGATTCACGATAGCCTGATGTACTTGAAGTATCCTCATCCCATGATACATCAGATTGTGGATGAAGCAAGTTATTATTATTATTTGCATTGTTATTGTAATGATGATGGTGATGATGATAATGATGATGCTGCTGATGATGATCTGCTGGACTGGAAGTTATACTGGGAATACGATCTGAGTCATTGATTCTAACGGAAAAACTACGACGTGAACGAATTGACGAAGATTCTGATGGAATGTTGCATACTAATGATTCTACTGTTGTCGCTGGAGGTGTTTGAGACAATGAAGAATGTTGAGATGATTGTTGGTGTTCAAGCTTCAAGTGTGGTATCTGAAATTGATCAGCGACTCATTGAATAAATGTTGTTATGATAGTATTTTCATTAGGGTGATGCAAAAAAAAAGAACATTTTTTTTTCCTGACCAGCATTACAAGTTTTGTTTAGGTCTAAAAATAAGTCCCTGGAAATATGCAAGCTCCCAATTTTAATATTACGATAGTACGCATCACACTTTTCTATTATCCATAAGAGTATAATATGGAAAAATTGTTTTTACATCTTCTGATTTTTGTAACTTGAAAACTACTAATTATATAGAAAATCGCAATACATATTTTTATCGAGAATTGAACGCTTTACAAAAAAGGTCTCTTTTCATTTTTTAATTAGTCTACTTGTTTAAAAATTATTCAACATCAAAGTTCAATTTTTCGTAAATTCGGCTGATGTTTGTATATTACACCAGAACTGTTAGTTGTATTGATAAAATACGTATTGGATTTCACTTCTAACATATATTTAATTTTTAAAATATGTTAAACAATAGTATTTTTAGATAAAAAATCAAAGAAAACGTTTGTAGAAGACTTTTCAGCAGAATTTAGCTGAAAAAATTCAGTTTTCTTCGGTTAAAAAATTCGAACTTACCCAATTTTTTTTTTTTTTTTTTTGAATCACCCTAATTTTTATATAATATATTTTAGCGGAGCTATCTTTTCTTGTATTGTTATTCGTCAGACAAATTAATCACCTCAATATGAGACCTTCGACTTTTCCTCAAGCGAAACGTCTTTTTACTTTGGCCCATCGAACGTTGCAAACGAGGCTTGTCTTGTCGGGATTCTCCTGAGCTGTCTTGTTCGACTGGACTGCTCGGACTTAATTGAGTCATTACGATTTCTCCTGTATACAACAATAAACACAGATTAAAATTTAAATAATTATTTTATATTCAAAAATAAGTGTTTATTATTCAACATGCAATGTATAAACACTTTGATTCATTTGGTTTTATTCAAATGAATCAAACAATAATTCTTGCATTTAGTATAATAATTTACTTAGTATATTTCTTTGATTTACATATCATGCTCGACATTTGCTACATGTACCCACTCACATTCGCATATAAAAGCAACAGGGATGCAAAAAGATGTGAAACAAAAAAAAATAGCAAGGAAATTTATATTAATTTGTGTGTCGTGTTCGTTTTTATTCTTCTTCTTTTCACTATTATTTTGTGGTGGCGTTGATATGACGTAGAAATTTACCTGTCGCGTGCCTAAACTCTACAGAAGAGACAAAACGTAGTTTAGACATCTTTTGATGTGTTAACAATGAGAGTGGCTTAATATGGTTACGTTCATCATTAGGAGTAGAAGATGATTGGAACCTATCTGAAACATGCCACATCGAATATCTAATATAAAGATGATAAAAACAACATTCATTGGACAGTAACAAACCAAACTGATGATAAATTTTTTATCTTTCTCTTTCATTTGACGTTATGTTTTCTATTGAATTCATTTTTATACTGCAGTAAATGAAGTTTCATTAAATTTTCCTACGATGTTGCTTCGATTGTTATGAAATATATTTAATCTGTGATGGCAATTATTGGTATTATTTTCATTTAATATACATATTAGGGTGCTTTATTCAAGGGAACTATTTTTGCCCCGTGTCGTTGACGAAATATTACTCTAAACATTAAAAAAAAAAAAATTTCCATTTGTACGATCAATTTGAAATTTTCTTATTTAATTAATACGTAAATCTCAATTTTTTTTGCATCTATGCGTATGCTCATGGCATTTTATGCTATTTAATTTGTTTTCAGCAGAAATTGTACTGAAATATATAATCTTTAAAAGTGCCGATCACTAAATTATGTTCTGTGAACAGCCTCACCGATAAAAAATGATAAAGCCGATTTATGCTCGAATTTCATGGTTTTTTCGAATTTTCTCGAAAACTCTCAATTTTATAACAAAAGTTAATGAGACCTTTTTTGTAGGAAATTAAATATCCTACAGAATAGAGCAAAAATTCGAACAAAAATCGGCTTTAACATTTTTTACCCCCGGTAGGGCAATTCACAGAACACAATTTATAGTGATCTCTAAAAGTGCATAGACTTTTAAAGATTATATGTTTCAGTACAATTTCGGCTGAAAACTAATGAAATAACATAAAATGCCGTGAAGCTATGCATAAATGAAAAAAAAAAGTGAGATTTACGTGTTAATTAAATGGGAAGATTTAAAATTGATTCAAAAAGTATAAGTACTTATCTTAAATCTTAATAATAAAATTAAGCGCTCATCTTTGGTGAAAAATTTTTTTTTAATGTTTAGAGTAATATTTCGTCAACGACACGTAAATAACAAAAAAATCCCCTCAAACGAAGCACCCTAATACATATATTAATATAATTGATGAAATAATTTGATAAAGCGCAATGTGGAGCAGTAAAGAGCAAGAAATGATATGCTTTCAGCAATAATATATGCAAAGCCCAAAATGAAAGCTGTCGAAGCAACTACGTAGTGTGCAGATAATCTATATACAACAATAGAAAAATCGAAGGGCACCAACTGTTGGACATTACCATTGTCTAAATACTGCTATACGTTTTAATATTTTAATATTTTATTACATGAAAGTCACAAAGAGAACATATATATACATAGAGATATATATGTGTATATAAGATTAAATGCAAAATAGATAATTTGAGTGAATGAAAAAACGAATTATATAAATGATAAAAAAAAAGTATTATTGATTAACAAACAAATGAAAAGATAATGAAATGAATAAATTATTTTGTATACCAATTATAAAGTAATTTGAGTCTATTATAGATATAGAAACTAATAATTGTAAAAATTTACAAAAGCTTTTGAGGTTAAGTAGAATAGATTGTGGAATAGTATTGTAAAATGGCATACGCACATATATTATACATATGAATAATAAATATGTATCCCGAATAGAGTATATATAGTCAATATAAAGCGTTATGAAAAATAAAGGTAGACGCAACAACGGTACACGATTAATGAATAAATATATATTGTAAATGAAAAATAATTTATAAATCGTCAGTTAAAAATGCGAATCTGCTTACCTCCGTTCCCTAGCTAGCATTGAAATTAACGGAATAATCAATGTGCCAATTACACGACACGAAGAAGCTCAATGCACGTGTGTTTTAATTATTTGTCGTATGTTTATGTAAATTAAGATAACGAATATTCGCTTTGATATTGAAAATTGAATTTAATTATTGGCAAATGTTTCATTTTTTTGTGACAAATATTTCTAGCTGCACGCGCATCCGCCTCTTCAGTACGGGATATTTTCCTTAAACAATACAGATAATAAATTAATGAAAATATTCTTTTGGGTATTTATATATGTAGTAGAGCAGCGCTCTATAGACAATGGCTCATTCCAACTGTGGTTATTTTAACAAAGCGCACCCATATTCATAATTAAACATTTGTAACGTTGTAAAATGAGTCATTTATGAACCACGAGAAGATTCGTCATAGCGCCAAGTTAATTCATACATTAATTAATACTAAGTATGTTCATGTATGTACATTAGGGTGCTTCGTTTGAGGTGGTTTTTTTTTTTCTTTGCGGGATAGACAAAATATCACTCTAAACATTCAAAAAAATTCCCCACCAAAGATGAGTTCTTAATTTTAATATTAAGTGCCATCAATTTGAAATTTTCTTATTTAATTAACACATAAATCTCATTTTTTTTTTTCACTCATGCATAACTTCACGGCATTTTTTGCCATTTAATTGGTTCTCAGCAGAAATTGTACAGAAATATATAATCTTTAAAAGTGCTGATCACAAAATTATTTGTTTAATTAAATAAGAAAATTTCCAATTGATTATGGAAGTACTTAAGATTAAAATTAAGAGCTCATCTTTGGTGAGAATTGTTTTTTTTTTTTAATGTTTAGAGTAATGTTTCGTCTATCCCGCAAGGAAAAAAATAGTCCCCTCAAATAAAGCACCCTAATATACACATGTTTTTTTTTTCTAGAATATACACGTGTGAATACAGGGTGACGAATGGGAAATTGATTAAGCTATTCATTTATAATTTTAAAATGAAAGCAGAAAAAAAATAAAGATACTAAAATCACTTGGAAAATATTCATCCCTTGGTAAAATTCTGTTGATTTTTAAAAATTGTCAATAATTATCTATTAGAAATGTCTAATTAAACTAGAACCGATTTCAAATAAAAATGTCATCTTTACTAGATTTACATGTCTTTTTATTTTTTTTTTCTCCTGTCCTTATTTCAAAATTATAAATAATTAGTTTAAACAGTTTCCCATTTATCATCTCGTAAACACATATCAAATTAGACGATTTGCTCGAAATTCATAAACCCACACCCCGCCCACAAGTTAAACCAACACATATGCTTTGGGAATATAATACTGATGAAAATAATACACAAATAATATTATTAATATAATTTTCCACTGCGAGCGCTGATAAACAAAATATCTTTCAATTGTGTGATTATTAAAAATACATAAAAAAAAATTGTTATACCTGTTATTACAGGATTTTCACTCGTTGTTTCATCAGTGTTAATATCAGTTCCTTCCTTTAATGTTGATGACCCTCCGCTTGCACTCGATACTGACCCTAGCATAGATAATTTGACAATTGGAGCAGTCAATGGAACAACACCATCGAAACTTCTCCTCATAGCTTTATGCCAAGATAAAAAATTCAAACAAATAGTATTAATTTTCGTTTTTTTTTATCCTCAATTATTATATTTACCTCTTGCAGTAGCAACACCATTTATTGGAGGTACTGATCCAATACTTGGTACTGATGATTTTGTGGTACTGCTAGAATTAATCGATTGATGGACAGACTGCGGCAATGAATGAAGTGTAGTTGAATGTGATCCTGGTGTTTCAGCTGGTGTTCGATTAATGTGAGCACGAGATCCAAGATCACCAGTCAACAAATCAATTAAAAGAGATGGTCGTTGAGTTCTGGGCTGACCATCAGTCAAATTCCCACTACCTGGATGCATATCTACGACACTTCGTTTAGGTTCTGGCTGTAATTCATCTAAAAAAAAATCAATAAAAATTACGAAATTTAATTAATTATATACAAGTAATTTACAAATTTTTTATATTACGCATAGATTAATATGAACATTGATATATTTTGAGGTTATTTCCTTACCAAATTTGCGATCCTCAATTTCTTCTTTGAGGTCACGAAGTTCATGAAGCAAATCCGCTAGCAATGTACCACGAGATTTAGGAAAAGCTAATGTGTCTCCATTGATTTTGCCACGAATTGTACTTTGCATATTACGTTCATGTTCAGATATCGGTGGTTGTCCAATTTTGTGAACGATAAATGGCAACATTTGTATATAAAGCGCGGTACGTTGAGTCACAACAAACTCCAGAAAATTCCAAAGATGAATTGATGCTTCGTTTCGTTTATTCAATAATCTCATTGTTCGTAGAATCTTCGGCCATTCGGTTTTTAATTCCGTTTCAAAACATATTGTCATGATTTTCAATGCTAAAATAGAATAACAATTGACATAACAACAATGATAAGGTTAAAAACAAAACAGCGGAAATTTATAGGTTAGAAATATAAAAACAAAATCATTTACCAAGAAAAGCAACTTGATAGAGTGAAAGAGAAAGTTTCGTTGAGACTTTTGGATCTCTTGCTGTAAATGTAAGACTTCCAGTTCTAATATCAGTTGTGGCTTTTAAATTTTGTACAGCTATTGGTGCAGTTTTAGTTCCCGTCGGCCAAAGAGTACTTAACACCGCAACCAACGCAAAACTTATGTCAGATTGTCTTAATTTAGGAACATCTCTTCTGCCAGTTCCCACTCGTAGAAATAAAGGAATGAGTAAATTTAATAACATATTTTCCGTTCGTGTTTGAGACGCAAACATTGATTGACCACCGCATACATTCTCAAGTGAATATCCTTCGCCCAATGATATTACATGCAGAGCAATAAGACGCAAAACAGTTGAGCAAAAGTGCTGAGGTGGTATTTTACTCATTAATGCAGCTGAAGCAGCTGATGTTACTTCTACCTGACCCATATCACCTACAACAAGTGACTGGCAGGTGCTCAAAAGTGTTTTTAAATATTGAAAATGCGCTATGTATGGATAACGTGACAGTGTCTCATAAATGCCTTTCAATAGATCACTTGCAGCCTCCCAGTCAGTGTTTCTTCGTACCGATGCTTTTTTGTAAATTTTACTAAATGTCTTGTCCAATCTACGTAATATTATCATTAATGCTGGTCTCATATCGTCATTAGACCATTCAGTAGAGGGTAAAACGTCGTTCATGTATCTTCTTAAACCTCGACAGCCCATAGTTTCAGGATCGTAAGGTGACATCTTCAGCAGACTGTGCGCAATGTCAGCAAGACGCTGAAAAATACATTAAACCATTTTCAAAAATTAATGTATCCTGGCAAATGATGATTCTAGTAGATTATAAAAACTATTAAAAGACAGATTGACAGTATTTTGACTATAAATAAACGATTGCGATACGCAAAATTTTAATCAATATATGATTGAGTTTCAACTGTGATTCAACCATAGATTTGAGGTTATGGAATTTTTAATATGCAGTAAATTAACTACGTGCGTTGTGAGCCAGTGAAGAGTTTATTTTCAGTTCTACTGAATTAAAATTTAGTCGAATCCAAATTAATTTACGGTTAATTTCATTTGTCCAATCAAATATTAGTTCAATTCCAGTCAACTTTTCGTACATGACTATACTGTCAATTAACAGTTAATTTAAAGTTATTTTACTCCATTAGGAAATATAAATGTAAAATTCATTACAATATTTACCACATGACACTTTGAATCTAATATTTCAATAGTTTTTCCATCCTGAGATTTTTTATTCAATTCGACCAATCTGACGTTACATCGAGCAACAAATTCTCCCACCATATTTAAAAGCGTATCTCGCGGTCGTCTAAATTCATTTTTATGTGAACTCTCAGTGTCTTCATTATCACGCTCATATAGTGTCTTAGTTTTTGTATGCTCAATATATTTAGTTGCATGTGTTTCATCTTCAAAATCAAAACCAGGCGAGTATGGACCTTTTCCATAATTCCGTTGACTTGAACCTTTGTGCTCCGGACTAGATTTTTGCGGTCCATTATAACACTTTGTTAATGCCTCTGAATTATTCACCAATGTTTTCACAGCTATAGCTAATTGATTTATAATTTCCTTTTCAGTTTTTCCCTCTTTATTGTAAGTTGGTGATTGAATTTGCTGAACATAACACGGTAAAATAGCTTCTAATATAATCTAAAAATGAATAAATAAATTTATAAATACATGATTTCATAAACAAATAAATTTATGATGAGTTAAATTTTACCAGCATTTGTTGGCCCCTAATTGAATCAGCAGCATACGCAATTACCATTACACAAAGTGATATACAATCTAACACTGTTACCATTTCATTTTCATCATGATAACAAAAATCAATGGCTTTTAATGGCTTCTCTTCTTTAACTAATTCACCAATATTCAATGGATCAGGCGATGGCGTTTCTAAACTCAATAATAATTTGAATAAACTAGTCGAGGGTACTTTATGTGCTTCGCCATGTGTACTTGTTTCGTCAGTATCCAATATTGTAGAAACACTACCAAACATTTGTAAAATAAATGGTTTGCGATTCATTAAATAAAATTGTTTAACAGCATATTCAACAGTGGTTGTAACAAGCTTATTTGTTTCATGCGTTGCATATAATTGTAATAACGATGGCATAATCAAAAGATATCCATTTGTTGAAAAAATATTTTTAAAATTGTGCGCAGCATTTATATATGTTGCTACTACGTAACGAAGAATACATGAGTCCTCACTGTGAAGAATTAATGCGCCATTTAAGACATTCAAAAACAGATGAATATCACCGGAATATGCAAAATTTCCTGCCATCGCTTCAAACATTCGTGCTATCAACCGCACCCACATAAACTTATGCATAACGTCTAATCCAAGCAATTCCTAAAAAATTAAAAATTAATTAATTATTGTGAATTATATGACATCAGTATTCATTAGGGTGCTTCGTTTAAGGCGAGTATTTTTTTTCTTTGCTCAACAAATAGAATATTATTCTAAACATTATAAAAAAAAAAAATTCCCACTTAAAATGAGCTCTTCATTTTAATATTAAGTACTCCCGCAATCCATTTGAAATTTTCCTATTTAATTAACACGTAAATCACAATTTTTTTCTCACTTATGCACAGATTCACGGCATTTTATGTTATTTGCTTAGTTCTCAGCAGAAATATTCAATCTTTAAAAGTGCCTATCACCAAATTATTTTCTGTGAACAGCCGCACCGATAAATAATGATAAAGCCGATTTATGCTCGAATCAATTAAATAGCATAAAATGCCGCGAAACTGTGCATAAATGAAAAAAAAAATTGAGATTTACGTGTTAATTAAATAGGAAAATTAATATTAAAATTAGAGTAATATCCTGTCTGTTGAGCAAAGAAAAAAAAATGGTCCCCTTAAACGAAGCACCCTAATATTCATGTTGAAATAATTATTGTAAATATGTATTAAAAAAAGAGAATAAAAATAATTTTACCCGTCCCATTTCTCCACCTTTATACAAATCTAAATCAGCTTCAAGTGCTTTTCTTGGAAAAGCCGGCAGCTTCATGAGCTCTTCATGTAAAAAGACAACTCTCTGCACAACCATATCAACATTTTTGAGAATAGCCCACGTGAGTAAGACCTTGCCAATTTCTACAAATTTATGAACTAATTCTTGCTGCTGTAACGCATTAAAGGCATCTTCTGGTTTCATGTGTACAAGCTCAAGTTGAGGATACTGCGAACGCTTAAAGAAATAATAATCTCTCACATATGACGATGGATTGTGAATTTGATCTGTAAAATATTATTTAATTTATTATTTACTTTTATTCATCTTTGTGAATTTTATATGTTTGAATAGTGAAATTCTTATGCAATTGAAAATGCTCACGTGTTTTATAATCAACTAGGAAATATTCTTTATGCTTTTGTTCATCAATCCCGAAGAAATCCAGGGATTCTCGTAGAATCTGACAAAACTGAGTGTCTTCCTGAACAGGAAACTGCGAAGGAATTCCACCAGCGTCAGGATCTTGAGGGCCATGAACAATTATTTTCTTCGCGGATGGAACATTAGCTGTCAATAATATAGAAGCGTCGCACTGCTCTTTTCGTAAAATTTGCTTTAAATCCTTGAACATTATTCCATGTACACTATGAACTACCTAATAAAAAAAAAAAAACAAAAGTAAAAAATAGTGTAAATTGTTAAATTAAATAACCTGTAAAGTAAAAACCTTGGTACTCGTTCACTGTCAAGCCTTGCATCAGTGCAAGGCTTGACAGACTTCTAAAAATTAGTTAATTCATCAAATATAGAATTGTCTCGGATGAAATTGTGAAAATACAGAATTTAGTTGCAAAAATTGATCCAGTACCGGAGCTTTTACATTATACAAATGAAAAATATTAAAATTACCATCCAAAGAATCGACAATGCAGTCCCTATAAGTTTTTGACCTTCCTCATGCGGTGATCTCACATAAAACATAACATAACCAATTATATAATTGTACAAAGCAAACGCTGCTTGCTGCGGTAATTTTGGAACAAATCGAATAAGATGCCGTAGAATTTTGAACATCAGCTCCTGTTTTTCACGTGTTAAACGTTCCAAGACATAGCGAAGAAAGAGCGCACTATCTTCAACTAAACAGCTCCATATAACTTGATAAGCAACTTCATAAACAGCATTGCCATCATCGGACACAGCTGCATCATCCAGTAAATTAATTATCTGCACAATTGCTGAGCACAATGATGAAGGAAATAATGATAATGCTGATTGGCCATGATGCGAAGTATTACGTGGTGCTGTTTCACCGCCATCATCATCAACATTTGCCTCATCATGATCATCACCAACTGGACTTGGTTCATAAGCCGCTTGGACTGTGATTGGAATAGTTGTAATCAAAAAGTTTTCTCGTTCTTCTCTTTTTTTATCATCCTGCGCCTGTAATGCCTTCTTTATCAATTCAGTTTGTTGCTTTTTTCTAGTTTTAGTCGCTGTCACTAATGATCTCTACCAAATAATCATAAAAATAAATTAGAATTTACAAATATAACATCACGATGAATCATGATTTCAACATCCTCTACTTACGTGACGCTCTTGATTAATCGTGACTTCTTCGACCTTGGTCTTTACCTGTGGCATCCACGGTGGATCAACAACTGGAAGTGACTCGATTCCAATTTTCGGTGACGGCAGCGTGAACTCAATTCCTGGTGGTGGCACTTTGAATGTAACATGAGCAGATTCCTCCATTCGTGGCCACACCTGGTATCGTAATTTCCACAATACTTGGAATTTCAGGATGGCACTGATTCGCATTGAAGTACTGGAATGCTGGAGACCATGGTGCATCAGTTCACTGGCTTGATTTGGTGCACGAACAGCGGCGATGATGAAAAGTGATGCTGCTGATGCTGCAACTTCTTGATTCGACTCCAACAAAAGTTCCCAAGCTATTGGTAAAATATCTACAAATAAATCTTCAGAAATCACTACTGCACCCTTTACCAAAGTTGCAGTTGGTGCATGAAATGCATCTTTCACTTGTGTTTTAATGTATTTGAGAATTTGTGGTGGTTCATGATCAGGTTCATCGTCATCATCACCCAATTTCTTTGACGACGGTCCACCATGCTCAGAATCTTGATCAACCAAATCTTTAGATGAATCTCGATTGCCACCAGTCAATCGGCCAGATTGCGATCCCTCAAAACTCTTATCAATTCTATAAGAATAATAAAAATAGAAAGCAAAAAACAAATGAGAAAAAAAAATTCATGGGAACTATACAGATTCAAAGTTAATTATATAAATATTAACTTACTTAAATTTCCTTCCCACACTGTCTTTTCGTCTAACTGGCGACACCTGAGCACTCGTTTGATCTGACACTTTTCTTCCGCGTTTATCTTTTTTTCCATCATCCTTTTTATCCATATCAATGTCAAACGTATTAATGTCATTATTGACAATACCGAATTCTTCACCATAAACTTTACGAACTGATTTAATTAAACGACCACATGCTCTTATTTGCCTACGATGACAGTAGGGATGACAAAAGTTCTGATGTGAACAGTAGAAATTGGAGGAACCAGCAATTTGCACCACAATTTTCATCCATGGAAAATTTTTATTGGTATCATCTGTGTCATTTGAATCACTTGGACTCTCTGGCGGTTGATCATCACTGAGAATACCCGGTGATTCTTCACCACTTACTTCACCGCAAAGTCCAGGCTCTGATGTGTCACTTCGATCAGAAAGCGAACTAACTTTTCGCTTTGATTGAATAGAATCAGCACGTCTGACTGCATCTATTGATCGAACAACTCAATAAAAGCAGAGAAAAAAAATAATTATTGTCTGGCAATATTTTACATAAAACGCAAAAGCATTATCTGGATGAATGCTGATTTATGTAGGTGAAAATGAAGGAGTGCCAATGACTTTTATTTTTTTTTACCTTCATGATAGGATGAGTGAATCGAAAAATCATTAAATGAATAAATATATATTAGGGTGATTCAAAACAAAAAAGACATTTTTTCTTTGCTACCAGTCTTAAAAGTTATGTTTAGGTCTAACAATGAGTGCCTGAAAATATGAGCTCTTAACTTTAATATTAAGATAGTACACATCGCACTTTTCTATTTTCCATGAGAATAACATGGAGAAATTGTTTTTACATCTTCTGATTTTTGTAACTTGCAAACTACCAATTATATAGAAAATCGCAATACATATTTTTATCGAGAATTGAACGCTTTACAAAAAAGGTCTCTTCTCATTTTTTGATTAGTCTACTTGTTTAAAAGTTATTCAATGTCAAAGTTCAATTTTTCTAAAATTTGGCTGATCTTTGCATATTACACCAGAACTGTTAGTTTTATTGATAAAATACGTATTGGGTTTCACTTCTAACATATATTTAATGTTCGAAATATGTTAAACAATAGTGTTTTCAGACAATAAAATAAATAGAACGCTTCTAGAACATTTTTTAGCAGAATTTAGCTTGAAAATTGCAGTTTTCTTTTGTTAAAAATAAGAAATATTTAAGCTAAATTCTGCTGAAAAATGTTCTAGAAGCGTTCTATTTATTTTATTGTCTAAAAATACTATTGTTTAACATATTTTAAAAATTAAATATATGTTAGAAGTGAAATCCAATACGTATTTTATCAATAAAACTAACAGTTCTGGTGTAATATGCAAAGATCAGCCGCATTTACGAAAAATTGAACTTTGACATTGGATAACTTTTAAACAAGTAGACTATAATCAAAAAATAAGAAGATACCTTTTTTGTAGAACGTTCAATTCTCGATAAGAATATGTATTGCGATTTTCTGTGTGATTGGTAGTTTGCAAGTTACAAAATTCAGAAGATGTAAAAACAATTTTTCCACGTTATTTTTATGGAAAATAGAAAAGTGCAATGCGTACTATCTTAATATTAAAATTAAGAGCTCATATTTTCAGGGACTTATTTTAAACCTAAACAAAACTTTTAATGCTGGTCGCCAAAAAAAATTTTTTTTTTAATCACCCAAATAAATATATATGTATATTATATATTTATATATTTGTGTAAAGATGATGATACGATTATTAGTTAAAAATCAAGAAAATAAACCAATTGATTGTCTTCATTTTCACCATGGGATCCAACAACAACAAAAAAAACTTACAAGCTTCACACTCTATATCTTTCCCTTCTTTTGTACCACGACGAAGCTTTAAACTTCGTCTTTTGAATGATCCAGTAGCATTACCAGCTGTACCGCGACGTAGTAAAAAAGGCCTGCCTGACGGTGGCTGAACTCTTTTGGCTTTTTCACGCTCGTTACCTGGCATCTCTTCACCCTGAATAGTTACCGTTGATTTACTGCTACCCTCGGATTCATTGTCAGGCTCGTGAAGGACAAAGCTGATTTTTCGCTCTGATCGAAAGTCGAGGGCGATTGAGTCAGATGGTTGATGATGAGTGATGGGATTAGTGCAGCTCCACGAGCCTCTTTCCATCATTTCCCTCAACTCACCAGTCTCACGATCACCAGCGATCGATTGAAGACTCTGAGCCGATGTTTGCGAGTGACCCATTGATGATAGTGCCATACTCCAACGACGATTTGCTTCACGGCTGTACATTCGTTCCCATGGTGGTGGTCGTTCCTTTGTTGACAATCGACTTGATTTTGGCAGTGTTGGATAAGTCTCACGAAGAAATGCCGTAATTTCTAATAGCAAAATGCAAGCAATCATTCTAAGTGCCACTGGACATTGCGATCCATAACCGTTAATGCTTGCTAAATAAAAGAGTGAAAGAAAATTAGCTTAAGAAATTATAAAATATCGTTTATATTATCATTTTCGTACACGTATTGAAAAATATACTATTAATTAAACTATTATAAATATTGTATTAACAAAATTAATTGTCATAGAACTCACCTTCATCCAAAAAATCTTCCTCCTCATCCTCCACTAACAATTCTTTTTGTTTATTCTCATCCGATACCATTGCGATAATTTGATCAACATTATGTTTATCTGCTGCCATAAATTCCTCCAATCTCGAGCTAATCGCCTGTAATTTTGAATTGATTTGTATATTTAAACTCTAGTGATTCAAAAAAAAAAAAAAAAGAAAAAAAATTTTTTTTTTGCGATCAGCCTTAAAAGTTTCGTTTAATTCTAAAAATGAGTCCCTGAAAATATGTGCTCTTTGTTTTAATATTAAGTTAGTACGCACTGCACTTTTCTACTTTCCAAGAGAATAACATGGAAACATTGTTTTCACATCATCTGATTTTCGTAACTTGCAAATTACCAACTGACACAGAAAATCGCAATACATATTTTTGTCGGGAATTGAACGCTCTACAAAAAAAAACTCTTCTCGTTTTTTGATTAGTCCACTTGTTTAAAAGTTATTCAAAGTTCAATTTTTCGTAAATTCGGCTGATTTTCATATATTACATCAGAACTGTTAGTTGTATTGACAAAATATGAATTGGATTTTTCTTCTAACATATATTTAACTTTTGAAGTATGTTAAAAAATAGTATATTTAGATAATAAATCAAAGAAAACGCTTGTAGAATACTTTTGAGCAGAATTTAGCTGAAAAATTTCAGTTTCCTTCGGTTAAAAAATTCGAACTAACCCAATTATCTATATTGGGACCGTAAAAACCACAAAAATTTGATGATCGAAATATTTTTAAACGATTTGAGCTAAAAGTAGCTGGAAGTCCTATAAATGCAGGCCTACAGATTATACAGTTATCTAATTTTTTATGATGTAGATAAAAAATCAAGTGGTTCCATAAAACAAATATGTTCATTTTACCTAAAATAATTTCATTACATTTAGAAATAATTTTTACTTATTTACATCAAATTGATCTCGCAGAAGAGTTGTTTTATAAATTCTGCTATAAACTGTTCTGCAAGCGTTCTATTTATTTCATTATTTAAAAATACTATTGTCTAACATATTTCAAAAGTTAAATATATGTTAGAAGTGAAATTCAATACGTATTTTGTCAATAAAACTAACAGTTCTGGTGTAATATACAAAAATTAGCCGAATTTACGAAAAATTGAACTTTAACATTGAATAACTTTTAAACAAATAGAAGAATCAAAAAATGAAAAAAGACCTTTTTTATAGAGCGTTCAATTCTCGATCAAAATATGTATTGTAATGCTCTATATAATTGGTAGTTTACAAGTTACAAAAATCAGAAGATGTAAAAACAATGTTTCCATATTATTCTTATGGAAAATAGAAAAGTGCGATGCGTATAACTATCTCAATATTAAAATTAAGAGCACTTATTTTCAGTGACTTATTTTTAGACCTGAACAAAACTTTTAAAGTTGGTCGCAAAAAAATTTTTTTTTTTTCTGAATCACCCTATTAAACTCATATCCATCACGATATTCATAAATAAAATCTTGTAAATAATGATTTTCCACCTCAGCCCATTGATGAAAAAGTTTTCCAGCTGCACGTTGAAGTATATGAGTACGTCTAATACTATTTGGTGCGTTTCTGCTGCTTATTGGGACTGATGGCCTATACATTGGTAAGCTTATTTTCATCCACGCAGGCCAGTGTCCTTTATTGCACTGATGCACCAAATGTGCACATTCCAATAGTAAACATGCTCTAGCAACCACCGGTGCATAAGGCTAAAATGAAGAATAAATAATGAAGCAATAAATTTCATTGAACAAAGTTAAGATGAATAATGGTTTGTAAACAAAATTCACTGACCAAATCTAAAATTGCTGATATAAGATGATGATCTGGAACAGAGCCTGGTTGACAAGTTTCTAATAAAAAAGAAAAACGTTGCATGCCCTTAAAAACCGCTAATCGAGGCACTAAACGTCGTTCTTTTAACACAACAAACTCAGATTCTCGTGAAGTTTCGCCAATATCCATTGAATTTCTTCGACTAAAGTCTATAAAACAAAATAATGAATAGTAAAAGTAGGAAAACATTTTGTATTTCGTAATAATTTCGTGATTAGTATTTGCTCACAATTTCTCGGAGCTTCTTCGAGACTCTCTTTTTTCTTCCCTTTACCGAGACCAATTTTATTTAATTGATCTTCCATTCGACGTTTCGCTCTTTGTAATGTTTGGCTAACTCTAAAAGTAAAAAAGAATATTTCATACAATTATTAATAGAAACATTGTCCTTTTTTTTTTTTGCTTTAAAATTAGTGTAAATAATATTGTAATAATAAATTCTACCCGCGTCCTGGTCGAGTAACTCGATAATGTCCACGATGAAAGCTTGTTTGTCGCACAAAACTTCCCTCTGTTGGCGATTCGCTGCTGTCATGACTGTCCGTTGAATCAGTTCGTCCATATTCTTTACGAAACCAATTGACAATTCCACCAATTTGAAATCGGGTTGTTTTACGTGATTTTCCACCACCAAACGGTGACTCGGCAATGCCCAAATTTCGTTCACTTTGTCTTGGTGTCAACATATGATGCTTTTTTCGTAAATTACCCAATGGACTCTGGCTATTTTTTGCGTTCTCTTCACTCAATTCCGTTTCAAGAAGACTCTACACGTTCCAAATGATCATTATTACTCATATTAATCCGAAATAATTGAAAAACAAATAATTCCTTTCATTTCTCTTACCGCACAAGTGGAAGAAGTACTTCTTTTTTTGAAAAGAAATTTACGCGTACCACGATCATCCACTGCATAACAACCATCACCAGTCGAGTCAGCATTATCATCGAAATCAGGTTGATGAATGTGTCTAATGACACGTGTTGTTCGAATATTACTATTACATCGTTTATTTGGTTTATCTGATGCATCCAAAATGCCACTAAGTGCAGCACGTCGAAAAACTCCACCATGTGCTTCCTTGACGTACGTTATAAATTGCTTAATATCGCAATAAGTGGCTAAATTATCCTGACTTTTAATTTCTTTTGAGCATTTAACAAATCTAGTGACCAAAGCTTTAAAAACACATCCAAGTATTTGACTTTCAATATTACGAGATGCGTATTTAATACCGCCATATGAAGCGGCGGCTGATGCTGCTGTTGCTGAAGCCAAAGCTGATGCAGTTGTCGCTACCTAAATAATATTTAAATAACAGAAAATTCGAAGAAAATTTTTAGATTAAATATTATATACTGTATTTTATTTTGTAAATTTATTAATGTGGCACCTACAGACGCTGGAGCTGCAGTGGATGACGTGGGAATTGTTCCAGTACCTCCAAGATTCGTTGAACCAATAAGACCAACACCGAAATTCGTGGCGTATCCACCTTGTCCACTTGTATCTGGCGATTTACTTACACTGCGTTTCTGATCTGTGAAGAAATAAACAAATGATGAATAAATATTCAAATAAAAAATTTATAAAGGACAAATTATTTTAGATATAACAACATTATGAATTGTTTACTAACTTAAAGGTGATAATAATGAACATGGTTCCACGCAAAATCCAACGAGAGCGTGAAATAAATCAAGAATATCAACTATTGGCTGGTTATGCACCATCCAACGAAGTGTCCGTGTAAAGTGTCGTGAACTAGCGCGATAGAGTTTATTTAGCATGGTGGAAACTTGAGCTCGACAATAATCTGCTTGTGGACCTCTACTACTGTCAGCACATCCGTGAGGACATCCAAGATGCTTTAATATTCTCAAGACGCAATTCATCATCATTGCATGAGAATTCCAGTCACGACTTTTTAAATCATTTCGCGGATCTTGATCATTCACTGGCGAATCGTGCTTTCGACTTTCATCTACTTTTTCATTCACATCTTGACCTGATCCTGAAAATAAATCAGTACATTATTCGTACAGTATTCAATCACAAAATAGCAGTATAAAATCATTTGATTAATAATACATAATCATAAAATACCTGCGTTACTTTCATCATCGTAAAGACATAATTTCAGCACACCCATATCCATCAGCAAATCTAATAGATTTAAAATAATTTCGCAAACTCGCACTGTACAGCAACCAATATCTCTCAATGCAACTGAATGAATAGCCTACAAAAAATGATATAAATATAAATTAAGTAAATTTATATAAATATTTCCTGGATGAAAGGATAAAAACATTTTTAAAAGATTACAAAGTCTACATCAAATTAATTAAATTTATAATCCAGTCTTTTTATTTACCTTTAACACCACTTGATAATCAATATCGCCATCTTTTGTAATGTAATAAGCAGACCCTAATGCTTCAGGAATTTCGTCGCTGGTATAAGTGATGTTAGAATCAGTTTGAGATCTTGTTAAACTTGGTTTTCTATCTGAACTCAATTTACTTGCGTGGATGCTGATTGAATCCAATTGACTGTCTATAGAACCCTGTATATCAATTGAGTAATTTTGTTATATTTATTATAATACTCAAGTTGTAGAGAATGTTGTTTTTCATTTATTTACCTGACGTTTTAAATAATCTGGCGAGGGTGTTGGTGTGTGCTCTGTGACTGTGATTATTGGATTTGGTGGCGCATATGATTGACTGGTAAATTGACTTTGTTTACGTTCGATTCGTGTGTCACCTATATACCTGTGATTAATATCAATATTTCAAAATTTCCTATCATTTAATCATTTAATCTAAGCCGTTTTACATGCTTATGAGTAAAATATAAATATTAAGGTGTTTCATTTTTAGGCGATATTTTTTGTTTGTTTGTGAACACTGGAAATCTGATAATTTATACAAAAAAAAATATTCCTGTTTGAAAAAAAAATCTGAGTTAATTAGAGGCTTAAGAAATTTATTGATTTGACATTAATCATTATCTTCCAAAAAACGCTATAATGCTGAATCAATAATGTAATAATATAAAAACAAAAAATAAATTGATTACCGAAAAATCGAGTGATATCAAAAAAAAATTTTCTCGTCTTATTTATATGGTAAATCGAATTTTACAAATTATCAAATTTTCCCTGATCATAGACAAAAAAAATATCGCCTAAAAATAAAACACCCTAATAAATATATACAAAATGACAAATGGAAAGTTGTCTAAACAAATAAATATCTGTAAGAAATCCCAAAATTATAAATAATTAATTGAGATAACTTTCTATTCATTAATCTGTGAACATATATGTAATTAAAATAAATCATATCATTCACTATGGAATTATCTACAATTATTTAAATTTTCTAAATCTTTCATATTTTGATAATTTTTAATTATTTCTATGATATTTATTAACGACTAGCAGTTCATTTTCTTTTTCTATATTATTATTTTTCTTTCATTATTAGAGAATTGAGAAAAAAATAGGGGAAAAGTACGAAAATGCGCGAGAAAAGCAAGTGAATCAGACAGAAATATTGATAACTTACCCACCCGCGGTCAGCTCATTAATCAAGCAGCTAGGAGCATTTTTTTTCGATGAACGAGAGAGGGATGAACGAGAGATAGTGAAAAAAGAGAGACACACAGAGAAAAAAAATAATGCAGAGTTATATAAATTGTTTTCATCAATTTTGTTTCACTACATCAATATACCAATGATAATTATTATTATAAATTATAATAATAGCAATAAAAATTTCCAACTAATTATTTTTGATAAATTAAAATAATTTACCTGAGACTTGGCATGCTTTTTCCTTTAATCAAATTCGATGGATATTGCATTTGATCAACATCACGTGCTTCAAAAATTCGTGATGATGTTGGTCGTGTAAGATGATCATCACCTGTATCTAGACTTCTATGACACTCTTGTTCCTGACAAAAATAAATTATAATAAATAATTTATTCATCTGTCCACTAGTGATATAATTCTGATTAATTTTTCATTATACAACTAATATTAGATATAATTTACTTTGACAAGTGTATCTTTAGGTTCTTCTTGTCCAATTTTTTCCAATGCTTTTTCCGACTTTGATAGTATTTTAGTTTCAACGAATGCCTTCAAATCCGCCATTTTCATTCGTTTCTTCATTTTTTCACTTGCTCGTCTTACATGTCCCTCAGAATCTTGGTTTTTTGTTGAGGTGTATGGAAGATCTGCTATCGTTGCTAAATCGGACATGGTCGATGGTTCACGAGCATCAGGCACATTAACAAATTCTTTAGAATCCTCCTCTTTTTTTTGTGCTTCTGGACTTTGGTATATAGATACATGAATTTTTGGTATTGGAAGTGAATTACTGCGTCTTCGTGGCATTTGTTGCACCGAAATTTCATCATTTATTTTTTGTAGGCTAAAAAAAATGGTCGATTTTAATTAATAAAATCAGAGAGAAATTTGTAAATTCATAGAATATAAATTAATTCAAATTATAGTTTAAATTTACCGATTGTATAAAAATTGTAATGCCCAAAAAACACCTTCTTCTTGCCATTGAGCCACAAATAAACATCTCAATACAGCTACATCGAGAAAAGTTGCAGCACGAACATCAACATTAACTCCAGATGTTCGATTATTAATTTCATTTTGTGCATTTGTATCATTTGATAACACTTCACACGGTCCTGATTGACTACTTTTTGATTTTGTACTTTCTTGTGAACTTTTATCTGTCTTCTCATCCTTCATCTTGTCTATATAACTATAAACAGTAATTATCAAATGATTAATTAACACCAAACCATCAAATTCATAAAATAAATTATTTATTTTTATCAATCGTTACGATATTTTTCTTTTTTTTTTTACCCAAGTCGCAGAGTCGTTGATGTTCTCTCTTCATTTTTCTCCAATCCAGATCCTGGTGTAACTTGTTCAATTGTCAATGTGGATCTACATGAACTGCTCGATCTTCCCATAGCAACATGGAAAATACTCGCTTCACCCTAACAATATTTCAATTTAACGATAAACTTATATTTTTCGTGTATTAATTAATTAATTATACATACAGCAAATATTGTAAAAACTTCTTTGACACCATCCATTTTCTCTGATTCACCAGATGACGGTAGCCTAAATATCACCTGCTCCAATGATGAAAAAATCATTTTTTTTTACGTTTTATTCATTCATTCTTTTTTTTTTCTTTTACTTTTTGAAGTAAAAACTTTGCTTTTTATTTACCACATGTTCATCTTCTGTACTCGAACTCTCTTCCGGTATCGTTTCAGGAAACACAGTGTCTTTTGGTGATGATACCCAATTGTTCTACGTAATAAACAGAATAAATAATAAGATTAAATAAAATAATTATTTTTTCTAACAACAAATGATGAATATCACTAACCTCCTCTTCTTGCTTTGTATTTGTGGATAGATTTTGCTCTGTAAAGCACATTGTTACAGTATGATTTGGCGAGGAACTCTCAGGATCATGAAACTCCTCAGTCTTTCGTCCTAAAAATCATCATAATACACTGTTATATTATCTGATAAAGAAATATAAAAATAGAAAAAAAACTTACTGGAGCCAACAAAAACATCAGCGGTAGCTGGTTGCGGCTTACTCAATTTCGATGAACGCCACCAAAGTGTTCTTGGTTTTGGTTTACAGTGAGCAGTAAAGCATGGAGCTTCTGGATGAGTAAATTCACTCATTGGTGACCATATTTTCACGCCATTCTCCAATCGAAGATTAGTTTTGAAGTCTATATCTTTTAGATGATTGTAGAGTGGTGCAAATAGATAGACAAACAACTGAAACATTTTATTAATTAGATATTTAATTTCAATTTAAATATAATAAAGAATTTTGAATTCAGACAATTACCGTCATAGTGGGAATAGAATAAAGATAATGAAATGGATTATTGGACAGTCCATGTTCAGAATCACTTTCAGCACACTCTTCAGCAGCGTCCAGAAGAAACCAGTGAAGAATGTAAAGCAAAGTTGTCTCCATCGCACCAATATTCTGTAAATCTTTCCTGTAAACAACACACTGAATTATAATACATTCTTCGATTTATTATAAACAAATTAAATAAACGTATTTAAGTTACTTATTATTTAAAAGATTTCCAGCCGCATGAAGAACATAAGGCAAAGCAGTTTGAATTAATCGCCATCGTGGTACAGTATTTAAAATATCCGTTAAAGATGGTGTTAGTTCATTGTGAAGACTTTGCACCAAAACTTTTTCAAATGACTGAAATTTAAAAAACAAAACTTATTTTTCTTCCACGCTCATTTCAATAAACCATGCAATAATTTAATTGTTATCACTCACTGTGCTAGCTTCTTTCATCTCCTAATTATTGTCGACATGAAGAATTAAAAATTAATACATTTTAGTGATGATAAATTTATTTTATATGTATAGGTTAGAATAAAATTAAAAAACTCTACACTTAAAAATAATTAATTAAAAATAAATACGAATCAGTATATTGATAAAATAATAATTAATACATATTAAAAATGTTTACTTAATACTCAACACAAACTCACATGATGGCCTGGTGCATGTTGACAAAACTGTCATCAGATTAATAACAATCAGCATCCACATGAAAAAATCGAATTTAACCTCACATTAATAAATATGTAAAATAAATAAATATAATAAAAGGTATGTTCTGAATAATATATAAACATTGCAGTTTACAGATTAATAATATCCAACTAATTCAAAACTTCTACAAACAATTAACCGAACTTTTCATTAATGCTTGACCTTGATTTTATCCATTCATTTTTTTTCTTTTGCACTTCATGAAATTCATACAATAAAGAATAGGAAATTTATAATAATATAACTTTACCATGCATGATGCTTCATGGAGTTTGCCAAGCTTTGCCCTGGTGAATGGTCTGTAATATCATGATAATAATTAAATGTATAATTATATAAAAATTGTAATAAATGTAAATGTGATATGAGTGGTATTTATAATATTGCTTAATACCTAAGTTGACGCCACAGGTAAAGCTGAATTGGGATGGGCAGAGCCTGTTCCATCAAGCCAGCATCAATAGATCGACGTTTATCCATAACGAATGAACTTGCTCATCAATCAGCTATTAAATCCCAATGTAAATATCCTTCCAATCTTGTTGTTGATTATTAAAAACTCAACATATTTAACCAAGTATTTTCCACAAACAAATTGTTTTCCATTATTGTTCGTACTATTTCATCATTGCCCAATTACAAATTGAATCCAAACGTAGATAATATTTGCACGAACATGAACAAATGATGATGATGATGATGATAGATGAAAATGAAAAGAATTAATAGCAAGAACAAACTCGATCTAGTGACACATTTTATTGAGTGTTCCAGATGAAAACAGAGCAAATGATAATGAGAAGACATAGAATAGAGAGAAAATAATAGAGGGTGCATGTGACTTAAGAGTATGAAAGTGAGTCACGAACTGAAGTGGCATAAAGTAAATCTGTCCACACAATAGGGTTGTTGGTGTGACCAGCGGGAAACGATAACGAAGAGAAATGTGCGCGCGACGAGCTGAAGACTCTGAGGAAAATTTCCAATGCGCCGTCGTTCATCGATTAGAGAGTCTGTTTTCTGGACCACCCACCACCTCATCCGCCATCATCCCTTAGAATCTGGAACATGCGCACGCATTATATTAACTGAAACATTCACTCAGTTGTAAAAAATTATTTTATAATTTATTTAAATATATATTTAATGTTCAATTTTATATTGAGATCAAATTTTCGCATTTTTTTATTCAGCCATTGCTGAATAACAATAATTAATGATTATATTATTTTAGTGGAAATAGAAGAAAAATATCATGTGAATATTTTTTATTGTTGGGATTTTAGATATAAATATGTTAATATTAATTAATATTATAGTAAAAACTGGCATAAATTAACAATAAGCTGAAAATATATAAATTCATCAATCTTTATTTATTTATTATTTGTTTATTGAATAAATTTTACTTAGAATTATTATTCTGTCTTTCATTTAAAACTTCAATTTATATAAAAATATTAAAAATGGAATGATTTTGCGAATGTTTATGATGTTAGCACATTGGCAGTTTTATTTTTATATATAATAATTATGATTCATTCAGCGCTTACTTCATAATATCACCCCAGAATTGTCACGTTGGTAAAATCCATTTTTTTCATTGTGTTACTGACGTTGGAAATGTCAAAAACCGCCGAGACATTTGCTAAAGATTTTGTTGAAACTGCCATGATAAATGCGGTCGACTTTTCAGTTACTAAAATGAAACAAGGTAAAAATATAAAATATATGTATTGAATTAAGTATATTATTCTTTATTTCCTTTACCTTATTTTTTTTTTTCAATCTTTTTATTTTATGGCATCGATTTTGTGAATATAAATGATTGAATTTTATATGAATATGATGACTTCAAGATCATGATGATGACAATGGTAATAATGAGGTGGAAAAAGAATTAAATATATCATCAGAAATCCTTCAACAATTATCTCCACAAAATACCAAAGAAACAAATCTAGATATCAACCAAATATTAAGACAAGTTGCTCAACTAGCAGAAAATATTAATGAAGATTTGAAAAATGTCCAAATTGGAGATTATGTTGTGTCAATGAATGCTTCACCTCTTGAAATACAAGTGAAACAAGCAATTAGCAGTCTTGCAGTGCCAGATAATAAATCGGCAAATAAAATTTGCACAAAAGGCGAAGGTGATGGTGAGCATCAAGATGCAACTGCTGATGATAATATAAATGAATGTATCATCAAAAATTCTACACATCCACCAACATCATCATCACTGACAATTGATGCAGTAAATCCACTGATAGCAACTGAACAAAAATCAACTGGGAGCCTGAAACGAAAGAAAGATTTGACTTTAGGTGAAAGAATTCGCAAAATTTTTCGATTTAATTTCATTCGTCGCCGAAATTTGTAAATTAAATGTTCATAGCATGCTCAATCTTTTCATTATTTATTAATTTCTCTTCCATTATCAAGCAATATTAAATTAAATAATTATGTGAATATTCAGTACCTTATTACTGAAGTTTAATAAAATTCGTTGTTGAACAAAAAACATGCATAAATATCTACATGCATGTATAAATAGTTTACTGTTTTCCAATTGTATCAATACAGTTGCTTTCTTAATAATATAACAAGCCCTCTATATAGCATCAGCGTCACCATCAGTCGACGTTCTTCCTTTCCTCGACTAAAAATAAATTTGTTTCTGAATCGGGCTAGATACAGTAGTGTGAGCCACACCAGCATCTGAACATTTAAAATAGAATTCCACTGCTTGATTCCGGAAGTCAGTTGATCTTCCCAACATGATCATCAATCCTACATACATCAGTCATTTATAGATACATACAAATATAACCTATAAAATCTTTACAATACTTGCAATAAGAATATAAAATATCTACGACTTAAGGATTAAAACATAAAAATAATAATCGAATTATTATAAACTTAAATGATAAATTGTATGGTTGATTTCTTATTGTATTAAAATATTTATATGGCCAATTGAAATGCAATAATGGAATTAGTAAGTTCTGGGAGTCCCGGACATGATGACGAACTAATTTGGCAACCCTGACACAAAAATAAAATTTTCAAAAGCCATTTATCGTACTGTGTAACATGGCGATCAGCGAAGGTCCTCAATCTGTTTTTGGAACGCTATGTTGCCAGTATAATGCTGTAGAATATCCAACTTTTACTTCTTCATTGGCCACCCTCTTTTCTGTTTGATTCTCGGGTGTCGGACAAATGACTAAGGCGCCCTCTACCGAGATAAAATGTCTCTCCCTGGTACCAAAATCTCGCATTTCTGAATCTCTCTTCGTTCGATCAGCATCTCAAATTCTAATACATATCCTTAACAACAATGGTAAGTATTTTATATTTAATACCATTTTATATTTATCACATTACTAACTTTAACAATATTCCATCAATTGCATATTTAATTTTATTTATTATTAATCATTCGTAACAACAAAAATTATCATCATAGTGAAGGATGTTTACTGAAATATAATTTTAATTAGCCAGATATTTAATTTAAATTCAATGAAATTAATATTTTTAGTATACATAATATTGTAAAAGTTAATTTATTGATAGATGGTGATATTTATTGATTTTTTTATCAATTTTCCAGGCTGATCTTCTACCTAGGGAGGTCGAAAGTGAGTAAATTGTGGAGCACTACTACTACTATTACTACTTTCATTATTTCATTATATTTATGTGTACAGTGAAAATAGAAGAATCAAAGTTCGAAGTCGACAAAATCACATAAATATTAATATAAAATTGGCAGTGCGTGTGTGACTGTGGAATCTATTGAGAATACTAAAAAAAAAACAAGAAGAAATAAATCTTAAAACACGTAAAAAAAGCACCATCCGATAGTTACACAAATGCATTTGTATTTACTGATCTCACGTTGAACTGCAAAAGTCTTAAAACTGGAAAAAGAAATAATAATTCATATAATATTCTGCCATCAAATGTAATTTCATGTGCGAATTAAATTTGTATAATTAACAATTTATATATTATTACATAATACTTAGTGAAGTCCTGAATGTTTGAGCAAACGTTGAGGCTTCAAAAATAGTATTGGTTCATGTTCTTATATGGCTACGTAGTGGGTAGGGGTAATCTGACCCAGTAAATACGTGACGAGACGAGGAATATGAAGCCAACAACGCATATTAACAAATGTGGCAGTGGTCGTGGTGATGATTGTGGCAAGAGGGGGTTCCCACATCCGAAAATAGACAATTGATATTTTTAAAACACTACTGCATAGTGTACTCTAATGAAGACAGAAGATTTGGCCCCATTATTATTGATGCACCTCCCACACAAGAAATTGTTTAATTTGAAAATTCCATCATAGTTTTTTTGTATTTTGTCTTATCCATTTTTATATTTGATGTTGAAGCCTTGGTACTCGCTCACTTTTCATCAGCGCGAGACTTGAGAGGCTTTCAAAAATCATCAAACGTGGAATTTTTAATATTTATAGATATTATTCATGGTTTTTAAAGTTGAATCGACCAAAATTTTGATAATTGTCAGTTAATTTATTATTAAGATTAATGTTTTGTGGAGAAAGATCGATAGCATTAGTATTTGTTATTATATTTTATAGAAATATAACCTAAAAACTGTAAGAAACCGGTATCTGCAGTACTAGGAAACAAAAGTTTAAAACTGTTTTTGTAGGCTAGGCAGACTTTGGCAGATATGTAAAGAGTCATAAAGACTTTATCAATTAAAATATTATAGATTATAGAATGGTAAAACTGATCGAATACCTGAGCTCTTATTTCATTATATCTATATAGAGAAAACAGTAGTCAAACAAGTTCTGTAATTATCGCAAATTGGATGGTATAAAGTATTAGAATCCATTAGGAAATTCATCACAAGTTGATATAACCTATAAAGTAAAATAGCATTTAACTGCAGAACTGATTGAATGTTGCGACTTTCACTTCATTTATATTTATAATTTTATTCTCAATCTGTTATTTCAGGGGCGGAATTTTGCTTCTCCATCTATGATGCTGATGGTTCCAACGTCATTGATGCATATGATCTTGGTAATGTTTTGCGAGCATTGAATCTCAATCCAACAAATGCGACAATTGAAAAAATGGGTGGAACTAAAAAGAGGAATGAAAAAAAAATATCATTAGAAGAATTTCTTCCAATATTTAGTGACGTGAAGAAGGATAAAGATCAGGGTACCTATGAAGATTTTCTCGAGTGTTTAAAACTCTATGACAAATCTGAAAATGGCACCATGCTTGCTGCTGAACTCTCCAATATGCTCCTCACGCTTGGTAAATATGAAATACATCAAACAAAAATTAAATAGAGAATATTATGTAAACATAATTGGCGACTAAACATTATTCAACTACATTTTCCTGACTTTTTTTTTTACAGGTGATAAACTCGAAGATGCCGAAGTTGATATTACTCTCAAGGAATGCATGGATGAAGAAGATGAAGATGGTTTTATTCCCTATGCACGTAAGGATTTAAATTACTTATAAATTATCCATAAGTACAGTTAGTCGATTAATGAATTTTTTAATTCATATTTCAAATGTTCTTCCACTTAAACAAATTCGAAAGCCCCTAACATAATTAAGTCTGTACACCAAGCACGAAAAATGTGACGTTGTAACCCAGTTTACTTAATGTTTGTTATGAAAATACCCTTTAAAGTATATTTTTCAAAAAGATAAAAAGAAAATCGTGTATATTGAAATAGCAAAAATGATGGAGAATCCAATGGAGAAAAGAAATCAACATTTGTCCTAACCTTGAATGTTTGACTATCCCACTGTTAATTATTTTACAGCTTTCCTGAAGAAAATGATGGTACTCCTGTAAAATGAATTAAAATATAAATAGCGGCTGGCCAATAAAAATCATCATCGTAAGTAAACCCTGTAGTTAATATCATCCAATTAATCATCAATTGTTTTATTTTTACTTTTATATTATCTGCATTAACTAAAATCACAATAAGAAAGACCATAAAATGTTTTGTGCTTTTTGTTTTGCTTTGCTGTATGTTGAAAACTTCATCAACAACTATCATGAAAATAAAAATTGTCTGCAATTATTTATTCACATTATATATTATATTTTTATTTGTTCAATTCTTGTTGATTTGTTCGAAACTCTTGTATTTATTTTTCCTTTTTTTTAACTTACTTAATTTCTTCTTCTGCGCATTGTGATATTTAATCACAATGCAAAAATTGTGCATTACGTGATGGAAAATACGCTTTATATGTTATTAAAATTAAATTTTATTCACTTTTTTCTAATAGTTGTTATTATATTTTCAGCTTTTCTTCGTCGGCTGTGCGAACGCGGATCAGCACCATCAGAATAAAATGCATAAAGAACGACTTTATAAAATAAGAACTGGATAAACAAAACCCATCAGATAAATGCGATCCACTACAGATGCCTCGTCAATGTTAAAAAGTTGAAGACTAATAAGAAGAAATTTTATGAAAAAAATAACTTATTTATATCACACGTTCATATATATATCTTTTCATATATACATATATATCATTATTCATTTTTCTTAATTCATTAGACTATTTTGGTTCAACTCTTATCTCTTTTTTTCTTTTCTTTTTCTTCTATCACTGCTTTTTATTTTCTCTTATAATCTCGTCCTCATTTCTTTCTCTCTCATCTTTTTTTTTTTATCTAATCTCTTATTTTTCTCTTTCTTTATTCATCAACATTGTCTTCTCTCCTCGTCCTTTTTCGTCAAGTTAATTACAAATCATAAATAAACAATCTACAGAGACAATAAAATAAAAAAAACCAACATCGAGAAGATAACCTAGAAATGTGAGAGGCCAAAATATTCGTCAAATGCATAATCAAACATCAAATTGAGTTATTAAATTTGGTTAATGACAATGCTATCAATAATTAATAATTACAACATCATAATACATGTATTAAACATAAATACATGTATTAAATATAAATAAACAAATTGATATATAGAAAGAAAATTTAATAAAGCAAATAAATCCAAATAGCATTGTTATTTGAATCAAATAAAATTACTATTATTTTACTTATAACTATACTATACAACTACTATTACTAAAATAAATTGCACTTTCAACCAAGAAAAGTTGCCAAAAATTATATAAAAAATTGTTTCAAGTTCATTTATATTCTCCTTTTCCATCAATGTCGAATCATTATAAAAGAATTGTATAATAAATAAAATAGAATAATTTAAAGCTCGTGCGAATCCGTAAACTCTCGACAGCAATCGGTAAAATGCAAGCTTGTGGGGGACTTTATCATATTCAATAGCCGGGCAATCGTTTCAAACGCGTTGAAACTATCGCGCGAATCGTGTCGTAGCTTCAGATCCATCCGTAAATTCAAATATTAACACAAAGATTTTTGTATACTGTAGAAAAATCATTCAAAATATTTCGTGAGTGTTTTATACATAATATTTATACTTATATATACAGCACATATTTATCTTCTATTAAAATTGCTTCCAATATATGAACATCATGTTATCAAACTTTTAATTTTATTTCTTTATCATTAAACATTACATCTGTGTGATTTAAACGTGACAGTAAAGTGTCATCATAATGACGGATGTACATCAACCAAAAATTACTGCTGAGGAAGGAAAATTTAGATTGCAAAATTCATCAACACCACAACCAGGTGATTAAATTAACATTTGAATTATTGTCTTATTTACAACCTCAGCCTAAATATATTTGACACAGATAAAATACTATCAGTATATATTTTTCTATTTCTAAAGTTGTTTTCAACAACAAGAGAATGAGATAATTTTTACTGATGATAGTGAAGCATTAAATATCGATTAATTTCAGACATGATTATATATGTGTGTACATAGACATTGAAAGCTGAAAAATATGATATTGTACTTGAATTCTATATTTCAATCAATAAATCCAAATTTTTCTTACTTGAATTGTTTAATTTATTTAAAAGGAAGACATATTAATTTATATATATATATATTCAAGTTGAAGATTTATTTGTTTGGCTTCTGTATGCAGAAGTGTATAATACTTTTGCGCATGTGCAGGAAGATTGGACCATTTTATGTGTACATTTCTAGACTCTCACTACTTGCAGATATATATAATTATTGTGGTTATGCTAACGAGAGGTCGGAAATTGGCGTGAAAAAAATATCGTTCAACCATTCAATATTTTATATATACTTTAATACTTATATTCATTAATTTTCAACTATGAAAATTATTTATTTGTCATAAGTAAACATTATGATTGTACGAATTAATTGATAGAATTAATGATGAAGCAATTCAAATAGTTTGATGGCGAACATTATCATTATGACGAAATTGTATTTGAATTTATTGTGGGACATCTCTTAAAATCATAAATGCATTTTACATTATAAAAGGGACAATATAAGTATGATAATAAATATTCTTTTGATAAAGAATGAGTAGATTAATATTTGTAATTATATTAATAATGTATTGGTACAGAAAATCAGTTGAAAATAAACTTCAAACTTTTTAATTCAACGCATTGATCGACTTTAAAAAAATATTTTTATGGATATTTAATCTCATGTTCATCTAATTTTTTTTCTTTCATAACTTCTCTTTGACATTTTCATTCCTTCCCATCAAAAAACTACGCGGCCAATATGGGAAATTGAACTAACGAAATAAGAGATAATTAAAAAATTGTCGCAGCAATGAGTGTTTAATCTATATAGAATATATGGGCGTGGTAAAACAATTAATTTGTCAATTAATTCCATGCCCTCATTCTATCAAGAATACTTTTTCATACTATTAGAAATTAATTTAATTATCCCCAATTATTGAAAATAAAAAAAAATATTGTTTTTACCGTCAATAATTATTTGGGAAGAAACAGTTATACGTTATTTAATTAATTATACATGATAATGGGCTGAGAGTGTATGCCCATTCATACTCAGGTCCACAATTTGTCTCATGATATACTTATAAATTGATTGATGTGAATTCATCACGAAGGTCCGCGTGACTTCCCCATTTTATCAATCGTGTCGTTCCGTGTTACATTAACCGCGAGACCTAGACGAGAATTTCAACCTTAGATTATATTATTTACATCTAAAATATCCATACATATGATATAATATCTAATTAATTCAAATAAAATATGTGACACTGTGAATAAACTCCCTAACCTTCACATTGATGATTTTAAGTGTATTTTCATTTTCCATTCATCATAATTGTAAAGCAAAAAAATAAAATCTTACCATATATTTTTTGTTACATAATTCCGGCCAATTTTACAAGAAATTATGCCTTGGCAATCTCATATAATCATTCAAAATCACAAATGGCACTATCTATATTAATGATAACATTATTCGTGTTGAGTATTCACTGGAAACAAAAATAAATATCAAAAAAAACTGACGAGAACCAAATGAATAATATACGTTTCAAATAAATATTGATTATTTCAAAGAAATATTTAGTTTATGTACACGAAAACTTCTACAGACTCTTTAATTTTGAGGTTATTAAACTGTTATACTCAAAGTACATGTATTCCAACATAAAAGCACTTTGCCATTGTTCAGTCTTCTTATTCCTCTCACTACTTCTACTCTCCATTGTTCTAATCAAAAGAAAAAAACAATCAGGCATCATTTGGCTCCGTTCGAAAATCATTTAAAACGTGTATAGAATATCTGCAATAAATGGAAAAAAATAAATCAACCATCTCGAACAATTTATTTCTAACTAAAACTTGCAAAAGTCCATTGATCTGAAGCACTCCAAATTATCCATTGAATCTCAAGATCCATCTAAACAAGTACTACTTCAATTAATTGGCTCTATTATATTTCAACTATCAGATCTATTCCTGAAATTATCAGAAAAAATATGCATAAAATTCAAAATGTTGCATATAAATTTAGCAAATAGACTTGGGAATAAAGTGCACTTGATAATATATACTATTTGCGAAATCACATTGTAATGTTGCTTCAGATTATGTAATTGTCTATACATGCACAGCTCTTAAACTCGTAAACCCACTCGTCATACCGCTTTTTGCTGACCTGACTCAACCATGGCCTTCACTACATAACGTACACATTATGTATATGTATTTATATGCTATATCCACCAAGCATTGATTAGATTTTCATAATCATTAGATAAATTTCAATCAAACAGTGCATATGTGATATTGTGTTTGATACAAGAATCTGCAAAAAAAATTCAGACAGTGATATGATGCGTCAAAATCAATTGTAATATAATGTTAATATAAAGAAGTCTCGACCGAGATACGAGGTCGTTATGATTCGAGAGTCGTCAGAATAATTGAGTGATGTCATATGCTAAAAATGATATGTATTATAATGTACACATTCATTTCATAATCTCGTGTTTAACCGTACAACGTTGACGAATTTTGAGGTTGGGTTAATATTTTTGCGTTTATTTATTGTATTTATTTCGAAAAATATACTGGAAAATTAATAAATATAATGAAATTGAAACATATATTCGAAATAATTAAATAATATTGCGATCAATAATGCATTGTGGATAGAATACTTTTATTAAATTTAAAAAAACTCGATGACGTTAAAAATATTTGAGGTTAAATTAATATTTTTGCGTTCATTTATTGTATTTTTTTCGAAGAATATACTGGAAAATTAATAAATATAGTGAACTTGAAACGTATATTCGAAATAATTGAATAATATTACTCAATAATGCAATTGTGGATAGAATAATTTTATCAAATTTAAAAAAACTGAATGACGTTGAAAAATTTTGAGGTTAAATCAATATTTTCGCGTTCATTTATTGTATTTATTTCGAAGAATATACTGAAAAATTAATAAATATAATGAAATTCGAAACAAATGAAAAATATTATTCAATAATGCATTGAGCATAGAATAATTTCATCAAATTGAAAAAAACTGAATGCAAGTATAATGAAATGTTAGTAAAAAAGGAAATTGGTGCTTGTGTTACGTCCTGGAGTGCGCGATTTCGTCGAGAGAGGCTTACCTTGTTGAGTTACGTTGTTCGTGGTCGGGCGCCTCTGCTCCAGATTGGTTGAGAGCCAATCTCTGCGATTCTCCAGCGTAATTGATGTCAACCTCACTATAATAATTTATTTTATAGGGATTGTTCGTTTCTAGAGATGTAGATTCGAAACGGAAACTAGTGGAATTGTGAAGATGTTCGGATTGGCGGTAAATGAATAATGTTTGTGAACACGATTTAAATTTAAATCACTTATTTATTTAATTATTTGCACTTCACAAAATTGTTCGATGGCTTACTTATTTAATAATAGTATCGATGATGAATTAACAAATAAAATTTATTAACTTGATTACTATTAGTTATTCTATCTTCATTTAATATTAAACGAGAACTCCGACTTATTTAGTTATTTATTATATTCTTATTCAACATTAATTTTCTCGCGAACATCGCGGATAATTGTCACTCTCGAGTGTATTCTGAGTAGGAACTGCACTCTACTCGATTCGAACTCGGTACTACGTGATTTTATTAATTCATTAAAGAACTTGTATTTTCCTTAACTTGTCGGAGAAACTGATCTTTTTAATATTCGTCGGAGATCTGAATTAAAACTAGGACTAAGACTAAATGACGTTGTGAAGAGAAGTGAAGCTATAACGACGAACGAATGATGCTGCTATGATCAAGGGGTTTATATATCCCTCAAACTAGAGCATTTTTGGGGGTAGTGAGTATGTGACTTTTGGGGTTGGAATGTAGACAAATAAATTTTGCGTTATCTTGAATTTAACGAACATATTCACTTAGAGTTGGCGACGGACCCATTGATTGCCCTTATCGACGCATTCCTTTTTCCATGACCAATATGCGTATTAGAGGAATCTATTAGCGCATCCTGTGAGTCATCGAGTTCTTGTGAAAAGTCATAAAATCTGGAATGCGTCCTCATCGAGATCGATATCGACTCTAAAAAAAATACAAGGTTTTCCAATTTGGGGCCTGATTTATGGTACCATTTTGAAGATAGAAATTAAAAAGAAAAGAAAATACGTATAATGAAAATTCGTCCATAATTTAGCCAGAAGACGTAATACTTGTAATTACATCATATGTGTAGTTGGATTTGTTAGTTGTATATTTATTATGTAACATAATTAGAGTTCTGTCTTATCGATCGCAGTTCTCATGTATTTCATTTGTATATATGTATATTATGTTATACAGCTATTTCTTAAGGTTTAATTTCTTATTAACTAATTATTCTATGTTTAACCTATATAATAATATATCCCTACGCTGGGGATATAACACCTCCCCACCTGAAAAAGTTCGAACGTCCTCGTTCGAAGTATAATCGAGTGCGCGGAATTTAAAAATATATAAAGAATATATTTTTTGGTTATATTTTTTCTTTTTTTTGTATTGTTGCTTGATTATACTTGTCCTCATTTTCCTTTTTCATTATTTTATTATAGAACGATCTAATTAATTGTCTAGTTAATATTTATTAGTTAAATTTAATTACTTATTTACTATTTAATTTATTCGTTATGGTTTAAGTGTTTAGTTCATTTATAATTATTGACTAATTCGGTTATTGTTTTAAATATTTAATTCATTTATAAAATAGTCTTAATCGTAATGGTTTTCTTTAATAATTATTCAATATTTCGGTTTCAATGTTTAGAAATTGAGTCTTAATTTACTACAAAAAAAATTTTTTTTTTTTTTTGAACTATTATTAACACAATGTACGGTAACTATTTTATATATAATAGTCGTTACGCAAAAAGTAATACACATCGTTGAAGCAACCATGTTTATGTTTCATTTTTCAATGTAAAAAAAAATTTATCAATTCTTCTCATTGGCTTTCTTCGTTTTTTATTTTAATTTTAATGAAAAGAAAAATTTCTATTGTTCTTTTTTTTAAACTGTATTTATTCATTTATAAAAATTTTATTATTTTTTTGTTTATATAATCAAAAAAATTTTTTTTTTTTTTTTTTTTCGTTATTAAATTAAAAATTATGAAGAAATGTATGTTATCAGTACTATTAACCTTATTAATGTTATTAGGAAGTGAATATTTTTTTTTTTTTTTTTTTTTTTTTTTTTTTTGACTAAGTGGTTTTTGTGTGCATCTGTGTGTATTGTATATATATTTACGTATTCATGCTTGGGGAACACACGCCTCCCCACCTAAAATGGTCGAACGTCCCCGTTCGCAATAACTTGTAATTTTTTCGTTATTAACTCATATCGCTTGTCATACTACAAGAATTTTTTCTTGAGAAAAAAAAAATGTAAGCTTCAGATTTGTTATTTGCGGTGAGAAATTCAGTTTGTGTTATTCCTCCACCTAGCGCACTTGTTATTAGTGTTGTGAGTTTCAAATTTGTCGGAAATTCGGATGCGATTCATGAATAGATGTTCTTATTAGTATTATATTTCGCGTCGGTTTGCATTTTATAACTGTCTGATTTAGATTTTGACTTCAATATATTTTGGGTGTAAATTTATTTGATTCTATCATTTATCTTCTTCGTCATCTTCTGATAGATTTAAGTATGCTATTTTGACTCTATCGCAATGCACAATTCGTTTAGTTTTCTTATCTATTTGAATTTCTATATCATTTTTCTCAGGTATTATGTCTGTTATTTCATATGGACCCTTATAATTGTCGTCGAGTTTTCCCGCGCGATGATCTTTAATTAAATACACGCTTTGACCTATTTTAAATTGTACTGGATTTATCTTTTTATCGTAATTTAATTTTGATTTAAATTTCGCGGTTTCAAGATTTTCTTTAGCAACTTTTCTGATCTCATTAACTTTTCTTAATGTTTCTTTCATGTAATCTTCATAAGTTCTGACGTTATCTAATGGTGGTATTTCTGATGGCATAAGAGCCTTTCTTTGATGGATAATTTCATACGGTGTGAATTTTGTTCCCTCGTGTTTACTTGTATTATAAGAGAACATTGCGTGACTTAACCATTTATCCCATTCTTTTCTATCTTTTAAATAATGTTTCAAATAATCTGCCAATACTTGATGACTTCTTTCTAATGATCCATTTGTTTGAGGGTGAAATGCAGTTGTTTTTAATTGTTTAATACTGAATGCTTTAGTTAATCTTTTCATTACTTTGCCTATAAAAGCTGCTCCTTGATCTGTTAATATGGCTTTTGGACAACCATGTTTTAATATAAGTTCATCAATTAAACCTCTTGCTATTTCATCAGCATTTGCATGCGTTAATGGTACGGCAAAACAGTATTTTGACAAATCATCTTGCATGGTGAGAATATATTTATGACCGTTTACAGTTGTTTCGAGTGGTCCCACAATATCAAGAGCTACTTTATCAAATGGTTCACCAGATGTGTCTGTTAATATCATTGGCTGCTTTGTTTTTATTCGCACTAATTTTTTCCTTTGGCAACTAGCGCAATATTTAATGAATTTTTCGATGTCTCTTTTCATGTTTTCCCAAAAATATTTTTGTCTAATTCTATTATAAGTCTTTGTGACTCCTTTATGTCCTCCTATTGGTGAACTATGACATTCTTCTATTATTGTTGATCTATCATCGATTTGAGGTATAATTATTTTGTCCTTGCAAATAGTGATTTTAATATTTGTACCATGGAAAATATTTCTCATAATATCTTTAAGTTTTATCCATGCTGTATCTTTTATATCACTTCTACCTTGAGATATACTAGCTGACTCGATATTTGATTCAATCATATGTTCTTTTAAATTCATAAAAGCTAAACTGAAGCTTTCTTCTTTTAATACGCTTGTATCGTCCTCTTGAACAACTAATCCAAATATAAATTTCTTTTTTATTTTATTAATTAGAATATCTCCCATTTCAAATTTTGTATGAGGATTTACATTCTTTAACCATCCCTTTTCTATGAATCGTTTACTTATTTCACTTGAAACTGTTCCGTCTGCTGATAAGAAACAAATGTAATTATCTTTTTTCATCTCTAAGTTATCACGTGACTCTATTATATTTATAGTGGAATGACTACATTCTATACTTTCATCGTTATCCTGTTCTATAATCGTTTGTTTTGGAACATTATTTTCATTTTGTCTATGATTAAGTTGGCCTGTTACCGATGATTTATTTATTGACTTGTTATTTTCATCTGCGTTTATTATTATTGAGTTCTGTGGCAATGATACTATAGAATTATTTTTAATAGTATTTTCTAATGATTTATTTTGGCTAGTTTTTGTTGTAGTGTTACCCGTGTCTTTATTGTCGCTAAGAGATATTGAATAATTTTTGTGTGTTGAGTGATTAGAAGTCTTGCTTATATTTTCAGTAGTAAAGTCATTTGGTAAAGATATATTTGTTTTTTCTTCATTCTCTTCTGTGATTTGTTTTAGCTTTGTCGATGTGTGAGAGTGTTGTGTAGGTTGAGTCTTATTTACATTTTCTTTCTCGCTCTTACTAGGTATCGTAACTCTAGTGGCTTGAGGTTTATGTGCCGCTCCATTGACACAACAGGGGCATTTAATATTTACTTTTCTGGTGCGTTGAGAACGCCGTAATACAGGTTCATTCCTTGTTATTTCTTTTTCAGGCAATATTAATGTTTCTTTTGTTTCTTTTAATTTTCGTTCATTTGTAGGTTCTTCTTCATTATCGTCGCTCGTAGCGGGTGATGTGGACATTTCGTTTTCCACTGTTAAACAATTTCCTTCAATTTTATTCTTAGTTAAATTATTATTCGTCGTTATTATTGATTGCTGTGGTCTTCTACTAATAATTTCTGTAGGTTGAGAAGTAATTATTGGTGTGTCATTTTCGCTTTCTGATTTCTCATCTATATCTTCTTCTTCAATTATTATTTTCCTTTTTTCATCAAATAATTTTCCTCTGTTATGAGATGACCTTCGTTTCATTTCAATACTTGTTTGGTTTTGAGGTATAGGCGATAGTAAACTTAATGATTTTCTTTCTCTCTCTCGTACCCTAATATTAGGTTCTGTCATCGGTGTGGATGTAGTGAATCCATATTTGAGAGGTTTGTTTGCGTGAGTACCGGATAATACGTCGATACATACACTTGTTTCATCTTTTGTTTTTCCTGACACTGTATTGTCGCCTTCAAATTGTAAAATTTTATTTTTACTTGGTTCTTTTCCAGCTTTCTCTGGATAATCCTCAGAGAGCAAAAATTCTACCTTCTTTTTGGGTAGTATAACGTTTCTTGATGAATGCGCGTGAGGGATTCTCAAAGGCGTTTCCACTATTTCTTCCTCAGTCGAAAGTGGATTCAATTTATCGGGGTTAGTGTTTCCCTCGATAGAAATTGTACGCTTTGTATCGAAACTCCTCGTCATTAATAATTCTTCTTTTTCCTTCCGGCTATACTCGGGCATCTGTTTAATTTCATTTCTACATTTATTTATTTCTCGTCGACTTGTGCTAGGTTGATCAGACCGTAGGTTTGACGACGGATTATCTAACTTTGACTCGGGTGTTGCTACCTGCGTTCCTCTAGGGTCGTCCGCATTTATAGGCAACACGTTTCGTCTCTTTAATGTTTTTATTTGTTTATTTCTATTCAATTTTAGTAGTTTATAATTTTTACGATATATTTCGTCATCGCTATCTTCACAGCTCGCTTCAGAGGAGTGTGGATAATTTGTTATATTTTTTACAATTTGAAATTCTTTCTCTGGGGCACTCGTATTCTCCCAGGCACTTGATTTATAATAACCTCTTATGATGTTTAATTCTTTAGATTCTACTGGATTACGCGATAATGCATCTGCATTGGTATTAATCTTTCCGGCTTTATAACATACGGTAAAATCGAATTCTTTCAATCGTTCACGCCATCTCATTACACGCGAAGTAGGATCGTTCCATGCATTTATCCATACTAGCGGTCTGTGATCCGTAAACAAAGTGAATGATCTCCCGTAGAGATAAGGTCTAAATGTTTTCAAGGCAAATACTGTTGCTGCCATTTCTCTGTCTATTGTCGAGTAATTTTTTTCATGTTTATTAAGTGTACGCGATGCATAAGCTACTACTGCGTCTTCGCCTACCTTGCCTTGTGATAATACAGCACCTAAAGCGAAATTTGATGCGTCTGTGGTTACGTTAAATGGTTTGTTAAAGTCAGGATACATTAATATTGGAGCTTCACATAATTTATCTCGTAATATTTCAAATGCGACTTGATGTTCACTAGTCCATTCAAATATTACATTTTTACTCGTGAGTGTCGCTAATGGTTTTGCGATTTTTGCGAAGTCTTTAATAAATCTACGATAATATCCTGCTAATCCTAAAAATTCTCTTACGTTCTTTGTTGTTTTTGGTACAGGAAATTTTTGTACTGCTTCTATTTTTTGTGGATCCGGTTTTACACCGTCTGATCCTATAATATGACCAAGATATTTAACTTCTGTTCTCAAAAATTCGCATTTATCTGGTTGTAAAGATAAATTCGCTTTTCTCAGTCGTTCAGCAAGCTTTTTAAATTTAACTGCATGTTCATCAATAGATCGTGCATAAATAACTATATCATCTAAGTATACGAATAAATCTGCACCTTGTAAACCTTGTAATACAACATCCATTAATCGTTGAAATGTTGCTGGTGCATTTTTCAGTCCAAATGGCATGCGATTAAATTCATAATGACCATGTGGTGTGGTAAAAGCTGTTTTATGTTTATCGTCTGGATGCATCTCTATTTGGTGAAATCCAGAAGCAAGATCAAATGTAGAGAAATATTTAGCTCCACCCAATTGGTCTAATATGTCAGTAATTAATGGTAATGGATATGCGTCACCTACGGTTTTCTCGTTAAGTTTACGATAATCTATTACCAAACGCCATCTTTTATTTCCCTTTGAATCATCTTTCTTTGGTACTATCCAAAGTGGTGAATTATACGGTGACATGGATGGTTGAATTATTTTCATGCTAATTAAATCATCTATTTGTTTTGCAATCTCTGGTTTTTGAAATGGAGGATGGCGATATTGTCGTGTAAATATTGGAGCATTGTCACTAGTTGGTATTGCATGGGTCGTGACGTTTGTAGCTCGTAAGAATTCTCCAGGTATATGAAAAAGGTCAGCATATTCTTCAATGAGTGTATTTACAGCTTTACTCTCTTCCATATTTAGATGGTCTAGGCGTAAAAGTTCTAATACAGTTTTAACGCGGTCATTACCCTGTGCACTTGGGCCCTGTGCGCTTGGGCTTATCTTGCGCTCAGCTGTGTTTGAGTTTTTACTTGTTTCGTCCTCGTCTGCGCTAGTATCGAATGGATACAATGGTATTACGGGCACGTCTACCTTTACATCTTTATCTCCTGTATTAATTGCATACAAGTACGCTACTCCATTTTTACATGTCACGATTGCTTCTCCAGCATATATGCCATCTCCCAAGGGTATTCGTGGAATGTATCCTTCTTCGTCTTGTGTGTTATTGACTCGTATGAACATGAGCGTCTTTTGTCTCGCTGGTAGTGTAATTCTTTCATTATTTGCGAGAGGAAATTTTCGTCCGTCAAAAATAATTTCTCTATTAACGTAGCTAATCTCACCATTATTTACGTGCATGAATTCAGTACCTATTATACCTGTGTAGTCTAATGGAAAATCTTCAGGTATAACGTGGAATATACCGTTTAAACCATTTAAATTTAAACTTATGCTTCCTAATGTTCTAGGCTTGTCGTGTTTAGAGACTCCTTTTAATTCGTATGTTATATTATCGTTAATTTGATTTATATTTTTTATCATGTTTAATTTTATTAGATTTAATTGTGAACCTGTATCTACTAAGAATTTATTTATTGGATATTTTAATTGATTTGATTTCATATTAATAGCAGGTGAACTATAAGTTGGCGAAATTGAATTAAAATTGCAATTAGCAGTTAATATTTTGTGTTTTTGAGAATTATTTTGACGAGTTTTGGGCGCTTTATTTATTGAGTGTTTCCCGTCGGCGCGCCGTTGCGAGGGGCTCCCTGCTCGTTTCCCGCTTGCGCTTCAGCCGATCTATTATTTTCTGTTGTGGGAAAATTATTCTGTCTTTGCTGCTCGTCGTATATGCGTTTTCTACATTCAGTTGCAATATGTCCCAATTTATGACAATAATTGCATTGAATGTTATATCGATTAGAACTATTATTTTGATTATTTTGCCCTTGATTCCTATTGGCTTTGAATCTATTACTTTGATAATTAGAATTATTTCTTCGATTATTATCAGAATATTGATTATTATTGCTTCTATTGTTTCTATAGTTTTGATTATTATTATTAGGAATATTATTTCTATTATTTGTATTCATATTGTTTTGATTATTATAATTGTTATTCCATTTTTGATTAATGTTTCTTGTATTTTGTGTATTTCCGTATTTAAAATCATTATCTCTTTTTCTGACTCTACATTCACTCCATTCGTGTCCTACTCGACTACAATAATTACAGTGTTTGTTATTTGTATGAGGTGTTCGTGTATTTTGTTTTTGTTCGCGTTGTACATTAAAACATGATACGGTATTATCTTCCATTCCTAGATTGGGAAATTCAGTACAGAGTGTTTCTGCCTCTATTGCCTCTTTTATTGCTAATGCTAATCTTTCAAATTTTACCTTTTTCAGTAGTCTAACATATTGTGGTCGAAGACCTTTAATAAATGCGCTTACTGCAATTTCTGTTACTATTTTTTCTCTTTCTTCTTTACCGTCCGCGTCTGACTGAGTTATATCGTCTACTATTTCTCTTAATATTTTTGTTACTCTTTCCCCGTATACTGATACTCTTTCGTGTTGTGCTTGTCGAACAGATTTAAATTCTACGATTCTATCAGTATATGGTATAGGTGGACCTTCAAAATGTGAACGAATAAATTTAATTAAATTATCTATTGTTCTAATGTCTTCTTCTATTATTCTCGCGGCGTATTCTCCTTTGAATTTACTCATTAGTGAAAAAACTATATTCTCTTCGTTCATTTGTGGTAAGAACGTTCTCGCTCTTTCACAACATTTAATAAATGCGCGCGTTGTACAGCCTTCTTTTGTACCGTCAAAATTTGGTATGAATTTAAGGAAAGATTTTGGGTCATTATATGTGTTTGTCTGATTCGCGGTTCTGAAAAGTGTTGTATTTGCGCCGCTCGCGATGCCATCCCCTACTGTTTGATTATTTTGAGCCATTTTTAAAGTTAATTTTCACAATGTTATAAAATAACTTATTTAATAATTATTTCTATTATTTACGTTGTTGATGTTGTAAACTTGTAGTTTGGGGATGTTCTTATCTGCGATGGTTGATCTTCTGTTTATTTTTCTGCTTGTCTGCGGTCGGTGCTCCTTGTTGGCCTTGAGTCAGGTGTTGCTGGTGTCCCTTTTTCGACGGCTGCTTATCGCTGACGTCTAGTTTTTATTATAGTAAGGCACACGCACAGCACTTTTAACGAATTATTATATTTCACTTTTCAGTTTAGTCTGCGTATTAATTTTTCGCGATGTTACTTTAATTTATTTTCATTACTATTTTTTGTTGTAGAGTCACTTTAATTACCAAGTCTTTATTATTTTAATGTTTAATGTGTTTAAGTTTTACCGCTAAGGTCACAATTACTAATTCCCGGTAACCTGTTGCTACCAGTTTTTATTATCTATTTTCAATTTTGATTTTGTTATATAGGTACTTTGTAATTGACGTACTTTTATTGTTCGAAAAATGGTGCTACTCTTTCACTGTTACTTGTTTTAGAAATTTTCTTTTACCGCTTAAATGTCACAACCACTAATTTCCGGTAACCGCTGCCACCAGTTTTTATTATAGTAAGGCTGTTACGTCCTGGAGTGCGCGATTTCGTCGAGAGAGGCTTACCTTGTTGAGTTACGTTGTTCGTGGTCGGGCGCCTCTGCTCCAGATTGGTTGAGAGCCAATCTCTGCGATTCTCCAGCGTAATTGATGTCAACCTCACTATAATAATTTATTTTATAGGGATTGTTCGTTTCTAGAGATGTAGATTCGAAACGGAAACTAGTGGAATTGTGAAGATGTTCGGATTGGCGGTAAATGAATAATGTTTGTGAACACGATTTAAATTTAAATCACTTATTTATTTAATTATTTGCACTTCACAAAATTGTTCGATGGCTTACTTATTTAATAATAGTATCGATGATGAATTAACAAATAAAATTTATTAACTTGATTACTATTAGTTATTCTATCTTCATTTAATATTAAACGAGAACTCCGACTTATTTAGTTATTTATTATATTCTTATTCAACATTAATTTTCTCGCGAACATCGCGGATAATTGTCACTCTCGAGTGTATTCTGAGTAGGAACTGCACTCTACTCGATTCGAACTCGGTACTACGTGATTTTATTAATTCATTAAAGAACTTGTATTTTCCTTAACTTGTCGGAGAAACTGATCTTTTTAATATTCGTCGGAGATCTGAATTAAAACTAGGACTAAGACTAAATGACGTTGTGAAGAGAAGTGAAGCTATAACGACGAACGAATGATGCTGCTATGATCAAGGGGTTTATATATCCCTCAAACTAGAGCATTTTTGGGGGTAGTGAGTATGTGACTTTTGGGGTTGGAATGTAGACAAATAAATTTTGCGTTATCTTGAATTTAACGAACATATTCACTTAGAGTTGGCGACGGACCCATTGATTGCCCTTATCGACGCATTCCTTTTTCCATGACCAATATGCGTATTAGAGGAATCTATTAGCGCATCCTGTGAGTCATCGAGTTCTTGTGAAAAGTCATAAAATCTGGAATGCGTCCTCATCGAGATCGATATCGACTCTAAAAAAAATACAAGGTTTTCCAATTTGGGGCCTGATTTATGGTACCATTTTGAAGATAGAAATTAAAAAGAAAAGAAAATACGTATAATGAAAATTCGTCCATAATTTAGCCAGAAGACGTAATACTTGTAATTACATCATATGTGTAGTTGGATTTGTTAGTTGTATATTTATTATGTAACATAATTAGAGTTCTGTCTTATCGATCGCAGTTCTCATGTATTTCATTTGTATATATGTATATTATGTTATACAGCTATTTCTTAAGGTTTAATTTCTTATTAACTAATTATTCTATGTTTAACCTATATAATAATATATCCCTACGCTGGGGATATAACACTTGCATGCATTTGATATTACAATAAGGACGTTATATTATGTCGTGAGGTTATTGAAGAGCATGTTCAAGAGGACCAGCCGGTGAGACAGGGTGAGATGAAAGATAAAGTGAGGTGAAGAGAAAGGGAATGAGTGAAACTGAGGCTAAAATCGATAATAAAATCCCGTCGCTGGCGCGCAGCATCCGCTCACAACTCTGGCGTCTATATTTTCCATCATAGAAAATTTCTTCTCTACCTTCATCAAAGAATCTCTGAAAAACAAAAAAAAACACACATGGCTGAATCAGTTACATTATAATCAAATATATGCAATCAATCATAAACTATTTATCGTTTCAAATTTATGGTTATGAGGGAAAAAATATTATTATTTTCTCATTGTTTCTATTAACAACTTTTGATGAAAGAAATTTTTTTCAATGGAAAAAAAAACTTAAATGTAATGTCATATAAGTTAAAAATAGATTTTATATATCTCATGTTCTTCCTTTAACGTCATTGCCGGATGAAGATGATGGATCAATTCGGATATGTACTAAAGACACGCCTTATTATGTCATTTGTTTATTATTAATATTGTTATTTTCATTATTATTGTTTGCTGTGTCTGTTCTGTAAATCGATGCGTAACTGATTGAGCTGAAAAATAAATAAATACTAGTATATATGGTATTGTATCGGTGATTCGAAACCGAGACGATTTTAAGTGGCAGCTAATGATACGTAACATATTCTTCATCAGAATGTAATTCGTGTTGTGAAAGACAAAAGAAAAAAATATTTTTATATTTAATATCCAAGTTAAAAGCCCGCGGGTAATCACTCAATTCTCATCAAGACAAGGTTTGAGAGTCTTTTAAAAATGAGTTATTCATCAAATGTAGATTTTTTTTTGTTTATAATTATTATTCATGGTTCTGAATATTGAGGCTACCAAAATTGTAATCATTGTTGATTAATTAATGATTAATATTAATGTTTTGAAAAGAAAAATCGATGAGACTAGTACTTGATCACATGAAAAACTCTTGAAGTCAAAATGGTTTAGAATATTTATAACTTTTCATAAAATACACTAATCTAAAACAATCATTTGTTTATTTATTTATTTCAACTCAGAAATAATTCTTTTATTTGTAGCAATTTTTATTTCTTGGATTTTTTCGCATGAGAATTGTAAAAAAATGCAATTCATCGCCAAACTATATTGAGCAGGCTTAACCTCAAAAAATGATAAAAATCCATTTAATACCAGAACTAATTGAATATCAATACACGATCGAGTAGGTAATTTCTTACCACACACGAAAACATATATTAAAACAAAATTATTGCTTTATTTATTTACACATGAATATATATATGTATATACACGTATATTATAGGTTAATTGATCACTGTTGGGATATAATTCGACGGGTCTAATTCATGAATATATATGGTTTCCGTTACGGATTATATTATACATACATATACAATTCATGTGTCTACGACGTCACATGGCTGCGTTCATGTCCATCCATGATTCTTCAACAAAATCGTATTTAGTCTGACAACATGCCAATCAATGTCACAGAAAACTGAACAATTAAAGACAAAAAATAGCATATAATAAATATATTCGTGTATATTTGTTTCTTCATCCAAGAAAAAATCTCGTCATCTTCACTTTGATAATTAAATCATTCCATAGCAAAAAGGAAATATCAATATTTTTCTGGGTAATATATTCGAGAATTCATACATAGACATTTGTTGATACCTCATATACCTAGTACACTTGAAAACATTGCAGACATTAAATCGACCACCCCAAGTTTCAAGCTTGCTGATGAATTCATGCTAAAGCACCCTCTCAATCGGCTGGGGTACATAACAAAAGGGTAGTTTTCTCCAGCCGGCACAGTAGATAATTATTATCACAAAATTCCCAAGTATTTTAACGATATATTTATGGCTAATAATAATGAAATGTATATTTTTCTGTTGCAGGTAAATCACATTGAAAGTGTCTTGGAATATTTTTTACCTTCTAACCTAACTTTACGGCATTTCCACCGACAGTTTTTCTCTCTGTATGTACTCCAATTAATTTATTTACGTAACATTTATACAAATATGTATTTATATTTTTCACATATGTATACACACAGATTAAATCTTTACGCATCTCTAAATGAAGGCAAAACCATACGTTATAAAATATACTATGAATGAATCGCCTGTTCACCATGAGAAATCATTCATCGATATGCTGTAATATTACTGCGCTCCAAATAATTAAAAAAAAAATGCTTCATACAGTCTTACATGAGTATCTAAAATTCTGAATGCCATGTCTTGAGATTGAGGATTATAAAATTGAAGTTGACAGACAGAGCTTTCAGTTAATGACTCAACATTTGATCAAATAAATGAGATTAAAATTAGAACTCATGATAAACACCAAATTACAGGGTGTGTCTTCACATTAATTTATTACTGTGTAATAATATAAATTGCTCTTTCAATCTATATATATATTTTACACCATTATATTAATTAAAAATTAAATTATTATTTTTTCATAATTATATTCGTGATATTTCATTGTGCAAAAATGAGTTTGTATATTTAACCTCAATTTTTGTAAAAGAACATACAAATTATAAATAGTTTAACAGACTACTTTCTCTAGTATACATAAATATACATAATATGTTTTCATCAATAAATAAATTCATTGATATTACATAGATATTTAGATAAAAAATGGATGAATTCATGACAAGTAGAGTTTTTTTGTCCCACTTGTTTCGTTCCTCTATTTCGTGCCAGCAACTGTTGGCGTGCAATATTTGTACCTTCAATGTACACACATAAAGTTAGGCGGTTATATTACTACATACAAATATAGAATCGCGCAGGAGCGCAGGAGCAGACTGCTAGGATAAAATGAACGACAGTTAGAATGAATGTAAGAAAAGGACGAGCGGACAAAACTGTCCGAGTCGCGAAAGAGTAGTGTTGAGCTTTCAAGTCTACTCACAAGTTCCAACTTGACACTCAACAGTTTAAAAGCAATTTAATTTGATATCACAGGTAAGTGTGTACCTGCACCGCATTTATAGTTGCACTATTTGAAGTGTTATAAAACTTATCAGGATAATAAAAAATACAAAGAAATTCTTGTATAGATATTGTCAAATTTTTCATTTGATGTGTAATTTGTGTATTTAATTGCAAATGCAGACTTAAAAAAAAAAAGAAATACAACTTTATATAATCATAATTGGAATAATTATTAGTAATTGTAGAGTTTCATTAGTTTATTATTAATTTCACACATAAATGTGTGTAATAAATCATTGAATTGCTTCGTAAAATTAGGTTAACGTCCACGACATTTGTATTGATGCTTCAATTGATAAGCAATCTCATCATCAAAATGTGCACATAATTCATAAACATATTTATGCATATTGCATGTTAATAGAAAATTGTCAAGGATCAATATAGGCAAATATGTAGTGACATCCTAGTTTTGTTATAGGAAGCTATAGATTTTACGACACAAACGCAGGAAATACTCACATACATAATAATAGGTTATGTTTTTATGTTATATTATTGTAGAAAAGTCCTAAGTAATCATAGAAATGATTCTTTTATCGATAAAATTACCAATTGTTCATAACAAAGTGACGTAATTATACAGTTTATATTTGTATCGAGCGTGTTGCTACGTTAATTATCCTTGTACAACATCTCTAGCATAATACCTAATCAATTTTTCACCTCTGTTGAAAATAAACATTTGCCATAACCTCCAAATCCAACTTGTACTATCACTACCATAAAATAATATTTTTTTATTTCTTCATCATTCAAAAATTAATTTATATCAACTATATAACATCAAATTGTTGTATTGTCCTATGAATAAATAATATGCGTGCCAATTTTGGTACCACGCACGAAATTGCCATTGCAATGTGGCCAAGTTCCTCATCGATCCACCGATAAATCTCTTCCTTCATATAAATACGATCGTGTTTGTTACCTTGAAAATTAAATCAAATCACAATTACTTCCTTTCAATATTTCATAGCTCATAGTTATACAAAACGTTTCATGAATACATAATTCATATTATAATTGCAAAATTTATAGATCATATTTCAATTTCGGTTTGTTTACTTTAGTTTCGATTTTTTTCCATTTATGAAACGCACAATATAATCACGAATATTTTAGCAATAGCATGAGACATCGTCGAACAAGCTCGTGTCGTGGTCGATCAATACCAACCACTGATAAACTCAACCTACACATTTCTATATCCGTTCCATTTTCTAATGCTAACATTTTTTTTTATCAGTAATACTAAAAATGGCCCTTTACATTACATTTCATCGCAAACTTCATGCGTATAAATATAAATGACCTTGTCAAGAGCTTTTAAAGTGTCGTTATGCTATGTACTTTTATATTCCAACCGTTCAAACATTGCCATCATCATCAGACTTTGTCAATCGAACGTACGACCTCTCGTGGTTAGATTTCGACATTGGAATCAAAATTGTAACGTGACCGATTGCACTTAACGTATCAATCGTTCCGGCCTACATTCTATCCAAATCCGTATGAAATGAAAAAGATAAATCACGAATATACGAACCTGAAAATACGAGTTTATAAATGAAGAGAAGGAATATATGTATAAATATACTGGATATAAATCCTGCGCATGTTTCGTTCACCCCGTCAACTTCTTTGCATAAAATAAGCACAAACCAAATAGCTTCAATAAATGTCAGTACTGTTATATATGGATAAAAGTTAGTTAAACAATCGTCAAATTACGGAGAAATTTTCATCAAAGAGACACAGAATGACGAATGGGAAATTGCCTAATCATTCATAATTTTGAAATGAGGGCAGGAAATAAAATAAAAACGGATATAAATTTAGAGAAATTTTGTCAGGGAATCTGAATTTGAAGAATAATTAAAATGTTTTTGGAAATTATGAAGAACTGGTTTAGATTTTGATGAAGAAATATTAAAAATTTCATTTTTAATAGATTTTCTCAAATCCTTTTCGCTCTTTGATTTTCTATATTTTCTATAATTTTTCCATCTAAAATTAAACTAGTTTTTCATAACTTCTACAAACAGTTTGATTATTCTGTAAATTAATATGGAGATTATTTAAAAAATATTCACCATTAAAAGTTATCCCCTGACAGAACTTTACAGAGTTTTGAAAATGTCAATATCTGTTAGAAAGGTCCAATTATATAAGGACGTTCATTCATGAGACTTGCTTACAGTATATAAAATTTTTTTTTTAGTTTTGATAAGTTAAATCATGTAGCTATCTACCCTCAGAAATTCAAAACGCTTTATCGATTATTTCAGAAAGTTATTAAAGATCAAAAATCAAATTTTTAACATAGAGCCTTATGAAAAATTAGCATTTTCCTGTATTTAAAATTACAATAAGTATATTGTATGAGTAGATACAATAATAAATAATATTTAAAAATATTTTTTTAAATATTTAGTTTACATAACTCCACAAAAAAACTGGTGTTGATGAATGTTTAAATTAAATATTAATTATTTTAATAAAAATAATTAACACTGTTTTGGTAAATTTTGGTAAATGGAGTCAAATCAATTTTTAATGTGCATTAACTGATTTTTTCAAATAAATACGTTAAAAATAATTCATTTGTTTAATACATTCAACTCTACCGTAGCGGATAAACGTTCTTAAACTGGAACCAATTCCAAATAAAAATGACATCTTTACTAAATTTATATCTATTTTTATCTTTCTTTCTCTGCCCTCATTTCAAAATTATAAATGATTATAGACAACTTCCCATTTGTCACTCTCTCTATATCTTATCAACAGCTCAACATCAGATAAACTAAATTGAATTTCATTTATTGGACACTCTCAATAATTATTTATTGAACATAATTCGATTGAAATAACAGAAATATTGATAAAATAAAGAGCAGTGACAAAATTACAAATTAAATGAGTCATGATGATAAAATGATATTTACACCAGGTACGAATCGCGCTATCAGTAGAACAGGTTTTTCTCAAGGCTAATTGTTATTTCACTGATGAAACATTATCCATATATATGCATACCTACACATAAAAGCTCATGGTAATCTCATCTAATAGTTCACAGACATAAATAAATATATATATATGTATGTACAGGTACATGAAGGGTGATGGTGAAAGAACTTATACCTTGCGTGTCTTGCTTCGTTTACGTATCACGTGCCTTCCAAGTTACAATTCGTCTATCCTCATCCTCCAACGTTTGTTTCCATTCCCTTCTTTGTTTTCATTGTATATAATACGTATATATATATGTCTGTTTTTTCGGTATATACCTGCAAAAGCAATAAACATTCATGACCCACGTCAGTGTAATACGAATAACATCAGATACTTCTCTTCCACCCGCTTACTCAGCCTACTTTTTTTTTTTGTTTTATTCAAAGTCATTCGTGCTCGTCGATTTGTTCATTTTTTCTTTTTCCATGAACGATTACAATAAAATAAATCCAGACATTTTTTTATGTCATTTTAGTGAGACTTTTTTTGCATTTTTTTACAGAAAAACGCACATTAAATCTTTCGTTCCATATTTTTAGGTTATTCCTAACCTCACTTTTTGTGCATCATTATTATAGGTTCTGTTGTCCACTGTTGTGGAACTGTTTTTGACTTTTATGTTTATGATTTTTTTCATTATGTACGTTATTTGTTTTAATTTCCAATCAGAATAAGATAATGAAAGCTTTATTCAAATAAATAGTTATTGAAAATAATATTTATCATTAATCATCAGCATTCTATTCTGATTTTATGATTTGACCATTCAAAATGCAAAATAAAGTACTTGAGGCAGTTAATGAATGCATGTAGGAAATATAAAGTAACATTATCTAAAATCTTTTGAGGTTATATTGAACATAACTGCTATATATATATATATATATATATAGTAAGCCTACTTTTGTGAGTTTGCACATCATAAACAAGAGCATTTTAGTAAATCTTAAGGTGAATATCAAGAACAGAACACAATACTAATTTTAAATATCACCAAACCATCAATATTTACTGAATTCGTAAACTTTAATGGATCCACTGTATGAATATATTTGAAACTTCATGTATATACACATAAATATTTACATAAACTTAATGTATAAATAGGTAAAATAATTTATATACACGTAGGTGTAATTAATATGCACTTAGGATCATCAATCACAATGAAAAAACCGGAATTAATTGCACTATTTCAGTCTCTAAAACATGACTGCAAATGTATAAAAACGTACATAGAGTTTAAAAGAGTAATCTAGGTCGTTACTCTCTTCTACAATATTTTATCCATAACAGGTGAATGGACAAGACAATTTGGCAATATCAAACAATTCAAATAAAAACCGACTAGATCTTCAATCGAAGACAAATTATAAATCAATAAAATCACTTCTTTTGATATAAAAAATGGATCCAACTCAAACACCACGTGCTGTAGTTGATTCAAATTCACCACGACCACCGTTGATGGTAAGCCAGTTAGTAAAAGAGCTCGTGATGTCATGTAGAGTATCTGGAATTATTTAGATGAGGAACTATCTCAATAATTCCCCCAACAATAATGTCCAATAGTACTTCAAATTCTGTTAGATTTATCACAATCCTTCATATAAACGCGTACATTAATAATTAGCTGATAAATTAAATCAACATGTTACAATTTCTTTGTTTTTTTCTTCTCATAAAGTGATATAATTTTATTGATAAACATGTATGCATATTAGAGTGTTTCATTATTAGGCGATATTTTTTTTTATTTGTGAACACTGAAAATCTGATGAATTATACAAAAAAAAATATTCCCGTTTGAAAAAAAATTCTGAGTTAATTAGAGGCTTAGCGAATTCAAAAATTCAAAAAATATATCGCCTAAAAATGAAACCCCCTAATGTATATATTAACAAAAGCGATTGATTGATTGAAGACAGGAAGTGAGGAAGAGAGAGATTGATTGATTGATTGAAATTAATGAAAATAATAGGATATGGGACAGCGTCATTATGAAGAAGAAACATTTAAATACTGTTAAAAAAAATAGCATCTAATTTTCCAGCAGGTGAAACAAAATCCTACATTACCTCCAGGCTATCACAATCGTCCACCTGGTCCGCCACCGGGTTCAGCACGATATCCAATACACAATGGATCCACGGGTGGACCTCGTTTAGTAAATCAGCCACCACCAGACCTTCATCGTCTTGACAGTAGATCGACGTTAGGCTCACCAACTGGGCTGCCTAATCAATTCATCCAACAAAGACCACCATTTGGTCCACCACGTCCGCAAATTCCATCACCAACATCACCAGGAAATTATCCACGAGCTTTGTCACCATCAAACAATCCGTCCAATCAACCGCCTATTCGTTATCCTAATCCTGCATCATCACCAAATATTAGAGGACCTTCATATTCAACATCAGGAGGTCAAAGACCACCATTTAATCCTAACTCACAGCAATTTTTACGTTTACAAAGACCTGGATCTTTTGAATCATCTGATGGTTCACAACCACATCAATTGCGTGTTGGTACATATCCTCAGACAATTGAAAATCGGCAAGTAACATCGCGAATAAATCCCGAAACTATTCCTCCTGGAACAGTACCAAACAATGGAAGCCAATTGAAAAATACAAAAACTGTTGTAAATGTAAAAGAACCCAATACACAAAAAAATCCGCAAATTCGTTTGGAATCCAGTGAAAAAATGGAAAGCAATCAACAGCACGTGAATTCGAATATTGTCAATAAAGATCTTGAACAGGAGACAATCAAACGCAAACCAATGTCACGAAATAGCAATGATAATGATGATAACGATAATGATGATGACGATGTTATTATAGATACAGAAAAAAATCCAACATCCGTTGACGTGGTTGAACCTTCAATCATAAATAAATCACTTACGTCAAAAAGCCCATCACCCGTCCCGCGTTCTGAAGGAAAATTTACAGCTGATGAACAATCCAACGCCAAAATGAGTGTTGAAAGTTCACCAACAGCCAGTAATAAACAGTTGTTAAATGAAAAACTATCTCCATCGCAAATAGATAATTCAAAAGCTTCCGAACGGGAGACTACAGTAGTAGAAAATAAAGATGACATTTTACTAAATAAGGAAAATGATGTGGTTGATGATGTGGCAGTAGTTGCTAGTAGTAGCAAAGCAAAAAAATCACCATCATCACTGAAGTTGGATGGAAAATCTTCAGATACACTAAACATCTCACCTATTCCTACATCTTTGACTCCATCACCAGATCCAATGACTGGTGTGATGGGATATGACAATGGCCAATTGAGGTCTCTTTCATCCAGGTCAATCAAATCCTCATCATCATCTGCATCTTCACCCGTACCAACTGTATCAAAAACACCTGACGTTCTATCTAATGTAGAAGCAAAAAAAAGCAAAATGAATTTTCCTGATAATATTGATGTTGCGCATGATGAATTAAATAAAGTACCTCAATCGACAGTTGTAAAAACTGTAATGAGAGAAAAACTAAGTCCATCTCGAGGTCAAACTCCGAATCCATCGATGAAACGATCGACGTCGGGGCGTTCAATAAAATCAGGTTTCTAATATGTAAATTTTTTAGAAATAGTAAAATTCGTGACTTTATATTTTAAGACATGACGATCCTATATTATGATGTTTTATGTCAATGGAAATGCCTAGAAATTCTAACTATTAATGGTTGTGATTGAACTTATTAATATTAAATTTGTTTTTCAGATGCAGGAAAAAACAATGGAGTGAGCCCAATTGTACAAGCAACAACAGTAAGTTGATTTAAGTCTCGTAATGTTTCACACAAAATTTATAAAGTTTTAAATAACTCTGAAGAATTACTGGATTAGTAAAGCTATAGAATATCTGAATGAATATTATAACAATGTTTATATATGGTATTTAGACATGACTGATTAAACAAATTGAAATAATATTTTTATCAAATTTATGTACATTTTTATTATTTTTTTTCTCATTTACTTTTGATCAGCCAACGACAAATGGCGTTTCACCAACAAAAAAGGTACCGACACAATTGAAAGATGGTGAAAAATCAAAATCCGCAGGATCACCAGTGAAATCACCAAGCAAATCTATTAAGTCATTACCGAGAACTCCAGACTCAGGTCCACCCTCAACAATTGATAAAAAAAGTAACCAACAATGCAAATAAATCGTTGCATCATTGTTAAAGTTCAAGCTAAATTACTCTATATATAAAAATGTCATTTGTTTTTTTAGAAGTGCCGATGAACAAAGTCCAAGTTGGCGCAGCGCCATCACCTAACCTTAAAACAGTGCGATCAAAAATTGGTTCACTAGACAACACAAGTTATAAACCCGGAGGTGGCAAAGTCAAGATTGAAAATCGAAAATTGGATTTCAGCAAGGCTCAACCAAAAATTGCTGCAAAAAATGATAAATATGCACCAAGTGGTGGCGATAAAAAGGTGAATAATGAAATAAAATATAATTATCAACTGTATACAATAATAGGGTGGGTCATAAGAATCGACCATTTTTTTTAACTTCGGACACTGAAAAATTGGTTCCTAGACACCGTTAAAAAATGCTCTCCAAAGATGAGATGTTAATTTTAATAGGAAGGTCCTTCTCATCTCAGTTTTCTATTCATTTTTCAGTCCTATACAGCGAAACCCATATCTCGCCATTACTTGATCGTACAGAAAAGTTCTATTTACATTTTTTGTAGGAAATTGAACGCTCTACAAAAAAGGTATCTTACAATTGTTTCATTATTCTTACTATTTAGAAGATATCGGAGGGAAAAATTTCAAGAATTTAACAAAAATTTCTTTGTTACTTCTACATTTTATAACTCGTAGATAAATAAATATTATAAAATGCGCAACATATATTTTTGTAGGAAATTAAACGCTCTACAAAAAAAATCTCTTATGGTTAATTAATCGATTACTCTGAACTATTTAGAAGATATTCGCCTTCATGACTTAAATAGATAAATTTAAAATATTTATTAAAAAACAATTCAAATCAGTATGCATTGGGATTCGAATGCGAATATCTTTTGAATGGTTAGAGTTTGGAGAGCATTATTTAAAGATGTCTAGAAACCAATTGTTCAGTGTCGGAAGTTAAAAAAAATATTCGATTCTTTGACCCACCCTACTGTATAATCATAAGCAAGATAATATTTTACAATAATTTCAGATAACTCAAGTGAAACTTCAGTGGAATGCAAAACCTAAAGTTGGATCACTTGATAATGCAACATATAAACCTGGTGGTGGTGATAAAAAAATTGAGACTGTCAAACTTGACTTTAAAGATAAAGCCAAGCCCAAAGTTGGCTCAAAAGATAATGCTAAACATGTACCCGGCGGTGGAACTGTCAAGGTAAAATATTTCATTCAAACTAAATGAAATTGACCTAAAATATATTTAATACATAATTAACATCATCAAATTTATCTTTCGCATGATGAGTATAGTTATTTATATTTGTTGTCAATTGTTGTTGATATTTTAGATAGAATTTTCGGAATGAATTCATTTTACCAATACAAATCGTCAACTATACGTACGAGAATATTAAATATGTGTATAAATGCACATATTTAATCGTAAAAAAATTCTTTCGTCACAAAAATCATTCATTAAATTTATTTATATGCTGTCTTTCAACTTATGAACGTGTGTTCCCCGCTATTTCTTCATGAGTTTATGTAATTATTCATATATTTATAACGATTTGTCACAAATAACATGCTTGATAGAATGAAAATTTGCATGAAGAATGGCATTTCGCGCCCCCCCCCCAACCAGTCTTGCAATAAAAACAACCAAATTAGCACAAGGTGAATAGGTAAAACAAACAAAAATATCCAATACTGAATTCATTAATGACGAAAACAAAAAAACAAAATGTAGCTTTTTTATTTTGGATTATATAAATAACACAGTCTTGGCTGTTGACATCATCTGAAGATATTAATAACACATCTATCATGGTTGAAATTTTTTTGGTATTTAGTCAACGGTGACACCGCCCAAGACTCCACAAGAGTTAATAAACAACGTAAGTATATACGCATGAATGTATTGCAATTAATTGCTAAAATGCTTTTTTAACATTTTCTCTCTTTATTCCCTTTTTTTTCTATTCTTCATTTTAATTGTGAATAATGAAAGTTTTGAGTTGTACAGTTATTGTAGTAGAGTAAAGAATTAATATTTATTATTTAATTAAATTTAATCCAAGTGTATCTTCACATCTTCAAAATTTTTCACAATTCAACATGATTTAGATTGTAGTAACTAATTTCCATGAATCCTTTTGCCTACAATGTATCATATCTGAAAAAAAATAAATCAATGAATAAATAAATGAATGTATAAATCAATGAATAAATAAATGAATGTATAAATCAATGAGAGTCAAGTAAACTGTAATAGAATGTCCAATGCTGCTAGATTGAGACGCAGAAGATTGAAATCAAGGCTGAGAGTAAAGTTGGATCAATGGACAATATGAAGCACAAACCAGGTGGTGGAGATAAAAAAATCTTCAACGACAGAGATTATCTTCGTCAAACAAGTTCTAATGTTGAGAGTGTCAATGGTAGCGGCGCTCAGGTATGAAAAAGTACCTGGAAATTTTGAGTTGATTATTCAAGAAATCCCAATGGAAGAAATCATCCCATCATTTTGATCCTCTTGTTTCATATTTATCAAAAGATTATTTTTTCCCCTCCAATTTTCCCTTTCTCTTCTTCTTCACGGATCGACGCAATTAATCTGTAAAATATTATAAACGCATGTAAAATAACAAATTATTTTTACAATTAAAATAATTTATATCTTCAATAAATTGCTTCGAATCGTCACAAAATGTCACCTTTATCTACTCTGCATCACTTGGCACGCTGAATACACTTTATAGATAAAACTAAAAATTAATGAAAAATTGAATTTTTAACAACTCAATTGACATTTATGATGATAAATCTATTAAACAAAAATGAATTCCGAGATATTTAGTGAGACAGCGTACCGATATTCGACAACAATCAATTATTATTACAGTATAACCTCCAAATGGCGGCAGAAATTTAATTGAAAAATAACCGTTACTAAAAAAATAAATGAAAAAAAGTTCTGAGCATTTGGAAAATGAACATTTTTATAGGTAATCTCGATAATGGAGGTTTTATTGTACATATAATATATCATTTAATTAATATACATCCACATGTTAATTATATTTTTGTGGATAATAGCAAAAAGAAAGAAACATTCTTCTGTTGTATGTCACAGAGCCCCGTACCGTCCATCGACAGCAAGAACGGCCTGCCAACTTCGGATGAGAATCTCAATCAAGAATGTTAAATCTTTCTTCATGCATAAATAAACGTTTGTATTCGCGATTTATATTACACTAACCTCGAGTCAAAATGACACCAAGAAAAAAGATCCGAAGACCTTCAAGACGATCCTGACATACGACGCCCCATATTACTCCACAATTTCCCACACAAGACAACTAAAAATTTCATATATTAGATACATTACTTATGATCATCATGATTTTAAAGCACTAATCAATTGTTCATTATTGAAAAAGAAAAAATGAAAATTATATAGCTGCAGAGTGTTTTACTAATCAATAAATGATGTTAAAATACTCTGTACTGCTGATTATTGCTTATTATTGTTTAATGTTTCATTATTCAACCATATAAAAATTGTTGATTAAGATAATCAAATGTATAGATAAGATATCAAGTTGCATTATTGTAACTATACGTATAGTATAAAGATGAGGATGATAATAATGTTTGAATGAGAAAATAATATATGCAATCCAAAAATATAGATTATTAATATTAAACAGAATTATTATTTTCATTCTTCAATTCCTCCGAAGATTTATTCTTCATTGTAAATAAGAAATAAATGAGTAGTGTCGTAATAGACATTGATAAATCATCCATTCACATAACCTCAAACTTAATTCCATAAAATACAAATAAATATGTCGTGAACATTTGAAATTTGTTGAACCACATTTAAAATACATCACTTTAGATAACGATTGTAATATCACCACACTGTAATGCTTTTAAAATCCACAATATTATGTAATATACATGTCTATGTAAACGTTTAATAACAGTACATACATATTTATATTGCGATAATAAAAAATTACCAATTGTGTTATAAGTTGATATTATTTTCTTTATAAAATAAGAAAACTTGATGGAGTAAAATGATATAACAAGAGCATTATTCATAATCAAATTTACTTCAAGATTTTTCATATATAATTAATAATATTATCTTTATATTCAAATTATTTATTGCACTTTATTTAGTTGCACCTAAAATTTAATGTAGACTTTAAATTCATGACCCGCCGAAAATAAATCAAAATATTGTATTAAATGTTAAATTCTGTTTCGCAGGATAATGTAAATGAATTATATGAATTGAAGAAACCCAACCCAAATCCTCCACCATCGACTCCTACAAGAACACGTACACCATTTACATTATTATCATCATCAATGACATCTCCAATAACAGCTCGCGACATACGTATAGGTCTTCAAGCTAAATCTCCGGATATACTGAAAAAAATGATAACAACAGAAGAAAATTCACAGAATCCTAGCATTAATCCAAATTCAAATACAATTTTGACAAATCGCCTGCAAATATCAACGAGTCTATCTCCCAAAACGCCAAAATCCTCAAGATCATCAAGTGCTATTAATTTAAGGTCCCAAGATGAATATTCATCATTGAGTAATTCAACAGAAATTTTTCCAGAAGGTTTTCATTTACCAAAACTATGTAAAACTATATTACTTGATGTATTAGAATCTGGAATGCATCAAGAATCCACGACAATTAAATTACCAAAACTCATTGAAACATCAACGATAATTAATAAAGCTGCACTGGCACAATAAAAATTTCTCAATCTTTTTTAATCAAATAATATTGCTTTCATCTTCTGGAATCATTCGTCAAAAAACCTTTTATTCGTTTTCACAAATATCTATAAAAGGAATAATGAATGAAAACAAAGAAAATTATTCGATTTTTCACAATTTAATAGTTGAGACGTAAATATAAAAAATTCATATATTAAAAATCATTCACATATTTTAGCAGCATGATCAATAATATGAATTGTACGTCACCTCGTAAATTAAATGCAATTTTATCAATAAATTTAAATATAAATAATTGACATGAAGAATAAATGCAAATGTTGTTGGAATTTGTTTAAACAAACGATGTCAGTCTTTCTTTGGCAGTACTGGTGGAACTAATTTAACTTGATCAAAAAATGGGTGATCAGTTGCACTTAGCGCTGTGATTCGTTGGCTTGGATCATAAGTCAATAATTTCTACAATATTAAAAAATAATACGTCAGCATAATACAAATTCTAATAATTAAATCAAATGTAAAGATGAATGATTAAATAAATATAATAACATAATACCGAAAATAAATCTCTCGCATCATCATCAAAGTTTGGCACGACTTCTTTTAAATTTCTTGCGTCCCATTGTGGAAACATGGATTTATAATCAGGAAGCTGTGAAACACCCGGCCAAATCTTTTCATCAGGTGTACCAAATGTCCTGAATATTCTAAACAATTGATCAATTTCTGAATCACCAGGAAACAAAGCTCGTCTTGTTGCCTGCATCAATTAATTGACTAAATAAAAATGTCGATAAAAAACTCATGTTTTTTCTTTTTTGATACGAAAATAATGAATGAATAAATTGATAAAATGATGAAATAATAAAATAATAAATACCATTTCGGCAAAAATACAACCTAAACTCCAAATATCAATGGCATAAGAATATAATTTTGTACCCAGAAGTATTTCTGGTGCTCTATACCACAATGTCACTACTTCATGCGTATACATTCTCATTGGAAGACCAAATGATCTGGCTAAACCAAAATCAGCTAGTTTTATATGTCCTTCACGATCAATTAAAAGGTTTTGGGGTTTTAAATCTCGATGAAGAATCAAACAATTGTGACAAAATGCTATAGCTTTTAATAATTGATGAAGATAACTCTGAAAATGAAATTATTTATTGGAATTAGAAAAAAAAATAAAATAATACATTATATTTTTATTATTTATTCATATTACCTTTACTAATTCACTCCAATGATCTTGATTGATAACCGACGATTTGACAGAATCAAGATATTTTTTTAAATCTTTTTGAAGATATTCAAATACCAAATAAAGATTCTTATCTCCAATCACAACATCAAATAATTGAACAATATTTGGATGTGTAAGATCTTTAAGCAACGATATTTCTCTAATTGCAGTTGATGGAACACCTTCAGTTTCCCTAATACAAATAAACTCATCAATTATTGTCATTTATAATATTCATTTCATTTTACACAATTTCAAATATATACACCATATAAAATTGATATTCACACAATTATTATTAACAAGAAAAATAAAAAAAAAAGCGAAATTTAAGGCGAGCTCAACACAATGGGACAAGCTGAATGATGTGGTGCTATGACGATATACTGTAGCATGGCCCCTGCAAATTCAGCTTTGCCCCATGTGTACAGATTAATTATTTGCATGAAAAAAAATAAATAGATAAATAAACAAAGCCTCAAAAAACAAAAAGCATATTTATATTGAGTAATTAATTAAGAATTACATTGTCATTGAGTGAGTTCCTTCGAAAATGTATGCATGTAAATATAATTATCTTTTTTAACATTATTCATTGCTGATTACATAGAAATAAACGGCTTAAATTTTAAGGTTATGTTGATAAATATATTAATTGAAATGTTTTAGTCAGATTAATGTTACCTACTTACGTTGCAAGTCTAATTCTTTTGAGTGCTACCAATTTCCCTGTTATTTTATCTCGTGCTTTATAAACAACTCCATAAGTTCCTTCTCCAATTTTTTCAATGTTACAAAAATTATCCATGTTTACTATATATATATATCAAAGGAGCATAATGAATTGCCAATATTTTATTGTAATAATTGGTTATTTATCAAAATTATTAATGTGTATACATTCATAGATTTATTTATCTATATGTATATATTGTATAAATTTACAATAAACAACAAAGCGCTCTATTGAGAGGTTATTCTAAATATTTGCTCTGTTGTCGGCATTATAAAAAAAAAAATTTGTGATTTGTAAGATACGTAAGCAGAGGTGAGTCGACCAATCAGAACTCTCCATTTCTTCTCTGCGTACTTTGATTGGTGAATTTGCTTACGTTTTACGGTTTATGTAGCTAATAATGGAGAACTTTACTCGGCGCATTCATACTGCGCAGTCGCCATTTTACAATCGAATAACGCGGGAGATATGATTTTGAAAATGTTATAGTTTCAAAGAACAAAAATCTACGCAATGTATAAACACATATTTTGGATTATTTTAAATTAGTGTATTTTATGAAAAGTAATAAATATTACTAGATTAAATATTCCGACTTTAACGCTCAATCACCAGAGTTTCTATCATGATCGAGTACTAGTGCTATCGATTTTTTTCCTCAAAACAATATTAATTATCAACTAACATTTATCACAATATTTATTGATTCAGTATCGAAAACTATGAATAATAATTATAAATAACACTGTATTTCACATTGAATAAATTTTTAAAAGTCTTTTAAACCTTTTGAAGCTGATGAAAAGTGAGAGAGTTCTGGGGCTTTGTTCTTAACCTATAAATATACAGCAATAGTGAATTCAATAATTAAAAATTAATCATCAAATACATAACTAAGAATATATTTCATTATTTACATTCATATATATATATTAATATCACAACATAAAACAATTTTATAAAATTAGTAAAATAAAATAAAACAAATAAATCATAAAATTGTAAAATTAGTCAAATATTTGTATAATATGTAAAAATCAAATGATTCTCATATTTATATACATTAATTATTCATGTATGCAATCTATATATGTATGTATATAAATATATAATATGATGGTTCTGCTCTGTTTATCCATTTAATGTTGAATGAAATAGATTTTACATGCATAAAAAAATACGTAATAGGGAAGGGACATTTCTTTGTTAAAATTCTACAAACTCATCAGTGATTACTACATGATCTATTTGTCATTATATTATTAAATATCTCCATAAACGAACTTGATTTCAATAAATCATTTAATATAAAGCAAGTATTGAATAAATTTTAGAATGTACAGCTTGAAGTTTTATATCATGTGTGACCTTATCATCACCTGCTCCCTTGAAAATTGTTCAACAGGTTAAATTGCGCCAATTTATCAGATATAAATATACAATGTAACAAATTTATATTATTAATAAATATAAATACATAAAATGTAGGATATAAATGTATTACAAATATATTTCAAAGATTCAATAAAAGAAAGAATACATAAAAATATAAAAATGTAAAGAATTATATAAATATGAAAGAAAATTGAAAATAAATTAGGTTAGAAAATAACCAATCTTAAAAATCATATTGTAAATGAGATTTAATTAATAATTTTGTTCAAGTCGAAAAATCCTTTATCAAATTCATAATAATGTTCATAGATTTATTTATCTATATGTATATATTGTATAAATTTACAATAAACAACAAAGCGCTCTATTGAGAGGTTATTCTAAATATTTGCAATAAAAAAAAGAATACATAAAAATATAAAAATGTAAAGAATTATATGAATATGAAAGAAAATTGAAAATAAATTAGGTTAGGAAATAACCAATCTTAAAAATCATATTGTAAATGAGATTTAATTAATAATTTTGTATTAAATTTAATACACAGTTTTAAATCTGCTCAACTACAATTCTGAATATATAATATCAGGATTGCATTATTCTTTTTTGAATGTCAAACTGATGTACAATATACCTAACTCAAAGCAGCTGGGAATCGAGTACAAGATATCAAAAACCATTTATTCTTTTACAGACGATTATATTGTTTGGCATACGAAAAAAGTAGAGAGAAGGCTGAAGAGAAGTAAAAAAAAAAATATGGGGAAGTGAAAAGGTGAACGTTTATTCAATCCTTTACCTATAATATAAAGAAGTGAATAAAGTTTATAAGGAACCAGTTGTTATTGGGATATACATCTGTATATAGACATCCTTCCCTTATGTATGTATGTGTAGATAGGTTCCTCTGGGTTTTGTGTGTTTGGGTCAGAACCTCTTGGGTTCATGTATTTTACTAGGGCAAAAAAAAAAAATATAAGAGAGGAAGAAAACGAGAAAAAGAAAGAAGCAAAAAGACTGAGAGAGAAATAGGCTCCAGGTGTTTTATTCCGAACCGTGGGATCTGTTGCCAAAGGGATCCATGAACACGTTCAATCTTGCACTAAATTCCCAAACTCAACCCTGCATTGAATGAATATAGTAAACGGGATTTTTTTTTTTTTTTTTTTACATTTTCTATTTATAATTTTTTATATATTTAATACACATATATTATGTTTATATAATATATAATACACTTATATACATATTTATAATGCATCCGAATATTTTTTTTTTATATGCATGCATATGTATATAAATATATTTATATAGTACAAAGTCTCTTTGTATTTATATCTTTGTATTTTTTTTTTCATTGCTTATTCATTTTTCATTTAATTAAATATTTATGTGAGAATATATAACTTTGATTTTGAATTTTTCGTTATTACTAATCGAATTTACAATGAACAATGACATTACTTTTGTTCAAATTCAAATCCAATTGAATTTTATCTATTTATTTAGTAATTAATTTGCATTGATTATTCATTTTTTTTTTTTTTTTTTCGTATCAAGAGTTGAGAAATGAATTATTTAATTTATGTATTCATTTCATTTCTTCAAATAATCTCATGCCCAATTTTTAATAATTTATCTGTATACAACTATAAAATATAAAAATAAATTGTGTTACAACAATTTTTTGCTTTAATTAAAATTAAATTTTACTTTTTCCAATGTTGTAGAGATGAAATATTGAATATTTAGCAGGCCGGGACGAGTGCAATTTGATTAAAATTAATTACAAATAATGCCCCCATCCCCGCCTGCCAAACAATCAGATTATTTTGTTATCATGTAGATATTTTATCATGATGAAACACTGAAAATTGGATGTAATTTATGCATTACGATAGGCCGGGACAAGTGCAATATTACTAAATTATAATGGAAACATTGTCACAAATCTCGACCTATCTTTTGTGCAATAATATATAAATTCACAGCAATAAATAAATAAACCATAAATATCGTAGACTAATTCATAATATCTATACTTTATATAAATAAATATTTATGAAGTCTTTGTCACATGTAGAAATAATAAACACACTGAACAATGTGATCCACCACGTGGCTAGAAATTAATTGACTCTCTTCAGAAAACTAAAAGTGCTTCATCAATGTGACCTTGAGCCCAGTCATCGTCCAATTCAAGACATTTCATCAGCTACATTGTGAATCAAAATTTTTGCTTCAAAGATACGTAGATTAACATATATTAATCAATTCATATTATGTTTGTATTTAATAAAAAATATTTAATAGAAAAATTTCTTTGAAATTGTACGAAGAAAGAAAAACAAATTAATTTAATTATTAATTATTTGCACGTTTTTATGGAACATGAAATTAAGAACGAAATTTTGATCCACAGATTTGATAATATAAATTCATTGTTATTTTTCTATCACTTTTTGTTATGCTGCGACTGTTCATTTGTTTTCTTTGCATGCAATGAAATGAAAATAAATATAAAACATTCATGAATTTTGCTATTAAATAATTATACGATCTATAACGATCGTGCCACAGACTTCTCAGAGAAAGAGAATGAAAAAAAATTGAAAAATTCAAACACTCAAAACATGAAAAATTATATACAAAACAAAGACGCAAAAGATTGAAAATTTCAAGCACTTAAAATACAAAAAAATTGAATATAAAACGTGTTAAAAAATGCATGCAACAAAGAGAAAAAAATCTCAACAATATATCGGTTGAAATTCAAATATAAAATCACAAAAATATCCAAAAACATCACAGATTCACAACAACAAAGAACTACACACAGCACAAAATGAATAATTCGTTGAAGAATTTTGTAACGTATTAAAAAATAATTAACGCAGTTACAGGATAATAAATAAGAAACAAAATTTTTCGTAAGATACGTTGTGCGTTCTCGAGGAAACTGCGAGCCACGACCAGGTGTCTCGCCTCTTTATTCGTTTTGGATCCGGGGGAACATGAAAGCCCTCTCGGGCTATATACTGCCCCATGGTTTAAGTATCCGTTCTACATTGCGCATGGTGGGGCAACAGTGTAAAGGGGAAGGGACACACCAACGTTATTCTTATTTAACAGCAGTACCCAACGACCCTTGGAACCCTCTTTTTCCCTTGTTTCTCGTGCTTTTTTTTTTTTTTCTCATTTTCTCTCTCTTTTTCTCTAAAATCCAATGAAATATTTTTTTCTCACTCATTCATTCTTCTTATTATCCTTGTCTTTCACCAGTTTCCCTGCTGCCACTGCCACTGTCATTGTGTACATACACCACCTAGCATTATTATCATGATCATCCACCACCAATACTGCGCCACGTGTTCTCTCCCCGATTTCGTTTTATTGGGTTGTTTCACATCAGCAGATCGGCTGTCGGCACGAGGCAAATATATGTATACACACTAGTATATATACACATGTAAGAAAACTCTCTCAGGGGCCCAAAGCATTTCGATTCTCGAGCTTAAACCCGCCAAAAATTGTATCAGCTGTCCTATGGTACATTCGTTTCTTTCTTTATTTTTTTTCTTCTCTTCTTTCCCTTTACTTTCTTTCTTTGTTTCTTTGTTGATTCGTTGCTTTGTTGGCTTTGTTTCCTTGACTAGTTCTCTGGCAGTGGCAATAGTTATATTATAATCCCCTTGAGATGCTATGAATGTGTGCCATCATCTAGAGGAAAATTGAACAAAAAAATATTTAGAAAAGTGGCTGATGCACTTTATTATTATACACATACAAGTGAAAATTAAAAATGAAACTTACTTTTATTCACAGATCATGCAGAGTATTTCAACACTGACTATTATAGATAAATATATTTTTATCTATTTAATATTATATATAAGTTTTATTCAATAATACACAAGGTGTGTTTCATATGGCACAAACGTTATTTTTTTTTTCTTTCTCACATTTAATAATGCAGGTATATAAATTATATTCAGGTTTTATTTCCGGTTCCTTGGATATTATTCCCTGATTCAATTGCCAGAGAATGTAACAAAAGAAATGTATAATATATTTATATGAACAACTGAAATAATTTTTTTTTTCTAAAATAATTCGTTCTCAACTAATGTGCAATAAACACTGTTTGAATGTTTATATCATAACATCTAAATCATAAACATTGATTGGAATCCGATCATAACATAATTGTCTGAAACTTGAATAGATGTATAAACAAAGTGAACAATGTATATTAAATGTAATAATAAATAATATGATTGGGACGGAAATAAAAATATAAAATTCTTTGTGTATATTTAGAATGTTACAACTATTACAGTGTAAAATTGAATTAATGACAAATAAAATACATCTATTTGTGTATTGATATGTAAAAGTGTAAAGCACATATGTATGTATAAACATATCTACGTAGCAAATATATATATACCAAGTGTCGCCATAAAAATGTTAGCTTCCCCATAATAATATCACAAAGAACTAGCATGACCACGAGGCATTATGACTCATCCTACGAGAAACATCGAAATATGGCGCAATATGTATATATATGCATGCATAATACACTTTCATCTGTTTTTTTTTCTTTAATTCCTCCCAATAACAATAATACAATGTATAGTACAGCATCAAGATTTAATCCTGTAGTTGAGTAAATATTTTGTTTCATTTCGTCGATGAATAATAAAAATAAAATCCAAAATTCAACATTTGTTTTCTCTGATGCATTCAATGTATATTATTTCTACTATATTGCATGAAATTAATATTCATCTACAGTATTTTTCAACCAGAAATTATCTGTGAGTTTATAGGTTATGATAAAAATCTGAAAAGAAAAAAAATAAAATAGCGACTGTAAATAAAAATCTGAGCATTTGCTTTAAAAATTTGTCGATGGAATAAAAGTCACAAAAGAATGATGGATATTATAAATACGTAAAATAAATGAATAAAGAAAAAAACGAGGTAAAATTGAGAACCACTTGAAGGAGGACAGCTGCCAGGGCCTACGTAGAATAGAGCGCATCTGCTGTCGGTTATGTGAGTGCGCGCTCGTGCGCGTTTACATTTGCCACCATGTTTTTTTTTTTTTATTATTTTTCACCGGTACGATTTGCTCCCTCTTGCTTCCTCTCATCATCAACCACTACCATCATCACCATTGCATTATTATCGTACTGAATTTTGTTACACTCCATCACTGCCGCCATCTTTGTTTCTCCCTTGTTCCCTTATTTTGCTCACAGGGTTGGACCATTAAAAAATCACCCCGACTGTTTGACTGGATGGTATATTCACAGATATTTTCCACTCTCCCTTCATTCACTCTCGAGCTCTCTCCATCTTTTTTTTTTTTTTACTTATTATATTTATTCTTTTCTAACGTATTTTCGTTTTCTTCCTGTTTTTTCTTTTTGGTTTACAGGACTACTGCTACCACCACTTACAAAATTACAACATGTATACGTATGAAGCTACCAGCCGGTCACTAACTCTGTCGGAAACATCCATTGTTCCATTGTCACTGGATTTTCTCGTTTTTGCCTTCAAGTAAAAACCTTCAAAGTTGTACATTATATTCCTGGAATTGAAGTCTTTAAAATATGGTTCCTCTTTCTCCTCTTATTCTTTTGGATTTTCCCCATTATTATATTCATCTTTCCTCAGCAAAAGGTAACTCACCAAACATCCACCAAAATGCTTCAAGTTATTACGCGACTCCAAACAGTTCACACAGGTATGCAGATTATATATTAGTAAAGGGCCTTGAAGCTCGAACCTATTTGCATGTGTCCAAATACTCCTAATATACCTGAAAACGGTCATTTTACTACTTCTAAGTCTTTACCAAACTTCTGAGGACCAAGGAAAAAAAAATGATTGGCGTAACTTAAGATTGCCACCCTCAAATTTATAACCAGTGTCGAGGGAGAAAGGTCATGGTGATATATATATATATATTTATAAATATTACCTAGAAATAAGAGGGCTAATTTTTTGAAAGTTCCAAACCACCTGATCGACCTTCACTAAGATGCACATTAAAGTGAAGAAAAATAATGATTTAATTTTACATTTTTATACAAGAATTTTGCTGAATTAAATGTAACAAATATAATAATGTGAGGTTATGGTGATAAAGGTAACAAATTTTGATTATTTTTATTATTTAGAAATGATCGAACTTATTGAATTGTATTTGATTTGTTTTTCTATGGTCATCATCAACTTGTGACACGGAATTTATATGCAATGAGTGGAAAAAAATTAAGCATACATTTTGAAGGGGATTTTGATGAAATGTCCAATACAGAGCAAGGAAGAAAGAAGATTCCAGATGGCAAGCGCCTGCAATTCACTCGCTTCAATTTTACTTAACCACAGCACAATATCTGAATGTATGCATGTGTGTACATATACATAACCTACAAGAAAACAACGAAAAGACGACGAACCCTCTTTTACGTGAAGCCCACACCTGCCCTGTATAATATGCAATGGTGTGAGCTGCTCACCCTGTCATTCCTCTGATGCGCATCGCTTAGCTCTCGCGTATATTTATCCCGATTGTATTATTTTTGGTGACAGAACGCGATTTTATTGTTCTCTATAATACAACGTTGGTTTATTTTTTTTCTCACAATAATTTTAATCATACTTTGCATATTTTTTTCCCTTTGTGCTACCAATTGTATTCATATTCATTGAAGCTATATATTCTTTCTATAAAATAATAATTTTGGTCTTTTAAATATGCATCAGATGTCTTAATTTATGATATTGATGTGAATAAACAAATTATTTTGTTGGAAAAAAAATCAGGGATTGAATTTATGATCATTTACAATGTTAAGATCGGAATTATTATATATTCATATTAATATTTCAAATGAAAGAAAAATTATGTTTTTATTTAATATCCCAAGTTAAAAGATTCCAGTAATTTCAAATTATTTTTGACATTACAATAATTGTAAATATGTTCGTAATAAGTAATCCAAAGCTTCTTATGTAGTCTAAAAATTTTAGGTTCAATTTGTAAATACTACTAATTTTAATCCAGTAATTTTCAATGTATATTTCCAGTTTCGAATTAGACAAAACAAATTTTCTATTGTTGTGAGAAATTGAGAAAATTTGTTTATTGGACCACTTTGTCCTATACTTTATACATATTTCAATGATCTTACATTTCTATTTATTGTATATAAATTGTTCATGATGATTAACATTGTAATAATGTATCCATAATAAGTGCAAGGATCCATGCAAGTTTGTTTATGCCATGTACATGAACTGAGAACACATTTGAGCGCCGCCGGAAGTTGAAGCATACGTAATACTCGTGGGTGCGCCCATACTGAGTGCTCCCATTTTTCGCTTCAATGACAAATAAAAAATAATGATTATACTCTCTACCAAACCCGAAGAACAGTATGAGCATATATACTTATTGAATAGTCCACTTATATATTATATGTATTTTTTATTTTAAAATTGTAAATTACAGTCTTCTAACCTCACTAAATTTATCAATTAAAATCAATAAAATACATTGCCAACTTAAAATTCAAGCAATTTAATCCGTAAAACTCTTTATATTTATTTTATTCCACTCTAAATATCTAAATAAATAAAAAATTAGGTTTTCGAGATTCGTTTTAAGATTTGAAAATTGTATAAAAGAAATTTTGTTACTTATATATATATATATATATATATATATATATATATACTCATTATTTGAATTTACACTATACTCACAGTAGTAATAGAAAATTTCGGAATTATCGACCGTTAAGAAGTAATTGTAATATACTCGCGGCCATTATAGCCGCATATATATATATAAGTGCGCGCGCACCGATCGTGCACTGTGCGTGCATCTCATGCAAATCCCTGTATATCCTTTGGTGGAGTGCACCAAATGCTATTAGGAAGTCTATAACCTTATATTGTGTACTTGGCAATAATGACTGATATCAAATTTTTTTGTAAAGTAATTTTTTCAAAGTAATTTTTGCAATTAAATTTTTTTCACCTATATTTTTTTTCTTTTTTTTTAAAAAGTTACCGACTTCACTTCAAAAGTTTAGTTCATGGCACCTGTCACTTCATAATTGAGGTCACTGCAGTCGTTAATTGTTATTAAACACGCGTTAACCTCAAAATCTACTAAGTGAGTCACGGTGGAGCACTTGTGGTGCCACTTAGCCTTTAGGTTAGGTATACATAATATTCTTGTATGTATGTATGTATGTATGTATGTATGTATATATACTGCAAACACTTTAATATACTATATGTAAAAAATGTATCAGAGTTATGTACTAAGCTTACTGTGGCACATGTGTGTTCAAGTATACGACAAGTGTATTGTATATACTGTACGGTCTGTCATGTACTTCACCGTTATTTTTTTATACTTTATACATATACACATATATATAACAATGAGCAGGAGGAAAATGTACAAGTATTTTATATACACATGAGAAATGGGAGAAAGTAATCCTGGTAACTCACTATAACGTTCATTATCAGCTTTCCAATTTATTTTCTCCTTTTAAACTAGACATTTTTTATTGTGACATTTTCATGACTTATCAAGTAAAGATGATGTGATATTCACACTCATATATATCATGAAAGATAATCAATTATTGCTCTCATTGATTATTTTTCATTTACATATGGTATATTTTAGTTATTTTTCAAAGTATAAGAAATAATTTTTCAATTCACTCAATGATTTTATATAAAAAAAAAAGTGCAGCCAAGTGTAAATTTTTTTATGTTCTATTCAATATATTATCTGTTCAAGTTTTACCATAAGTTGTGTTGATATTATTATTGTTATTGTTATAATTATGATTAATTTAGTATTTTTGATTTAGGAAATAATGTGAGAATTATGTCAAATCTTGATAATAATTTTGTATGACGTTATATTAGTTTTTATAACTCATTATACATTTGTTACCGCAGATAGATAAGTAGTACTGATAATGCCAGTTTTTTGGTTTTGAAGTTGAACTGCAACCAGTTTATTTTGAAATTACTTTAGTATCTACAGTTATCTGTAATAACGTGATATTTGTAATTTAAATGGATGTTATATGATACAATCATGGAAATTAAACAACGATTGACAAATTTGAAGTTTGGGAAGGATGAAATAAAAGAAGAAAGTCATGACAATGATGTTAAATCATCAAATGTCGTTTCAATCGTTTTTAGATCATTGATTTTGGATCTGTTAGCATTTACAATGATTTTACCACTTTTACCAGCACTTTTGGATTATTATAAAGAAATTGATGATAAAAAAGGATTATATACCTGGATTTTAAAACGTATACAAAATATTCAAATATACTTAAATGCACCAGATAAATTTAGTACTGTTTTATTTGGAGGTAAAAATATATTTCAAGTATATACAGATTTTATTTATTATTTATATGATTTTATTTGATTATATGATTGAATTTTTATTAAAGGTTTTCTTGGTTCCATGTATTCTTTTTTACAATTTTTGGCTATGCCAATTATTGGAGCACTATCAGATGTTTATGGAAGGAGACCAATGATGATATTGTGCTTGTCTGGTATAACAATTTCATATATAACTTGGGCATTATCCCAAAATTTTGCAATTTTTGTTTTATCCAGATTTATTGGAGGAATAAGCAAAGGAAATATTAGTTTATCAATGGCAATAATAACAGACGTTACTTCACTGAAAAATCGTGGCAAATCTATGGTAATTTATCATTTTCTACTCTACATTTGAATAAATTTTTCAATGTAACTATAAAAAAATTTATTATTTCAGGCACTTGTTGGCATAGCATTTTCTATTGGATTCATCGTTGGACCAATGATAGGAGTTATATTTTCAAAAATAGCGGGCAATGAGAAAGAAGGTTATTGGTATATATTTCCTGCAATATTTGCACTTATAATAGCACTAAGTGATTTATTCTATATAATTAATTGCCTCGAGGAGACACTACCAATTCATCGTCGTGCTAAATCATTATCTCATGGTATATATGGTGCAATTATCTACATCAATCCTATAGATTTATTTCAATTCAATGGTGTAACTGAATTATCGCCAAATGGTAATCAATTTTTTTCTTTTACATATTTTTATATCCTGTCTATGAATTATTTTTATTGTTATTTCTATTTTTATTTTAGAATTGAAGAATCTAAGGACCTTGGGCCGCTCATATTTCCTTTATTTATTCGTTTACAGTGGTCTCGAATTTACCTTGACATTTCTTACCCATCATACATTTTTTTTTACAAGTATGCAACAGGGCTACATGTTTCTTGTCATTGGTTTAACAATGGCCACTCTTCAAGGTCGTTTTGTCAGACGTATTCCTGCTGACAGGACAAAATTTTATGGTGAATTGGTAAATTGACCAATATAAATGAATCCACAAATATATGAATAACTGTATTACTTTAATGTTTATTGATTTATTTATTACTGTTATTAGGGTTTATGGCTTGTGATACCGGCATTTATTTTTATTGGCATTGCAGAAACCGTTTCTTGCCTTTATATTGGTATCTTCATCTTCTCTGTTTGTTAGTATCATTCCTATTTTATATATAAATACGTAAATTTTCAAATTATTGCCATTACGTTATTTATTTTTTGATTATCATATTGATTACAGCAACTGCAATGGCTGTAACATGCATGATGACGTTGGTAACACGAATTGGGCCTGATAATCAGAAAGGAACGATAACAGGAATATTCAGATCACTTGGATCATTGGCTCGTGCTTGTGGGCCCATTATCGCCTCTATTGGTAATTTATAAATTTAATATATCCGTATATTTATAAATATATACACCCCATGTTATAAAAGTTAATTTAGCAATATGCTCGATATAATTATCAGTGGAATTATTTAATATATTAATATTAGACATTAGTTATATAATGGTTTATTTATATATTTGTGATATCGATCTCATTTATCATTATTTAAATATACATCGTTGTTTTTTTGTAGCATTTTGGAGCATTGGCAGCGGCACAACGTACTTAATCGGTGCAATTGTTCTCATTATTCCGCCGTTAATACTGAAAGGTATTTTGACAAATTGAACGAATATTATTTATCAATATTTTTTTACAAATTTTTTATTCAATTATACGTATGCATTTATAAGAATATGACAATAATATTTAAAGATTTTATACGCATTATTTTTTATAAAAATGAATTATTATTTTTTAATGAGAATCTTGTGTGGATATTAATTATTTTTTCTCCTAATGAGTATTTATAAACAAATGATGTATATGTTACTACTACATTTTATTATTGCGAATTGATGGAGGTTCCAAGTCTTGAGTGGATTGTATTACTGAGATTTTACTTCAGTTTAATCAACGAATTTTCATCTGGTCTAATATGCAATCAAATTAATTACGAGAATTTAAATATCAACACTAGCGCTCATAGTGGCGTGAAATATAATAAATAATTTTAAAGAAATATTTGAATTTGATTTATTTTAATCTGCTATTCATAAAGTACTCGATCAGTTCTGTTATTAAATGCATTTTTACAATTTATGAATAAAAAACAATTCTACATTTGATAAATTAACTAATTTTTAAGTCTCTCAAGTTTTGCACTGATAAAAAAGTGAGCATCTATCGAAGCTTTTATTTCATTCATATGAATAATTTGGTGTCAATTTACTTTGTTATTTAAAATTTGCTATTAACGCCAAATTATTCGGATCTAGCCAAAAGAAATTTGAACTTCTTCTTCTGCTAAAATACAAAATACATAAATAAATAAACAAATAATTTTAGATAAATATACATCCTCCTGAAATCATTACTGTAAAACAGTTCAAAAACATAAAGATTTACTACCTACCAAAATCGATAATTCTTAATCTATTTTTACATATTTCCATAACCTCTATGATAAAAATACAACATTTATATCTTCATTCCAACAATTTGAGAGTCTTTAATGCCTGCACACCAACTTTTTTCCTCAAAAATTAACAACAATATTAACAATAATTCGTTTATTCACTATGTACATAAATTTCCATCAATTCACATTGCGCTACAGCTGGTTGCTCAAAACACCATCATATACCTATAAAAACATAATTTTCCCTTAGAAATATTGCATATAAACATATATAGATCAATACAAGTACCTGCACAGGTGTAAATAAATTACATATTACATATATATAAAGTACACACACACTACACAAAAAATATATATACATACATTAGACTTCTACTGTAGAAGTTCTACATATATAAAATTAACCAATCCATACATCATTCAGCGCGCATGCGTGGATCCGCCTTCTTCCTGGTATTCATCACGTGATCCCGTGCCGTTGCCATCAATGCGAAATATAACACACAAATACACAATCGCCATTGCCACTTATTGCTTAGCAATGCTAGCCATGTTAACCATACAAAATTCTTAGAATTCCTCGAGCGTCGCGCCACACTTGGCTGCTATAGGAAATTGTGTGGTTATCATACAAATACAATGTATGTACATAGAAACATAGGTAAGTATTGGTGTTCGTCTCAACAACAAAATACTTTGCAGGTTACACAGTACAAGGCCAACAGAGTTGATTCAGTTCTATTAGTTATATCGCATACATAAAAACTCATCACTAGTCTAATAAAAAGCAAAAAGTGTGTGAATCATTACAGGTAAATAATTTATCAATATAGTTTTACATATATATATAAATAAATATTCATAAATTAATTGATATAATGATTTTTTAGATTGTGGAAAAAAGATTTAAGTGTTGTCATTCATCAACACGCTGTTGCCATTCTCCCGCCAAACTCTGGGCCCAATCATTGGGACCAGTTGAGGTATAAATTAATATATAGTATAAAATTTATGTTAATAGAATAATTAAGTAATATATAAAGATCATATATTACTTGTTGTTGAAGTGTGTGTATAGATTTCATTGTAAATTCAATTATTTGCAATTTTTTTCCTCTACCGTTATCTATTTGCGCGTTATCATTTTCACCTTGTACATGTTCACACATTAGGAATTATTTTTCATTTATCCAGCAGGATATTATTCTATTACTTTAATTATTTTTATCCAATCTTTTTTTTAATCATCATCTTTGATCATTTTTGATTCTTGAAATATTGTTTAGAATAATTGTGTCTACCTTTTAATTGTAGTCTTTTTATTTTTTGTGTGTGCTTTTAACCTCCCACTTTGTCGTCATCTTTGTGAATCAAAGTTCAGTTTTCGAACAATATTTTACAGTGAACTTAAGTTTTATCGACCAATCATGTGTCATATAATTGTCATATTATTTCAAATTTGTTTTATTAGTGATGAGTTCTGCGCATATTTCTGCACATAGCTAAAAAAAAAAAAAGTGGGAATAGAGAGGAAGTTAACTATAATAAGGTGCGTCCATCACGAGCGATTCACTGTAATAAGGTTCGATGTACTCTACAATATTTTTTTAAAAATAAACTTTGCTTGTTATTTCAATTCTATTGCTTGCCAATATTTATTTGTAGATGTCTTCTGATGAATATGTAATTCTATATAAAGTTTTTTATTCACGTAGGTAATTATTGTTGGCATGTTTATTAAACTTTTTTGGCTGTTGCGTTCATTGCATATATAAATTTGTGCTTGAAAATTGGTGGGATATATTTATACCTAACTGTTTTAATGCGTGTGTAGATGGATGAAAGTGGAAGCACACTCTTGTGTGATTGTGAAGGTCTTAAGAGTTTATAGATATCGAATTCAGAGTATTTAAACGAATCTCTGTAGTATTTTTTAAGGTTAGGAATTCATCTGTGAATATAATTGCATTTATAAATATATATTATTGTATTCTTTTGCACATTTATTATTTAGTGTAATGTTTTGATATTATTTACATGTTGATTTTTCTTTTTTAGGGCCTGGAATTTAAGGGAAATAATATGTCGTTATGGACAAAAGCTCAGCAGTTGCCTCAAGAGGCACTGCAGCAAATACGCTCTGTTTATGGTGAACATTTTCCAATTGAAGTACGGCACTTTTTATCATCATGGATTGAAGATAAAATGTGGACTGACATTGAACCAGACAATCCTCAATATGAACAATACATATCAAATTTAGTTGGATCACTTATTCAAGAATTAGAGACCAAAGCTGCTTCATTACACACTGAAGATTTATTTTTGACAAAACTCAAACTTATAGAAGCTGCAAAAACTTTTAGACAACGATATAGTCAAAATCCAGCGACATTATTTCGGATAATTCGTCATTGTTTAGGAACAGAAATGAAATTAGTGGCACAAGTAGAGAATCTTGGTGGTGCTTTAATAAGTATGGCACATGGTCGAGTTGGTTTAATGGTTGGAGATGCAGTAGCTGAAATAGCACAACAAGTTGAAACACTACGTCGTAGAACGCAAGAGACTGGTGAAGATTTAAGAAAAATGGAACAGGAACAAGAAGCATTTGCCATAAGTTATCATGAGTGTACAAAATTGAATGCCCATTTACAACAATTAGCTACTCATCCACAAAGTCAACAGAGTATTGAGGCTGAAAAAAAATTACGCAGACAAAAAGATCAACAGGAACAATTGTTGAATCATAAAGTAGCTAGTTTAATGCAACTACGATTAACTCTTGCTGACAAATTAAAAGACACAATAGCACGATTAAATAGTTTGCAGTCACGTGTTTTGGATGATGAATTAATTAGATGGAAAAGAGATCAACAATTGGCTGGAAATGGTGCGCCTTTTAACAGTACCTTAGATTCAATTCAAGAATGGTGTGAGAGTTTAGCCGAACTCATTTGGTTAAATCGCCAACAGATAAAGGAAGCAGAGAGATTAAAACAAAAATTGGCTCTTGATCCGCCCGGGGTTCAAGACATTTTACCGACATTAAATTCACAAATAACACAATTATTAAGTTCGCTCGTAACAAGCACATTTATTATTGAAAAACAACCGCCACAAGTGATGAAAACAAATACTAGATTTACTAGTACAGTCCGTTTACTTGTTGGCGGTAAATTAAACGTCCATATGACACCACCGCAAGTAAAAGTTAGTATAATAAGTGAAGCGCAAGCTAATGCATTGCTTAAAAGCGATAAAATGGCAAAGCATGGTGATGCTAGTGGTGAAATATTAAATAATACCGGGACAATGGAGTATCATCAAGCAACACGTCAATTGTCTGTGAGCTTTCGTAATATGCAATTGAAGAAAATTAAACGAGCTGAGAAAAAGGGAACTGAGTCAGTGATGGATGAAAAATTTTCCCTTTTATTCCAATCGCAATTTAGCGTTGGTGGCGGCGAATTAGTATTTCAAGTATGGACTTTGAGTCTTCCAGTGGTAGTTATAGTTCATGGAAATCAGGAACCTCATGCATGGGCAACAGTCACGTGGGATAATGCATTTGCTGAACCTGGACGTGTACCATTTGCCGTACCAGATAAAGTACCATGGGCCCAAGTTGCTGAAGCGCTCAATGTTAAATTTAGATCAGCCACTGGACGTGCATTGATGGAGGATAATCTCAGATTTCTTGCGGAAAAAGCTTTTAGGGGTGGACACACGGGAGATCATGATTTTTCAAATTTATTATTAAGTTGGGCGCAATTTTGTAAAGAGCCTTTACCAGAACGAAATTTCACATTTTGGGAATGGTTTTATGCTGTTATGAAGCTCACGCGTGAACATCTGAAGAATCAATGGATGGACGGATATATTCTTGGATTTGTGAGGAAGAAACAAGCCGAGGAAATGCTTGCCAGTTGTCCATCTGGAACATTTTTAATGCGATTCTCAGATTCTGAGCTTGGTGGTGTAACTATTGCTTGGGTTGGAGGTAAATTAAAATATTACTCTTTCATTTATATTTATCATTTTGAATAATAAAACTACAACAATTTTAATTCTCAATACGTATATAAAATACTAATAATTTTTATAGATCAAACTGAAGTGTTTATGCTTCAACCATTTACCAGCAAAGATTTTGCTATACGAAATCTTGCTGATAGAGTTCAAGATCTTCAGCACCTCCTGTATCTTTATCCTGACTTATCAAAAGACCAGGCATTTTCCAAATATTATACACCTTTTAATGGTAGATATTTTTAATTATTAATTATTATTATTTCAAATTTTCACTCAACTTTTTTGTAAATACAGATGAAAAAATATAAATTATAAATGGTTTTCTTGCAGAAAATCAACCAACGTCAAATAATGGTTATGTTAAGCCTTTATTAGTGACGCATGTACCCGGCTGGGGTGGTCCAAGTGTTGGTGGTCAAACGCCGTCGCATTCATCGATTGTTGGCGTTGGTGGTAATAGTCAAGGTGGTCCCGGTGGTAGTTACCCAGCTACACCATCCACAATGTTTCAAGCACACAGTCCAGATCCGTCAATTACTCGTGATACTCCGTCCGTTGCATCGAGGTCAGTACCTTGGATGTAAATACATATGTACTGCCGTTTAATGTTTTTGTAATTGATGATACGCAGAATTAATTATTAATTACGATTCATTCAATTTTATTTAAGTCATTTATTTTTTATTATTGCTTCATTATTACTATTATTGTTAATGATAACAATATTTTTACCATTATCATTTTATTTTTGAGATTTTTAATTATTTTTTATTTAAATTGATATTTAATGTATCAATCAGTTTATCATTTATTCTGCGCATCCTCAATTTTATGTTGGAATTACTAATGCTGTATCAGTATTTCATTATCGTCTTGTTTCTCATTGTCAATGTGAAATTGTTTACAATAATGTGTACAATTTCATATTAACCAAGCGATTAATGATTGGTAACATTTTTTTCTATTTTCGTGCAAATGAAAAATTATTTTTTTACAATACTCCAATGTGTTCGATCTTTTTGCTATGATATTTCTAATTGAATATTGTTGTGAAATAATCACATACTCAATTTTTTATACAATATACATATATTATAAATATATATAAACTTTATAAATGATATGAATAATTTTTTAAGATATTTTTAAGTAATCGCTTTTGTTTTTCGTTAAAAATTCAAAGTAGAGAAATTATTTCAAGTTATTTGGGAGTGTTTTTTCAACACAAAAAACAATTTGAGTTTGATCGTCTCCAAATAAGATTTAAATGAAGAAAATTAATAATTAAATAACTTGACATAATATTATTTGTCGTATGCATTAGCGATAAATAATAAATTTTAATCAAATAATAGATGAATAAATGATAAAGGAATTTTTTTTTTTTATTTTCAAAGTGAATTGAGACGAACATATTCTTAAAGTTGTTAAACAGAAAATGAAAAAAAAAAGTAGTTGAATATAAATGAGGCAAAGGCCTGGAGCAAGCCGGTACAACCACCACATAAAGCCTTTAACTATTTACGTAAACATTGTTAATACTTCGTTGTTGTTTAATACAGAATGCAACTCCAATCAATGATGAAATTAAATTTAACTGGCAATCGGTAATAAAATAATAAATTGAGGGTTGATAATAATAAGTGAAAAGAGATACGAACACAAATAAATTGAATTTTCATTTCACAATACGCGATTATTTATTAAATATATATTTATTTTTCATCAATATATTTGTTTCTATCATTATGGTTATCTTGTGGTTGTTCGTAACACTTTGAACGTGTTGTATCGGCTATTCCGGCTCTAAAACAAATTCGTTTAATGATTATAAACGAATAAAGGGGTGATGCAGAATATAAAAAAAGTACTGTAATAAATTTATTTTTGATAAATATATTTTATTTGAGGATTGCCAGTGATTGGGGTTGTGTTTTGTTTGTGTGGTCACAGTTACGCTCCGGGCCTCGGCCAATCAAGTGTTGGACGCCCAAATGACATGGATTATGTGGAATTGATGACCCACGGTGACTTGCCGTCTATTGATGAAAATCTCAACTTGGATCATCTAAATGGATTTGGATTTCCTGATTTCATACAAACGTATAAGCCTCAATAGGTATGTAGAAAAAATAATGATTAATTCTATATTGTTTTAATCAAGATTGACATTTAATCTGTTTGTGATTATCATTTGAATCCTAATTTCGTTCATTCAGGCACTTTTTGTTTTATTTTTCACTTAATGTAATTATTCGATAGCGTATCTTAGCAATATGATATTGTAATTGAAACATATCATGGCATTTTAATGATTGAAAGAAAATGAAAATCTTTTTTGATAAGTTCAATTAAGTGCAATAAGTGAAATACAATGATGCTAATAATTTTTATAATGTTCCTATGGCTTTTACGTTTGGTTAAAAATCACATGATTTTAATGGAAATTTTATGATTTTTTTTTATCTTTCTTTCAAATTGTTATTAATAGTTTTTAATGTGAAGAAAATATTGTAATCACTTGAAACATTAATGAGATGCTTATTGGAATTCTGTTACTTTTTTCCGAATGATTTTTATGCAATTTTGAGCATATTTATCGTACAAATATTCATATTCATGTAAATTAACGTAACATATATAAGTGTACTGTATCAAGCAAAAGACGAAGAAAAAAAATGTGTGAGAAAATGTAAAAGAAAAAGAAAAAAAGTAAATTTTTGTTAATTATGTAATTATTTCAGCTCTTGTCCCAAAGTGTAGATACAGTTTGTATTGTAATTATTTTGTTAATTACATTTTAGCAAGAAACAGTTTTTTGTTTGATTAGAGAAAAAATTGCTTTTATAATTTTTTTTTTTATTTCTCATTAACGCTTCTGGATTCAATTGATTGTACAGATGGCATAGGGGATTTGTTTTTTCTTCGATAATTGGATTAATTACATTTTAGATGACAGTTTATAATATATTATTGATATCTTGAAGGTTCTTTGAATTTTTTTGCTAAACTTTTTATCGTTTATAGTTTTTTTATTTATATTGTACAATATTTTTGGAAAATTCTTTAAGAAATATTATTGATAAAAAGTGTTAATATATAAGTGTTTGAATTTAAAAATTGGATAATTCATACATATTGTTTATATAATGATCATTTAGAAATTGAATATTTTTCAATATAGATTCATATATGTTTTGATTTTTGATAAAAATGTCGTAGTAGATCTACGACTTTTTTATATAAAAATGAATTAAATAAATAACAATCCTCTTCACAATCATGTGCCTTAGATTTACAAGATGAATCCTAATGAAATGTAAATTGATTTGAAAAAAATATATAAATTACATAATGTATAAGTGAAAATTTGATTAAGGGCACTATTTGTGATATAAATATTGAAAATGTAAAAGCACAGCTGAGCTTATTTCACTGATTACAACAATTTTTAGACATTGTTTACACAATAAATCATATTTTTTCTCTCATTATTAACCTCAAATTACTAAAATTAAAAAAAAAAATAGTATAAGCATTTGGAGGTTATATAAATAAATGAAAATTTGAATATCATGATGATAAATGTTTTGTACATTGTGTAATAACAATTATCAACATAATAAAAACAAATGAAACGAAAATTTTATAGTGATAAAAATATATATGTATTGTATTATTAATAATGCACATACATAGGTGCCTTATGACGTTATATTATATACGTTACGAAGTGGCTTGAAAATAGTTAATGTTAAGAAAAATATTTGTGATTATTTTTTTGACAAAAAAAATCAATGTTTTATTATAAAACTGAAAGTCACAAAATGGTTGCCCAGTGTTGAAATAAAAACCTAAGCATAACAAGGTTAATAATTTAATATTACCGTTTATAGGTTATAAAACATTTTTATTTTAATTTATGATTAATAAGTCTTACCTTTGTATATCGATGTAAGGTTCTATATAAATATAAACATACATCTACATAATAAAAATGGGCGATATATATTAATCATAACTATAAATAGCAATACATAAAAAAAAAATATCAAATTAAATATTATCGATTTGATTTTCTTTATTCTCTCACAAATGAATTTGATATTTTTTTAGTATATCGCCTATCTTCAGTATATATAATACACACATTATTGTACGTGCAATGAAATAAATTTTAAGTCTATAAATATCTTGTTTTGATATTATTCAAAGCCACAGTTAAAAAAAAAACAATTATATTCATTTATAAAAATACATTTATAAAATTATTGTAAGTTTTAGGTTCATGAGGTTACTAAATAATTCGTTGTGATTTACACTGCTGGTGAACAATTATTATTTGAACATGTATCGATGATTGGGGAATCAGAATTTTGTGTTGTATCTGATGAATCAACTTCAATGTAATATCCTGGTGGAGCAAAACTCATATTATACATCGAATCACCGACCATACGTTCTTTGGGTCGTTGATATTCAAGTTTTTTCGCCCATGGATAAATTTCCTTGGCTGGTTGTGTCCACCGTGGATACGACAATTTATTTGTAGTATCACCATCAACTTTTGACGATGATCTAATGTATTATTTAATTATAATTAATAATAAGTGTGTATGAAATTGGATATGTTGGTTAAAATATTACCTTCTGTAAGATACAGATGGTTTGAAGCTTGGTGGTGGTTGAACAACACCATGATTCATATAAGATGATGCAGTGGTTGTTGATCCCTCGATAGGTTTATTTGAATTATGGATATTGTCACAAGGGATAATAATTTCTGGTCTTTCTGTAATTTTATATTGAAAATCTGAACGATTTGTTGTCGTTGACTCCATTGAACCACCACCCATCATATTTCTTTGTTTTGGACGAAATGGAATTCGTTTTTCTGCATGAACTAACTGATAACTTAACTGCAATTCACAATAAAGTTCAATTTATAAAATTGTTTCTTGCCAATGTTTGATTTATTTAAGAAATTATTTATATTAACTCTATTTGTTGTTTCACTGGCCATTTTTTTATCGGATAAATGAATATTTCCAGATGGGACAAACGGAATAGATTTTCTAGGTTCTGTTGATTGAGGAATAAAAGCATCAGTGTAACATGATTTTTCATTAAATTCTCTATTTCCTTGAAACCATTCAGCACCAGATGTTGGAAGTATTGCTTCTGTTTTAACAACTGGTGTTTCATTTTTCTTGTAACTTTTTGAGTATGTTGTTTTTACACTCATTGCAGCGTCAGGTGTTCTAATTAAAAACCAATGTAATTAATTGATGCATAGAATAATAAGAAATTTAATGCTTGAATGAGATTATTCAATAAGTTTAATGATTTTTATATACTTGTAAATAGGTTTCTGTGCCCACGGATGTGATTCACGCCGTTCAACAAGATATGGTTGATAGCTAAGTGTATGAGTAGTTTCCTTGGCTATTGGCTCATCAGAAGGACGATATTTTGTCGATGGTTTGTAACTGTTTGGTGGTCTGATAAATCCTGGATGCACAAAAGACATTGATGTTGTTGTACGATCCTCCATTCGACCTGAGCAGGATCTAATGTTGCCAGAGGGCACAATTATTTCTGGTCTTGGTGCATATTTAGGACCAAAATCATCACGTATTGTCGTGGTAGTTTCCATTGGACCCTGGGACATGAATCTCCTTCGAGAAAAACAAACATTGAAGTAAAAATAAAATTATACAAAGGATTTATAGTGGATTAAATTTATAATTATTTTACCTTCGTCGTGGAATAAAAGGTTTGGACTTTACAATATTCCATATTGGCTGATAAGACGAACGACTTGTTGTATCACTTTCAAATTTTTCTTTCACTGTTTGCAAAACTGGCTTTGGTCGAATGCATTTTGTGCGGCCATTATGGGAATTTATATTTAAGTACGAGTTATGATAAGTTGTATTTGCATCGAACGGTATTGATGGTGGTCTATGAATTCTTTTTGGTGCATATGATAGCATTCGTGGTGGCTGAATGTATTTTTTTGAACATTGTTCTACCTATTTTCAATGACATGTAGACAATAGTAGATAAATATTATCACATGGAATTGTGATTTTTTTCTTGATTGAATTTGTTCATTGATATAAATCATTACTTTAGTTGGATATGGAGCAGGTTTTGGTTGACTTGATGGTGGAGGACAACATGTTGCTTTCGTGCATACTTCTACTACTTCCATTATAGATGATTAGCTTTTTAAATTACAACCATCAAGCACCAAATAGAACAGCAGTGTAAGTTATAGAAAAAACTGAGACAGCTTCATAAAAGGTAAAAAAATATAAAATAAAAATTGTCAATGATGAAAATATTATGATCCCTAAGAATATATAATACATATAAATGTCATCTTCGCATACAAATGTTTTAATTTTTGACTTTAAATTTAATTTTGTTTTGTTTTTCATTAATAAACTTCAAAGTTCAGATATATCTGTAAACATAACCTTTAAATGTCCTGATATCATTACTAGAGTTTGACCAATTATTTATTTGGCACATTAATCTACACACAAAATGTATTTTGATTAATGAAAAAATATTCTGTTCCTCTTTTTTGTCCATAAAGTCCATTTAGTGTAATTATATACATGGTTTGTATATGTAATATAATTCATTTTTATTTAATATCTTCATCTGAGAATTATAATTTGTTCTTGTTGTGATGAATAATTTAATTCGATTTTTTTTTTTTTTTTCATTTTCTCATTGTGATGTATTAAATTTATACAATAATAATGAAGATTTCAATAGCATTTAGATAACAAATAAAAATTAATTGAAATGTTGCAGTTATGACTAAAATATATAGAAACAACAATTAATTTATCATTATCTGACGGCACATAATTTTTATATTAAAAATGACTTAGCATTGAAGAAAAATATGTATATATATGTATATATATATACATATATATATATATATCGCTGGAATTTCGTTCATATTTCTATTGTTAAAACGAAAAAGAAAAGAAAATTACAAGCATAAACGGAGGATTGGTTTGTTTAACCACGATTATAAAGGAATAAAATCTCTGCATGATACATAATATACAAATTCATTAGTTCTCGTTCCTCATAGTATTTTGTTTTCTTCGCTAATATCTCCAAATCGTAACGTCTCAACACCATGAAAAGAATGGACTTTTATTTTGGAAGCGCTGCGTAAAAGTATCTGAGAATGAAAAAAGTTTTGGCGCTCCATTTCCTTTGGCCCTGATAAATAATAAAAAATAAATTTTTTTACTAATACCATCATGTGTATATTATATATCTATATTAGGGATCTTCGTGTGAGAGAAAGATGAGCTCTTAATTTTAATGTTAAGTGCTGCCGCCATTAATTTGAAATTTTCTTATTTAATTATCACGTAAATCTCAATTTTTTTTTTATTTATACATAGCTTCGCGGCATTTTATGCTATTTAATTGGTTCTCAGCAGAAATTGTACAGAAATATTCAATATTTGAAAGTGCCTATCACTGAATTATGTTCTGTGAACTGCCTCACCGGTGAAAAATCTACATTAAACAGGGAAATTTCAAATTTCCATGTGTTTAATTGGATTTTTCTCGAAAACTTTCAGCTCTACGGGTTTTAGTTAAGAACACTATTCTGTAGGAAATTTAATTTCCTACAAAAAAGGTCTCATCAACTTCTGCTGTAAAGCTAATAGTTTTCGAGAAAAATCGAAAAAATGATAAAATTCGAGCATAAAACGGCTTTAATATTTTTTACCGGGCAGTTCATAAAAAATAATTTAGTGATCAGCACTTTTAAAGATTATATATTTTTATACAATTTCTGCTGAGAACCAATTAAATATCATAAAATGCCGCGAAGCTATTCATGATTAAAAAAAAAAATGAGCTTTACGTGTTGATTAAATAAGAAAATTGCAAATTGATGGCGGCAGCACTTAATCATCTTTGGTTGGAATTTTTTTTTGAATGTTTAAAATTATATTTCGTCCATCCCGCGAGAAAAAAAAAGTCCCCTCAAACGAAGACCCCAATCTACATGGATATTTTACTTAAATAAATTTGCTTATACTTTTCAACAATCACAGCCGGCATTTGAACTAGTTGTACAGGACTTTTTGAATCTTTCAAAGCTTGCTGAAGATTTAATATTTGTCCTCTCATAACGCTCATTTGTCTATCAAAGTGATGTCGGTCAAAACCTTTGTCTTGCTGCGATGGAATTAATAAATATTAATAATTATTTACATCTGAATGATACGATGAAGATTTAATATGGAAACAAATAGGAGTGTACCTTAAATAATTGATATAAATCATCACAGAGGTCTTGTACAAAGTTTTGATCAGATAATTGTGGAAGTACGAGTTCTCTTGTTGCTTTACTAAATGGTAATTTAGCTTGACTAAGCCATGCCCAATGATACGGATAAGCTCGCCAGGAGTCTGGATGTTTGAAGGGAAACGCTAAACCATTGTCAATAGCTGCAATCTTGACTTCACTATTGGCTGGTGATGTTTTAGCCAAATTTGGATCGTATTTAATCAACCAATTGTCATTACCTACAGATTAATAAATTAAATATACCATCAAATATTAATATAAATGTAAGTTAATATAACTCTAACCTCGATCTGTATTTCTTATTATATAATCAAGTATAACTAGACGCTCAAACTGTAATTGAAAGTCTCTTGCGAGTTTTGTCGTGAGTGGATCACTCTCCCATCGTCTCAGCCAATAATCAGCGTCTTTATATCCATCCATAAACAATTGAAATGATCCAATCTTTGGTGGTAAACCAATACGTTTAAATTGAGAGCCAACAGCTGGGAATTGATCCATAATTGCTTGTTTCATTCGTGCTTTTTGTCTATCAATACGTGGATAATTGAACGTGCTACTGACAAGCTTCACTACTCGTGTATTCGGTACAATGCCAAGGCCCAATTTTCGATCAACTAAACTTGCGCCAGCTTCACTCAAATAACCTTGATTTGGAATGAGACAACTTCTACCAAAGCAACATGGACAACACAATTTGTGCATCCATTTGGTCCATTTTGGATTTAATCTTCCATAGGGTTCTTCATCTTTTGGTTTGAACACTCCTATAATATTCTAAAACAATAAATACACATATAAACAAAAAAAAAATCTCTATCATTGATTATCCTTAAAAACCGTTGTTTTTAAATTGCCCAAAACTTTTTTAATTTATTCTTAACTTTCTCTTTAATAATAACAGCCATTTTTGAAATAAATAACCAAATTCTATGATTGCTATTTAGAGGTTATATTATATATGAAAAAAATTTGAATTTCTTGTTCGCAATTACCCCTGATGGATTTTTTACAAAATAGCTTCCACTTGATCCTTGATAAATTCTCTCAGGAACAATTCCATTGTCAATTGCACATTCAGCTTGCCATACAAGCTCAGAAAATTGTGGATCATCTGTAAACATACATTATCAATCATAATAATACCATAAATATCATTAATGAATTGTAAATAAATCTATGAATAATAATGAATGATGTTATATGCCTGGGAATCTATTGAATGTGACATCAAGTTCTAAACGACCAAGGAGAGGTTGACTCTCCCTGTCGATACCTGGCGAATCAATGGTTATATTTGGATCGTTGCTTGAATTTGTAATGAATTCAACGTCAGGTAAAAACTCTGATGAATCGTCGTTGCACTGGAGAATAAGCAATGATTTGTTGGCAGCTGATGACAATGAAGGCGGTGTAGCTACTGATAGATCAACCAGTGCTTCAGTCTCAACAATAGTCGCTGGACTTGTGCTATTCTGGCTTTGATACTCTCGATAAGGCACATGCAACTGCCGTTGTTCCGAGTCACTCATCACAGATATAAATATTTTTATTTTTTGTTTTCGTTTTTTATCTATTGTTTTATGCAGTCGTTTTAATACTTTACAATAATTATAACTTGATTGTGATGTTTTTTGTTCCTATTCGTTTGTTCAAAGTGTAATAATAATTAAATATCATTCAATATCACTTGATTTGATTGAAAAACGACATTCTTGGCGATATTCACCACCTGTCAGTGACGCATAATTGATAAAATTGATCCACAAAATATTTCCATATTATGCATCACGATTAATAGTAGCTTAAGGACACATGAATATTAATTAACTTTAGCGTCAATAATCTGCCCGTATGTGTTACAATAGAACGCAATTTATTTGTAAAAATACACCAATGTCAATATGGCTTGAATAATTAACCAAATTAACCAAAAATACAAGGTATCAACACGAAAAAACTCGAAATTGAGTCAACAGCTGATTTACGTACATATCATTGCATATAATATACATAAAACATATACATTCAAACATAATATAGTATATAAATATATGTCCATGAGTGTATATGTACGATGGTATATATTATACATATGTACAAAGTACATAGATAGCATTGAATTATGGGTAATTTTTATCTCGAATTTATACGCAGCCGGTAACATATCTCGAGTACGCATCAATTTTGAGGTTAGGTTCTGGATTGAATGAAGGAACGTTGAAAAAAAATAATAAACTATAATTATTTATATACATATATGTATTTATTAATGAATATTATGGCCTATAGAGTGTATACTGAGCTTTTAGAGTTTATTAACTGATAAGTAGGATTAATTTCCGAATTTCGACAGTCGGATAAATTTTCTCATTCGTATACGTTTATAAAATGTTTTCTATCAAAATCGGGATTTAATGAGAAACATTAAATTATAATTTACTTCATATAAATTAATTTATAATAACAAAAAATTAAAGTATTTTCATTATTTAATTCTTAAGTTAATTTATAATTAATATTGTAAATTACGCCACATACATTCAATACCTATATAATATAATATAAAATATTTAATAATTAATATAAAAGTTTAAATAATATTGTATCACGTGATCCCGATAAAGTTATTAATATCAGCCAAATTCTATAATTTAATTATCTACTTATTTATTTATTTGTATATTAGCTTATTTATTTATTTATTTATTTATTTGTTCATATATTTTTCATACTATTCAAAAATTTAACATATATTTATTTATAAACAAGTATTTGTAATTGTAAAAACATTATCCATATATACATTAATATATATGCATATATAAAATTTATTATTAATATTCAACTTAATTAATTTTGGTATTCAATTTAATAACATAAAAAAAAAAATGTTTTTCGCTTCGTGTGTAACTGTTGGTCTTGTATTTTTGGCTTCAAAGTATCGCAACAATGTTTTTCGAAGTGTTCAAAATATTTATCACAGTTTAATTCCTAATAACAATGTCACTGTTGATACTGATGACAATAATAATTATCAATTGAATGAAAATAATGATTTGATTACATTAGATAAAATTATTTTGGCTGATTCATTGGAAAAATGCGATTACGCTGTTCAACGTATTCGCAGGTAATAATATTTCCATTTTATTTTTCTGAATTATATATAAATACATAATATTTATCCTTTTATTTATATATTTTGATATCATTTATCTTGATTAGTTCATGTTCATGTAAATTAATATTGTATTTATTGATTTCTTTTGCATTTCAGTAATTTATTCGATGGAGTGTTAGGCTTTGATTGTGAATGGGTCAATGAAGGACCTGTCTCATTACTTCAATTGGCAACACACAATGGCATTTGTGTCTTATTTCGTCTTGGGAAAATTGGATGTATTCCCCAAACCCTTCGAGCAAGTTTCATCAAATTAAGCTTATGAAGAAAAAAAAGGATGAATGTTAATAATTTTTATTTTACAGGAATTATTGGCTAATGAATTCATTCTCAAAGTTGGTGTTGCACCATATGAGGATGGTAAAAAGTTAACAAACGATTATGGATGTGCTGTAGTTGGTACATTGGATTTAAGAATATTAGCCGAACGTTTGGGTATGCCAGTTCGTAACAGTTTGGCTGCTCTTTGTCTTCAGTATCTTGGTGTTGAAATGGATAAAATATTAGAAGTGAGATGTGGCGACTGGGATACAGAAAGTCTCACTAATGAACAAATTGAATATGCAGCTTATGATGCTATTGCCTCAGTCCTAATTTATCGTCAGGTGAATTTATGAATTACAACGAAAGCAAAAGAATAAAAGAATTATAAAACTAATAATGGGAATAAATTGATAAATAAATTTATTTAATTATTTCAGATACATACAGGAAGCAAAAAATGTGATACTTTGTGGAGCCAAATTGCAAATTATATAAAAATAAAGTGGGGTAGAACAAATTGTGCTGTGATACATAATTTACCTGAAGGAATAATTGATACAAGGTATATAAATGAAAATATTGTATACATTTACATTGTGTATATGAAAAATTTTATATTTCTACTGTGTATTTATATTTATATTCTAATATTCAGATATAGATCACCATCAAATAAGCAGGATATAATGAATAACAGTAATATTACAACTAAACGACAACCAAGTTCATCGAAACCTTTGAATAATTCACAAAAATCTTCTGCGCCAACACGCAAGGAGCCATTGTACCATAATTGTTATTTACAAGCGCCTGATGGAGAAATATTATGTACTTGTGATCGTAAAAAAGCAGAATGGTATATCACTAAGGAATTAGGTATTAAAATTAAAGATGAGCCATTGACTGTGCGATTAAACTTTGAACCTTCTGGACGAGCATCTGGTGAAGTTGGACAGTATTATACTCAAGTAAAAGTCAATCAATGCGTGGTTTGCGGTGCCCAGGACAAATTTATAAAGAAAAATGTTGTTCCGCGGGAGTATCGTAAATATTTTCCATGTCAGTTACAGAATCATAATATTATTTTTATTTTTAAACGATATCGAATTTTAATAATTCTTTTTTTTTTTTTTTTTTTTTTACATTCCAGTGATAATGAAAGCTCATCAATCACATGATGTTTTACTTCTTTGTCCAACTTGCCATGAAATTAGCAATAGGAATGACTTGGAATTGCGAAAAAAATTGGCAGTAATGTGCGACGCACCATTATCACGGTCGTCGTTATCTACAATAAATGATTATAACAATTACCAATGTCGTTATCGACGAAGAAAATTCGAATCAGCAATGAAAGCACTTCGAGTCACTGGTTCTTCACTTCCGCCACATCGAAAACAAGAATTAGAATCTCATATCCTGGAATACACACAATCATGTGATCTATACAATTTGCATAATGACAATGAGAAAGAATCTGTAATGTCTTCGACTCTTGAGCAATCAAAATATCCACCCCATGGCTTGAAGGTTTGTGTATTATTTAATTAATTATTTGATAATTTAACCAAAAGTATTTCAATTTTATATTTTATTTTTCTAATTTCCCTTCATATTATATAATTCGAAAATTGCTTTGAACTATTTTTTGAACATTATTTCATTGAAGGTGGTGCAGTATTTCACCGATTGTGAAGGCGGCCTCGTCACTCTAGAACAAATATGGCGTGAACATTTTCTCACCACAATGCAACCGCAATATTTACCACAACTCTGGTCAATTCGGCACAATCAAGAGCGATTAGAAATTCGTAAAGTACAAAATAGAATTCAGCCCCAAGACGCCAAGATCGCGGGACTTATACGATGATTTGAAATTAATTTTACATTAGCATTACAATTAAAAATTTAACATTTTTTCAATAATATTCATATGAACCAACAGGACTCGTTAATAATCGTGTACTTATCATATAATTTTGCTAAAAAAAAACATCATTTTGTAAGATAAAATTAAAAAAACAATTGAAATTATGAAATTATACATAATGAATGTAACAAAAAAAATTTATATAAATATACACATATTAAACAGATAAATTTAAATTCAAATCTATGGTTTTATTATTATTTTTATCAAACAATATTATGTAAATATCTATTTACAGCAGATAGAGAAACTAAAACACAAAGTTTCCTTAAAATTCATAATGTTTAATATACATTTGAATATAACTGACTTTATTGCAGAATTGTATGTACAAGATGATTATCTAATCAATATGAGTTAATTTGTTCCTATTGACACTAAGATCATCACTGTCATTCTTCAGTCTTCTCTTTAGCTGTATGATGTTGTTTTGAATGGTCTTTCATTGATTCAAGCTCGTCATCAATACGTTCCTTTGCTCGTACAATCTTTGATTGCAAGTAGAATGAACCACCTTTGGCTCTGTCGTTTGCTTCGAAGAGATACTTGAAATTCTTTTCAATAAGTTCTTTTTGATTCGGTCGTTCGGCATTTAGAATACGAAGTGCTTCTTCTAATGATATTCCTGTTTTGGCATTTGTTGCTGCACTTCTAGCTCCTTGAGCACCACCTCCTGCACGTTTCGCTGCTTCCTGGCTTGCTGCTATTTCTTGACGAAGTGCACGCGCAAATGCTTTACCAACAACCTGAGCTCCCAGAACAATAATTTGCACTAGATATTTTGCCATAATAATTGTCGGATTAAAGGAGGCTAACAAACCCCCTTTTTCCAATAGTTTGTATCAATTCTATCAATATATATTAAGAAGTTGTAATGTTCTGTATTAACTTTTTTTTTTAGGTTAGGAAATAATGAATTTGACTTTAAGAGAGTACTTATAATGTGGTAAGATGACGCAAATATTTGTGCAATGGGAATTTTTATATGTAACAATAATCTAATATTAAAGTTGTTTACATTAATTATTTTACGATTGTTTATTAACTTTTTTCGTTAACGTGAACGAGTTGCTGTACGAAGATGAGGTTAGGAAATTCAGAAGGCGGGAGATTCAAAGTATGTTTCACGATTGAGAATATATAGGAAAAAAAAAATGAAAAAAGCCGAAATTACCCGAATCCGAATACAAATCAAATTCATGATTTAAACAATCCAAACATCCAGATTCTAAATCATTTGGGAGTTGAAACTATTTCGAATATCTATAAAATATCTTTTCGTTATTATTAGAGCACAAAGCTTGCTTTAGAACTCTATTTGAAAGCGTAAATCATAACAGTATCTATTTTAATTGCATTTATTTGTTAATAAATAAAATTGCTTTATTATTCTTTAGGGTAACATTTAGCTAGTTTTGATTGACAGTCAAAATAATTCTACTAATTTAATTTGAAAAGGCAAAAACACTTTATAGGTTGGATCATTTCATTCATAACATTAACTTATATATATTCATGTATTATATCAATTTTATATGTAATAACTCCTGCAGTTGGTCCATTGAAACAACAATATCCACAATCATCATTTTCTGTTTTATACATCATTTTTCAATCAGGTATTGGCAATGTGTTGAAGTAATTTGTGGCTTTTGTAACAGATTGAAGTGATAAATTGAATAACGGATGTAAAGGTTCAACGGAATTTAAGTTTTGTTGCCCAATAATTAAAGCTGATGGCGATGTTTGAGATACAGAAAGTCCACTCAGTGCATAACAAGTATGATAAACATCACGACTCCTGCAATAAACAAAATATTAAACAAAAAAGAAAAAATATATTCGTAAACATGTTTTTTTCTACGTATGCAAATGATCTTACTTTCCAGGTTTATCTAACAGTCCACCATAAGGATGTTGGCAACATATAAGTAAATATTCCTGTAACGCTCCTTGATCAAATAACCAATGATCATCATGTGATTTATTTTGATTTGATAAAATAGCATGAATGAGGGGAAAAGATGCTCCTTGCCAAAATGAGTAACATCCATCCACTAATTTATTTGTTCTTCCTTGAAAGCCACCTTCTAAAGGTGTTTGTTTGTTCACGAGCCATCGCTAAAATAGAAAAATATCTCTTTCTATAAAATATAATACATAATTAATAAAATAGTTGAATGAAAGATAAATGAATGAACAAATATTACGAGTAAAGAAGGTAAATGACACATATTGCTTTTGTCAAGCAAAACAAGTGATGCTAATCCACAATATGTATATCCACCATGTGCTTCCATATCAGGACAACCTCCAAATCCTCCTTCCCACGTTTGACAATCTGATATCCATTTTTCTGTATTTTTAAAGAGCTCTGATGTATATAAATTTGTTAATTTAGCAACAGCTACTGCGCAATAAACTCCTCTTATGTCTAATTCGCCTTCTTTATGCATTAAAAAGCTACCATCGTCTGATCTTAATTGCTGAAAAAATTTGTAGAGGCTTTGTCTGAAAGCCAATGTCTTCTTCATCATAATTGAAAAAATAAAATCATTATGATAATTGTACTAAGAGAAAATGTAACAAGGAAATTGTACCTATTAATTGAATCATAAGCTTCCTGAGTTTTGATGATAGATAAAGCACATACAGCAGCATAAGTTGATGCCAAATGTGGATATTGACCTGGACCACCACCAAATCCACCATTATCATCTTGACATTTTGATAAAAATTTAACAATTTTTGAACTCTCTCTGTCATCAAGTCGTTCTCCAAGTATTTCCAAAGCATGAAGACTCCAATAGCACAACCAAGGTCTACTGCAGTCCAAAGACTAAAAAAAATTATCATAAAAAAGTTTTTCATTTTAATTTTTGTTATTATTAGTCAAATTTTTATTTCAAGTTACTTCATATGCCTCAGGCATGTTTGCTAAAGATTTCTTCAAAAATGCGACATGTTTACTCCGCATCAATAATGGCTCATTATCTATTTTATATAATTTAAGAACTTGTTCTTCCACTTTTTCCTACAAGAAAATAGAAAACATAAATTAGAATATGAACTAAATACAAAAATAAAGTTTAGGGAGAAGAGTAATAACATTATTTATTACTTGTTCTATTGATGTTGTGGTTTCGACATCCTCATCATTTTGAGTAACATTCAAAAGACTCGAAAAATGTCTTGTAAAATTCTCTCTTGCAATTTCGCCATCAATCGCATTTTTCCACATGTTATCTAATTTAAAATTATGTTTCAATTTTTGTTAAATATATTCTTGTAAATTGTTTTCATGCCAATTATAACCTATATTTTACCATCCGACAATATATTTCGCATTTGTTTCACTTACTATGTTCAAATGAATCAAGATATTGAAAATATTTTATAGATTTTAACGTTATTATTATATTTATCAATATACTTATATCTAAAATGTGTATATATTTCTTTAACGGTTTTATAGTTCACAGATTTAATAAATTCCAGAAATTTTAATACAATTTTATATTGAATGCATTGCGACTATTATGTACATATACATACATACATACATACATACATACATACATACATACATACATACATACATACATACATACATACATACATACATACATACATACATACATACATACATACATACATACATACATACATACATACATACATACACACATACATGCATACATATGTAACGATTGGTATATATGTACTGAAATACACCGGCATAGTTTCTAACCTCAAATAACCTCAAATTGGAGTTACAAGAAAATAATGGAAATTTCGCAAATATTCTGAATAAGTTTTCGATATTTTCTTTTATCAATACTAAAATATGAAAATAACCTCAAATTCGTCATGTTTATTCACATCTTGATAAATGAAAATTATTCACATCTGAAAAATATTTTTGTACATGAAAAAACAAGCTGATATTTACTTACATATTGTTAATAATTATGTACGTGATAAATAAACAAATTGTTATTTTTTTATCCAAGCTTATTACATTGTAAATTAATAAATGAGGAAAGAAAAATTTATTTTGGATCATTAGCAAAAAGTAATCAACATTTCGTTATTTATATTAATGTTTTTTTTTTTTTTTTTTTTTTTAATTTCAAGTGCTTCCTGCTGTCAAAATTTATATGCATGTAATGATGAATTATTTTGTAACAAAATTCATTTTGTCATAATATTTACTTTGATATATCTGTTGGATATATTTGTTTAGAGAATGTAAGTAGAGTTTTGGTATATCCAATCGCATTATTAAATATTGTGAGATATAATTATAAAATGATTGTTGCTTTGAGCAAAGATTCAAATATATTGTGATGAAACATAGTTGGAAGAAGATGAAATTACCGATTCAAAAGTATAATCGACTTTCATAACATTGTGATGACCAATATAATTATAAATTAATTAAATTTTATTTTATTTTATTTTAGTTGGCACATGAATTATATGTAATAAGAAGGTATCAGAATGGATAATTTTTACGAATTAAAAAGCAGTATGTTGATGGGATCAAAAGTTATTGTCAAGAATATTTGTGAGAAATCAAAAGAACTAAATGTTCACAATGAAAAATTATTGATTGAACAAGATAAACTAAAACGAGTTAATATCTTTGCACACAAACAACGAATGCCTCATCTTCCAAAAATAGAAGTAACCCGAACAGCTGGTTATTTATTTTTAAAAGTTATGTTTGATTATTCATTACCACAAAATAGTATGATATTTGTTAACTTGACAAGCGGTAATCAATGTCAGTTTAATTCAAAATTAATTCATGATAAAGAGACAATGGTGGAAATTCCATTAGTACCAGAAATTTTAGAAAATACCGTAGACCTTACTCTTGATCTACTCACTTTTGGAGAAGAGAATCAACCTTGGTGTATCATTCGTAATTGTATCAAAAAATCAACGTCACGAGATCGTGCGAATATTCGTAAATTGTTAAGGGATAAAAAACATTTTCTTCGTGCAAAATTGAATGCATTGCGAAGTATAATACAAAATGGTAAAAGTATCGACATGAAAAAGGTGAACAATATTAGAAATAGTATTCGTAAGGATATTGTTGATTTATAATACTATTATTGACATAAATAATGAACTGTTAATTTTGTTTCTCTACATTATATTATATGAAATAATTGACTTAAATGTATGAGTAATTGTATATATGTAAAAATAATTAATTGATGCGTTTGTAATTATAGCTAAATTGAATAATTGTAATATATGGAAAGTAGGAAAATAATTACTCAGCAATATTGCGTTATGATAAATTGAATTATTGCTACAACTTATTGAGTTATGCAAAGTAAATTTTTCTGTTGAATTTAGTTGTTTTTTTATAATTTCAAGAGCGATAATGGCCATGGTGTTTGTTTATATACATGATGTACATATCTAATTCGGGTAATATATAAATTTTCTTATCACAAAGTTCGCTGTTTTCATTGTACTAGTGGTTAATATTTCCCTGGAGTGTAAAAATTTGAATAACTGCAATGCTCATTTTTTTTGCAGAGAGAATAACTCGAACAGGCTGTTTCAAAATTATAAATTATTAATGAATATAGTATTAATAAAATTAGTTGGCCTGCGTTTGATAATGAGTGATATAAATATTCATTATATATAAGATCAGTTCATTTATCATTCTCATTTTTTATACGCTTAAATTTGTAACATTTTCATAAAGCAGCAGATATTTTTAATATAACAAAAAAATATACGTTGCTTTAGTATTGAACGATGAAATATAATTTTTATATATGTGAATATGTTTTAAAGTGAAACTTTTTTCCTTCGCCTCAAATTTTTTCGTCCATCTATGTCGCATTTTTTTTTAATTATAGTCAATCTATTTTGATAGTATTTCTGATTTGTTTCATTCGTAAAATATATATAAATTAGATTTCAATGTTGTTTAACACGACAATTACTTTTATCAATATTATATGTCATCACTATAAAAGCAATATTCGTATACTAATTGAAAACATTTTTTGTTTTTTCAAAGATTAATAAACGACTGACATTAAGTGAACCATATTACTTATCAAAAAAAAAAAAAAAAATGATTATTTTGGAAGTGATAATCAACTGATGAATCATAGAGGTGTTTGTATAATAATTGTTTTTCATATATTTCAATGACAACTATGAATATCAATTATCCTCATTTTATCGTATTTGAGATAAAAGATTCCTAATGATTTTTGATTTTGAAACATTGTTTATTATTGAGAAAAATATTTATTCAATTTCAATATGAATTCAGCAATGATACAAATTATCATTAGAGAATATATTTTATGAAAAATTTTACTTTACTTAATATACAGAAGAAAATATTATAAAATTTATATAATGCTGAATATTTGTTTATAATATTCAGATGATAGGTATTTTTCCCTTTCTACTTCAAAAAAATATTATTTTCTCTTTTCTAAACGTCAAATATTCCAATTTGATCGAGTACTTGGGCTTTTGAAAATATATCTATAGATGATTAAACAATTGTTCAAATAATATATATATTCTGTTTTATTCCTTTATATTCAGTGTACATAACATTTCTAAATTCTTTTTTCTTATTCAAAGTTATGATTGAATATACTCGTCATGATTCTGATGAACATCACTTAAATACAAATTTTAATTATATTTAATTCATTTTTTAAATACCATTTTATTCATATATTAATATTATTTATCATTTTACAATAAATTAAAAAGCATATGTGATCATGTGCATAGTGTATCGTTAATCTTCAAAAGTTAAAAAAAATTTCATCAACGACTTCAAGTTATTCGACTCAATTTTATTAAAATTGTCTCAGTATTATTTTTCATATATAAATAATTTTTCTATACATCGAATTATATTATTTTATTCGCATATATGTCATAAAGAGCCAGAAAAAAATCCTATCATAGAGGGAAACATTTCTATCATTATATTAATTCATGTACTTATTATATATACATATAAATCCAAGTAATTTTATGCGGCGATTTCGAATACATTTATATAAATATGCAATACGAAATATCTTTACATATATACACATAATATAAATTGATCATTGTGATTAGTTTAATTATGTTTTCAACCTTTTTTTTCTTTATTAAAGACCATAAGCAGTTTTATAAATTTGAAACAACACAATAAAGAGCTAAACGATACACAAATGCATATGTACATATATCGACAATAAAAATGGCATTACTACAATAACAAAAAATATATGTTTATATAAATAACAACACATTTTTACCTTATTTTCATTCAAAGACATGGCTACATTTAAGTAATAATATCCTAAGTTTATATTTCTATTTTACATTTAAAAATAAACGACACAAAAAAAAAAATGATAATCTAACATTATTGCTTCTAGGTTTTTTAGGTTATTTTGCGTATTCAACTTATTTTATTTAAGCCAGGAAAACTATTTTTAAATCTCTACATAAGGCTCAGAAGGCATATTGAATAATCCTTCGAATTATCTTGTGATTGTTTCGTTTTAATTAATTTGATTATATTATTCAAACAGTTTGATGATTTCTTTTTTCTTCTTCAACACTTTGAACGATTCATTTCATTCATTCACACACTATTTTCATGTCGTCAAATATAATATGCTACTCTTGAAATTCTGGTATAAAAAATAAATTATTCCGCCGATATTTTCAAACAAATTGTCGTTTGCTTGAACACATTTCTAATAACCTGTAAAATGGTATTACAACTTGAAACTCCATTCACATTTAATGCTACTTATTATTTTCTACCTGACTTAAATTGCTAAATATATTACATACACATTTTTATTTATATATATATATATATGTATGATAGAAAGGCAGGAAATAGTAACAATAAACAAATAAAAATTATGTTAAAATGTCTATAGCACATAATTATTAATAACTACATTTTTCATTCGTTGAATTTTTCATCAATAAAAAAAATTAATTTTCAAGTAATTATAAGTTGTTTAATTTAAGAAACGTGTGCTTAATTTGTTTATTTAATATTTGCATGAACAAAAATGTTCTGTTGAGTTATATTTGATTGTTTTTGTTTGTTTTAATTTGCGAAATTGCTTCTAGTGTTATGAAATATAGTAAAATCAAAATAAAATGATACAAAAAAAACATAACCATCAAATAGCGTTATTTCATTTGAGTATTTGTTTGTTTATTGGAGAAAATCCTGTTCGAATTTTAATGCACAGTGAAGTTGTGAGTAATATATAACACTCATACTATCAGATGTGATGCACTGATGAATTTTGAATGAAAATAAATTGGAATGATATTTACAAGTAATGATAATGTTAATAGAGCTGTTACTGCTAACATAAAATTAAGATACGGTACTATTTTTTGTTGTTGTTCATGTATTAATTCTGAAATTGTAAATAATCTATTGATTTTAGCAATTCTCATTTTTGAGCGATTCTCCACTTGTTTTATACTTCTTTTTCTTGTTATTTACCACTGTGGAGAAATAACAATGGCGTAAAAAATGGTAAAATAGTTTGCAAGCTTGAAATAGGCGAAGAATAAAAAATCATCATTTTTTAACTGATGGAAAATGAAAATAAAAACGATTCTATGAAAATCACTGCGAATGAAACTATGCAAAATGAAATGAAAATAAAAATCGCGTACAATTTTTACAATACAATAATGAGAATTAATTCAACAGTCAAATAAACAAATTTGTGTCGACCACAATATAAATATAAATTTAATTTTTGTTTTTCCACCACGTTGCTTTTCGATAAATTTATTTTCATTTCGCTTGTTGTCATGCGACTAGATAATTTGTTAAGTACTTGAATTTGTACCGTAGCGAAAAATTTTATGCTAATTCATCAAAATCATTTTTTGCATTATCAAAAAATTTTGTTTGATCATGATCATTGAAATCTTTACTGCAGGATTCATTCGTTGTTGCTGTAACAGCCAACACGACTTGATTCGTGTGGCCATTTTGCATATGTTAAGAACGATCCTGTTTTGATAATAAATGCGTTTTCTCCTCTTCATCAACAACATTTGTTTTCTTTTCAGCTAATATTCGTGCAGCCTCTGCTTGACGAGCCATTATTTCAGCATCAAGATCCAATTTACCGTCACCATCAATAGAACCAATTATTTCTGACATTCTTACCGGTGATGTTTTAATCTGACCATTAGGACCACTCTTTGGTGGAATAAATTTAGAATTTGTAATTGGACTAGCACTAACTGGTAATTGTGATGTTGGTGCGGCTGTATTATGTATTGGTGATCGTTGAGTAATTTCTGACAATTTCATATCGTCACTATTAGCACTGAGTATGGGCGATGGTGGTGTACTATGATCATCTTCATCTAATGAATGAAGTAGCTTTTCAACTTCATCATCAAATTGATCATGACTGGGCGATGGATCTTTTTGGCTTCTTTCCAATAGTGTAGCACGTTTTGCTGCCAAATACAACGATCGCTTAACTTTAACATAAAATACTTCTGTAATTGCGCGCACAGTATAATCAGGCACAAATGTATGACGTAACATTGCATCCAAATTAATGGATTGAATGCTCCCTAAAGTTTGTGGATTTACATTAATTGTAGGCGATTCAACTACCACACCAATATTTGGACTTAATGCTTGACATCCAAAATATGTAAATGGTCCACTTTCAAATGTTAAATTTTCCTTTCCAACTGTCACCTCCACACGACCCTCTAATATTAAAACAAAATAATCTACAGGTTTTCCCTGTTGATAAATAATAGCGCCAGCATCATTTCTTGCTTTTTCACGTGATTTCACTTTGATATGATTAATAATATCTTGTTTGAGTAATCGTCGTAATATTGTTTCTGATATCGTATCTGGTTTGAATGGTGGAACTGTCGTTGACAAATATTGAAACATTGCTAATGTTAATTGTGGCGATATATGAATTCGTTGACTATCTTTTTTCTCAGCAAACAATGTAAAATCAGGCATTTTTGGTCTTGTTGTAAGTCGCTTACGTTTACTTCGATTATCTGTAAACACATCAGTTTCATCCATGATTTCAGCTTGTATCAGTTCCTCTATAACATCTTCCAACGTAACCAATCCAATAACTTCATAGAATGGATCACCCTCTCCCTCATTGTTGACTCGTTGTACAAAAGCCATGTGTCCTTTATAACCTATAAATATATTCAAAAATACATATTTTTTAATTTATGATAATTGTAGAAATGATTAACATAAAATATTCATTTATTTAAGGATTTTTACCTTCTTTAAATTGCTTAAACATTACGTCTAGGGTTACATCCTCAAAGACAAAGTTGCAGGGATTTTGATAAAATTGACAGAGAGTTTTTAATGGAGTATTGTCATCAGGATCAACAAATGCAAGATCTTTAATATACAACATTGTTATAATATTGTTTCTTGCACCTTCAAATACAGGAATTCTTGAAAAACCTATATAAAAAAAGATTCTAATTTATTAATTATCAAATAAAATTTCATATTCAATATTTCATTTATAGATAATTGATAATGTATTTAATTATAATCAGTAAATTTTTATCGATTAATTATGATTTTCTGGTAATATCACTCGAGCCCATTTGATAACATTTATTCACTTTTTATCAGCATTCATGCGACATTCTTTTGGATAAATTAGCTTTGAGTGTTGGTATATGTGGATATGATACACTACCTGATTTCATGATCTCCGACACAGTTTCAAAGTCGAGAACTGCGTTATAATCCAGCATATAAACGTCCTCAATACGTGTCATAATGTCTGCAACTGTTTTTTTTCTCAATTCAAGAGCACCTGCAATTATATTAACTTCATCTTTTTCCAAATCATTAAATCCAGTTGTAACCTGCAATTAAAATTCATTTTAATACTGAATTATTATCGACAATTGTGTGAAATTAAATATATAAATTAATGTGACAATCCTCGTCATAAGTTTCCCAAATATGATAATGCATAAGTAGATTAAATTTGACAGATATCGAGTTCATTATCATTACGTCACAGGACTTTCATCATTTTCAACGGTTTTATTACTCTCGAGTAAGCACTGACAAAAATACATAAAAGAATATTTGTACTTTGAATCCTTTCATTAAGTAAGTGGTTGAATACACTTCTGACAACGACAATGCGTACAGAAGTTTGATAAAAAGAATTCTGATTCTATATATGTATGTGTAAATGTAAATGGAGAGAGGTAATACTAAAAGCAAATCAAATTGCAAACGAAGTTTATCGTGATCGTTCTTAGAAACGAATCGGAGAAATATACCAGGAATAATTAGGAATGCTAAATAAATTATATTGCTTCAAATTTTGAATTTATCAGTAGATTCATTTGTAATATTTTTTATTTACCATTTGAGAATCACTGCAACGCTGTATGATAACGTTCATTCGATAACATTAATCGTAATAGTATCACATTTCTCTCAAACATTATCGCATTTTGTCTCTAGTGAGTTTATGAAAAATTCAATTGAAAAAAAAAGTAGCAACACATTCATAAATAGTGAAGCATCTACACTTTTTTTCTTATTGAATAAAACGAAATTTATTAATTTATTTATTTTTATGATAATAATATTTACCTTAACGAGCTCTTTAAGACGTTCGCGATTATATACATTTCCAATTTCTTCGCCCAACATGCAATCAAGAAATTTACTGATTGGATAGCTCAAAGGAAATGTGATCCACATTGTAGCCTTCGTGATGAGAATTGTTTTTGCCCCTACACATAAACCATGGCGACTACAAAATGCCTAGAAATAATTAAAATAATAAAAATCACTCAAAATGAAGAGAACAATTTTATCATTTAATTAAATTGATTACTTACTTGGGGTGATATCTCGCCAAAGATTACGATAGCTATTGTTGAACAAATGACCGCAACTAAACCAGACGTGAGGTCATCGAGCAGAATAGTGAAAATTGAATTGACAAGAACATTAGAGAATAGAATAGAACACAATAGATAATTTCCATGATTCCTCACTGGTTGAATTGTTCTCGCATATTTTTTTTCCTTTAAAATAATTTTCATTGATAAAACCAAATTAAATTTCAACTAATCATATTTTTTTTTATTATAATAACGAAACTATACCGTTTCCGTGCCTGTATTGCACAGAATTTTTAATTCTGTATGGTCCATAGACATGAGACCCAAATTAAGCCCAGAAAATAACGCAGAAAACAATAAACAAACCAGTATGATAACAATTTGAAGCCATTGTGGTAAAACTTTGGCATAAGTTTTGATCTAATAAACAGAAAATGAAAAATTATACATCGATATCAGCTTCAAATGAATCTATATTAATTTATCTTGATCACATATTATTAAGTAATGGTACGTAACATCAGAGCTTTTTAATTATGTCATCATAGACTGATAAAAATCTGCGTTTCTAAGTTTGTGTTAATTCATCAATTACCATTTTATAGCTCTCTGTGCCTTGATGTTTGTACAAAACCTTCTCATTATTGATTGCCGAATATTCTGAATGTTTCACACAAACGTAAAAAGGTGATCCCAAAGGCAATTTAACATTTATTATTGCCGAATGATTATCAACGTTCTGAACCTAAAAAAAAAAAATGCCAATAAATTCATCACATTTTTACTTTTTTTTTTTTTTTTTAATTTTCATCAATTAATCATAATAACTTACGACAAATTCTGCAGATTTTATTTTATCACACACTGTTCCCCGAGCTTGCGAAGCATCTGTGAATGTGACACTCGTATTATCCGTTATTCCATGTCCGAATAAACGAATCACTGCATTTGTTCCTTCCAAAATTTCTGGAATTCCTTCTTCAGTAAAGCTTGGATCTTTATCTGCCATTTCCACTCTCAAAGCTTCGATTCTAATATCATCAAAGCTGCCTGATGAAGTTTGATGCTCAATGCCACCATAATTTATATCCCTTTTTGAACGTATATCATCACTGAAAATAAAAAATAATAAATGTTTCAAAGATTAGCATAAAAATTACAATTAATATTTGTCATAATATTAAATAATAAAAGTGTTAAAAAGATGTGATGGCAAGAATAAACAATGTAAAGTGCTAACGCAAGTGTAGGAATTTTGGAGTCTCAATTGGTATAGCATATGTAAATGTACGCATGTACCAGTGGGTCAAGGTTGACAGTGACTCTGTCAATTGGAAGAAGTTAAATATATCACGTTATAATAAAGAAAAATAAATAATAAACTTTCCCATGATCAATGAAGTTGATGTAACTTTTACCAGATATTAATTTTCTCAAAGAATTTTTACTCATTATATTAAGTTTAATAATTCATTATGAATTTCACTGTGGCTAAAATTTATTTACCTTGAAACATGGGATATGAAGGAGGTTGTTAGGTTGACGGCCAAACAGTGAATCATAGTACAATAGTAAGACCCAAAACTGATACCTTGAATAGCCACATATAAATAATATAATACCATCTATAACTTCATAATTTGTATTGTTTATCTCAATATACCCGATTAATAAATCAAAGCTCTTTTGTATCATGATGTGTGTTTGTAAAAAAAAATAAGCAAATATTCTTTTTATAATTCTTGAGATCTGTAAATGACTCGAAATATGTATAGCGACATGAATTTAAAGTATTAAAAAAAATATTTATCAAACATATTTATGTATGAAAAATTCATCGTTGTACTTTGATATAATAATATTTGTTGACAGAGCTCAAATGATTTAAACTAGTCAATGGGAATCATGAGTGTTTATGTTTTATTGTATTGGAATTTCGTTCATCAACGAAAAACAAAAAAAAAAACAGTATCGCTTATAGTCTGGCATATCGGGAATACCAATGAGATGTGGGTCACGATATCTATTTTTGTACATACATTTATATATATAAGTACTAGAGACGGTGGAATTATCCGTGGCTGAGAGACTAACTTCCTTGGATCATTGGTTGGATTAGACTTTACGTCAACAATTTTATATTTATCAACTCTCTGAATTTCAATAACATTATTTAGTGGATTATTAAGAGAATAAATACTCGAATAATATTGTAATATATAAATGAATGAATGAATGACAAATAAACATGATTATTCAATATTATAAGAATATTTGTATGAATTTGCTTATATTAATTATGTATATAAATAATAAACTCGTTTATTGTTTATTAATATTAAAGATTGTGATGAATTGATGAGTTTTTATATATGAATTTGTCTGTTATAATAAATATTAAAGAGTTATTGAATGAATAATAAATGTATTGTTGACAATTGTTCTCATTAGTGATGAATAAGTGTCGTCATTTGGAATGATGAAAGAATGTTATGTTGATGAAGAGACTAAGCAGAAAAAAAACAAATTGTTTTTCTTACAGTGCTTTTATTTTGTTATTCTTTAAACAGTTAAAAAGTTTTAGAATAACATTCAATTATTTTTTTTCCTAGTTTTCATTTTCACTCACTTTTTGAGTATAAATTCTCTGCCATCATTGTTTCCTGCTCCCATCTGTTTATTATTATTTGTTAGACAAAAATAGACGGTGGTAACCTCAAAATATGAATTTCTCGATAGTCCATAAAGTGCTTTATCGCCTTTATCATTGATCCAAATATTGTCAAGAGCATTTTTATCATTATCACAATTATTTTTTTCTAATGACCATCGATAATTGTCAACATTTTGTAAACCCGAACCAATCACTTCTACCACAAGTTTATAATTGCTTAGATTGAAGGATTGAATTGATTCAATAGATTTCATATGAAAATCATTATAATTTAGTAATTTCACTGATGTCACTTCAACAGGTGAATTAATTATTTTATCTTTTATTATGCTGGCATTCACAGTGAATAAATTTAAGAATGCGACAATAATAATAAATAAAGAAGCCGGTGGTCTATGCAGACAACCAACATGTTGGAACATTGTTTGATGATGTGACAAATAATGATGAATTTTATTAATAATGTGGGTGATATGATGGTATGTTTTCATATGAATATTAGGTGAAGATAGAAATGGTTCAGTGATTGGATTTATATATTTGGAGGATGATGAAGAAGCGTAATGGGAAAACAAAATGATTGTGCTAAACACTATAACACAGCGCCGAAACCCGAACTCTGCCGACTGCCAACATCCTGCCAAAAATCCTGCCAAATGATATACAGTGCTGCCATTGAGTGTTATTCTAAGTAACTAAACTGAGCTCTGCGCGTGTGAGTGTGCGTATTGGTTGACTGCACGTCAACCAATCAAGTTTGAATATTTAAAAATTACGAGCATGCGCAGTTATTGTATTTCACTACAAACTTTGAAATTTCTTATTGGAAAAAAATTACTTATAATTTATGGATATTTTATCATTGATTACACTTTGAATTCTAACATTTTTCAGTGTAAAATAAGTATTTGTGTTAGTTTATAGTAATACTTCTGTTAGATATGGTAATAAAAACATGACCTTGAAACATTGGTAATTACTAGACATGCGCAGTTGACTCAATATTTCTACTACAGAGACCTCTACTTTTCTATGATGGCGCTGTACATCCATAATGAGGGGTGGGTAAATATGAAGTTCGATAAAGTAGATAATGATTTTGAAGAATTGAGGTTATATCTGCAGCCATTGCAGTTGCAGTGTAGTTCGATTATACTGCAATTTCACACGAGTTTCCGAAATGTCAATAAAGCAGTTTACAATAATACTGGCGGCGTGTGAAGGTAGTTCTTAAAAAAAGAAAGGATTAACATATATTTGTCTCTCTTGTCTGGAAATTTGGCAACGCCGCAAACAATTGTACACGTATGTGTAGCCGGTACGTTTCTCAGTGCTGTAAGTATGCGTAATAATATTTTTATAAAATGAGTACGAAAGTTATTGAAAAACTGGGAGGAAAGAAAATTTACATGTATGAAGGAATACATGTAACTGAAAAAGTGTACTATCATCGATTGAAATGTCAAGAAAGTGCAAAAAATCTAAACAAAAGTTACAATAAAAATACATCGCAGTCTAACCTCAATTCGAATGTAAATTAAAAGCAACTAATAGTACTTTACGGTCGAAGAATAATTGGTATAGACTATATGGGCAAGCAAATGTTTTGTCGAAAGTGTAAAAAAATACTTTCATTGGAAGACATAATGCACGAAAAAATAGTAATGCTGGCTTCTATATTTGATGTTAAATGTCGAGAATGTGGAGCGTTAACAGCAGTTTGTTCAGACAAGCAACATCAAGTGTTAAGTGTAAAAGATAGAAAAGTTCAGCACTTTGATGTTAACACCAGTATTGTTTTTGGTACGTAAATATGCGTTTGTTATTCACAAATTGTATTATATTTGTATGCAAAATGATAACCACATTATTTGTGATATTTTTTTAGGTACATTAAATACTGGACTTGACAATAGTCAACAAAATACTGTCGTCAGTGAATGTGCCAAATTGTAATTCAGCATCGTTTCAAAATCATGAAAAAGAAGTTGGCTCAGCCACATGGAAATTGACCGATGAGAGTTACAAGAATGCTATAGCTGAAGAGAGACAACTGACAATTGAAAATATTGAAAAAATAACACCGCTGCTGTAAATTTATAAGTTTTTTGTGAACAAATATCTGTGATATTATGTTAGCTCATTCAATTTTCCTATGTTGTTTAGTTTAAGTTCATCAAAAATTTAACTTTATCTAGCCAAAAAATTTTGGTTATCAATACTGTTTGATATACTTCGTTTATATAAAATATGTTAAATTTATTGTTTAAGTGCACAAAGAAAAGTATGAAAATGTGCCCCAATTTTCTCCAAAGTTTATGTTAAGTTATATGAAAGCAAAAATATGTTCATGCCGATGTATACATAGCATATTATATTTATATATTATACTCGTTTTCTAATATTGATGACTTTTATTCTATTTTTTTTTTTTTTTTAGTTTTTCATCACATATTCACAATTCCGAACCTCCGGTTTTCATCTCACTTCTAAAATTTTTATGCAGATGTATATATATTTATTCTGACATGTCCTATTCCAATTTAAAAATGCGCGCGTCTGGATAACCTAAAAATAAGTGCGGTGTTGCTAATTTTCTTCGGCGATCCGTAATTATCATATAAAAACAATTTTTTTAAATTATTTCTGATTAACTATTGAGAGTTTTTTTTTCCATTTTCAGGTTAACTGATTATTGAAGTATTGATACAATTTTTTTCGCGGGAATTTCTTGGGCAAATCTATGTTAATTGCAACGTCAAATTCGGAATATCACGTATTCTCCGTAAAAACCCGTGTTATTTTTGTCATTTACATTTTTATTAATTTCTGACAAAATAACTGACTACAGGCTCTATAAATTTACATACGTATTTTTATGAATACTTTACAACTTCCTATAAAAATTGATCAAAGTCTAATCGGGAATTCCTCAATCCATAGAACTACATTAAACAAGCAAGAATGAAAATATATAATAATAAAGAATATATTTTATAAAAGTAAATTTGAGAAACGTGAGAAGTAATTAATAGGTGAATAGTAATTAATATATTTGATTGTTTATTTATTGATTATTGTAGATTTTTCATATTTTTGACAAATTATTTATTATATATATTCATGTCCATGAACAATTTTGAAATAATTAAAAATGTAATTTATTTAAAACATGGAAAAATTCTTTTTTCAATATTGAAAAAATATAAATGTATTCATTTACCAAATGGTGCATTTTTTTTTTGGATTCATTGGTGAACCTGGAGGACAGTTGAAGTCTTTTGAGAATTCTGGAATATTTGATAAACTACCAAGAACACGATACTGAGATGGAGGGTGCTCTTCACTTTTTGCAATATCAATTAAGTAATCTGGGTGTATCAAAGTACATTGTAGACTCGCGTAACTAATCCAAAACATTTGTGATGGAGTATAATTCAGCCCTGGAAGAGTAGGTTCAGGATCATGTAGTGATGACCAATTTTTATAGGCGTAATAACTCACTTTGACCCCAACGTTATCAGCAATATTTTCTCTGTGAGATAATATTCCATTCAACTGAAATAAAATATTAATAATATTATTGAATAATATGACAAATAAATACTTGATCATAAATATTCATTGTCATTTTAATCATACATTCATATTGGTTCCTTCAACTGTATAATTATTGTATTGATCAATGATACAATCAACTTTTTCAATAAAATGTATTGCAGATGCTCTGATTGACAAATCTTTTATGAATCTGTCTTTATTGATAAAATTTCCAAATGTATGAATTACATGACCCAATTCATGACCAATTACAGTTCCGATTCCACCATAATTCATGTATGAAGGTTGTCTTTTATCAATAGCTGGACGCTGAAGAAAATTTGGCGAGACATCTGAACAAATTAATCTGTGATTTTATCATGTAATTGATCAATCAAGTAGGTATATTATTACACGAAATTAACATACTGAAAACATTTTCGGGTGCGTGGTAAACGGCATTTACTGAGTACTTTGAACCCAATACTGATATCCAACCCCCAAAGTACTCATTTTTATATCTCATGCCTCGTAAAGTGAATGCTACGTTGAAATGATGAATTTTCCACACATTATGGAGATAAGTGGATTCACCAAGTTTAAGATCACGAAATGTTTCTGTAATATCTTTATCATTACGATACAAATCAGGATATCCTATCTTAGTCTTTGCAGACAGAATTATATCTGATGCATTATTTCTCGACTCTGCATCCAACCATTTGGCCTGAAATTATATAAATATAATAGAACTATCAATGTTAAATATTTCATCTATTACATAAAGATATTTCAAGTTCATATATACCTCATTTACTACTTTGATGAGCTCTTTCTTAATATTAGAGGTGATATTCATCGTTTCAAGCTTTGCATCATCTCTAATAAAATTTCGTACATATAAAGCAGTAACAATTTCTGGCAAATTGTTCACAGTCTGTTTAACACAATCTCTCCAATCGTTTTTATTTTTCATTTCTAATTGTTCATTTTCAAAAAATATGTTAGAGCCAGAATTAGTTCGTAATAGTAAATCTGTAATGGCCCGTGCAAATGCATAATTGATTAAAACCCTTTTGGGCGTAGAACCAATAAGTTTTTTGAAATTTGTCATAAAAGTAGGACAGTTTACGATCACTGTTTCATTATTGTTTATCTTTTCCGTGTTTGATACCATTGAAAATATACTATTGATATAACTGAGCCAATCAATTGTTGGCCATTGTTTCATCATTTCATCAATTGTCATAAAATTATCCGAACTCCACTTATTGATCACCGCCTCAACTATGCCTGCTGAAGATATCTAAACAAAAGAAATTCCAATAAATTCATGATATAAGGTGAAAAAACAACTGAAATAAAATGTGATCAAGTAAAAAAAAAAGAATAAAAAAAAAAATTATGAATATGATTGTGAGAAAATAAAAGTTACTCTTACATTGAGAAGATCATTCTCGAATTTCATCACATTCATTATTTCTTTTTTAGCACGATCTTTCTCAGCTCCTAATTTCACAGCATATTTTACCAAGAAATTGTAATACACAGAGTCATCCGAATAATTGGTGAAATTTTTCATAGGATATATTCGTTGATATGAATATAATATTGGTAGAATCTACAAATGATTACAGAATTTAAACCACTTTCTACAGAAAATAATTGATCAATGAGTTAGGTAATTTTTTCAATTCAATTCACTTCGAGAAAAGTTATCCTCGAATTTTTGTCGTTTATCTGGACACGCAGAGACAGAAAATAACCCTCATAGGAACGGTAATCCGTGTGACCAAAAATACCAGCGATTTTCACCCAATCTATGTCTATTGAATTCCAATTATCACCCATGACAACTGGCCATCCACCAAATTTATTTAGAATATCTAATACATTTTTATCCTGTTGCGCAGTTATGGTTTCTGGAATGAAATATTAATTTCAATATTTACTGATATGGTTTTTAGTTTTTTTTCGTGAATATAAAATGCTCACTTCGATCTAAGCATTGTCTGTATAATTGCTTTGTCTGTCGAAATAGTTCAATATCATTTTCAGAGATCTTTGAATTCAATAAGCCACCTAATCTTGTTACGATGTCTTCGTACATGTCAGAATTCCAACTGACCATTTTTTCATCAGGTCTCGTAAAGGTAGAATTTAGAAATTGGCCACACGTAAATTTATAAAAATTATCACAAGGATTAACGCTTGGATCCATATTCTCCAGAATATCAGCAGCTGAAAATTCAAATTACATATTTATTTTTGTACATAATCACCATTACTAATTTACAAATTGGATGAATTAACTCACCGGCTCGTAGACAAGTTGGCGTGATACACATATTAGACTGTTGGGCTGTGAACAAATTTTAAAATCACTTGATGCGTTTATTAAATATGACAATGATAATATTTATATTTGAAAATTTTACTTGATTCGGTGAGTATCGAGTTAATGATGAGTAACATATAAAATAAAGTAACCACGCGCGAAAATAATGAGTTCATTTTTACTTTTCGTATTTGAGCACTTGATCAAGTTTAAAATGAATGCCTTTTCATACCAAAAAGTGTATTCTACACATTCTATTATCTCTATATTTTTATTGGTTTTTTATGAGTTAGATTGGTATTTATTTTTATTAATTGACACACTTACACAAATAATCATATTTTGGATAAGAAATTATCGGTTGAAGTAGGCCTTAACCAATAGAAAAAAACACCTGGGAATTCAAGGTTTTTGTCACGATATGATTTCAGAATATGAAATTATAGATAAAATTCATATATTGCATAATAGTCCTGGAAATATTTTCCATTGTTTTTTGGTTGAATTTTAATTTCAGTCGTTTGAATAAAAATACATTATTTTTAAATGATCAAGTTTGTTGCACCTTAGAAATAATTTTTTATTTATAGTCATTTTCATTACTAGAATATCTTCGCATGAAAATTATTAAAATGCTTTCAATAACACTATTAATCAAGTATTAGGACATTATCGAGTAAAGGAGTTTGTGAAATATAATTTTTCGACATCTTCATTTAATTTTATCGATAACACATGGGCTTTATTCGATATCATAAAATAATCATATGAACTCAATATTGTTAACAAATAAAGTCATAAAATAAATTGTGCATTATATCAGTTTTCACGTCCCAGTTGTTGTTGGACGTGGTTTTTAAAACAGAAATATTATTTTATTTGGTGATTCATATCTGATATGTGGATGAAGTGTGATCAAGTGTGATCCAGTGTGACTGGCACTAGTATTCTGTGCATTCTGTACTTATTTTATTTACTGAAAAACAGTAAATAAATCAGCTGAGAGAGAATATTGCATTTCCCAAATAAAAAAAAAAAAAAAAAAGAGATAATAGAAAATTAAACAAAAAAGAAAAAAATAAGGGATCTACCCATAAAGGGAAGATAAAATCCACAGCCGTGGACAAGGAAGTAAAAAAAAATGGAATAAAAAAAAGTAAGGTTAGAAATAAGACAAAAGAAGAGAAAAGCGATAAATATGCGCAATTATTAAGAAAAGAATTACAGGGAATGTTGAAAAACAGGGAAAAAGTAAACAGAGAAGAAGGAGAATTGAATAAAACAGAATATTGTGAAACAAATGAAAGATACATGATCAAAGAACAAGATTTCGAAAAGTTCATGAAAGAAAAAAACACAGAAATATCTATGAATAAAATGACAAACAGAAACAAGAAAAGATACAGAAATAGTAAAGGAAATGAAATCAAGGAAAAAAATAAAATGATTAAAAAAACTCATGACAAAAAAAAAAGATGAAGAATTAAAAAAAGGAAATGAATTGAGGGACGAGAGTGGAACAGATAGTGATAGTAGCGGCATGAGTACAGAGGAAAAAATGGAAAACTTTAACAGAAACCTAAACAATATGGAAAATAGCCGAGGTGAGTCAATGAAGGAAACACCCAGAGAGCAGGGAAACCAAATGGATAATAATCAAACAATACCGGAAAGAGAAATAATTGTATGGACGAGAGAAGGGTACAAAATTGAGAAAAGTGTAAAAGGAAGAGATGAAATAAATACAACAAAAGGAAAAGAAAGATTCGAATCCAAACATAAGGGTGATATTATTGTTACAGCAAAGTTGAATCCGGCAAAGTGGCTCAACAAAAAGGAAAAGGAATCACTGGCATATATTAGATATATTGAAGGAAAAAAAGAGTAATGCCAATAAAAAATGACGGAAACGGGATTCAACGTTATAGATTTATATTTTGAGAATATAGTCATAGCAAATAAGTGCCTAGATATAGATAGCAACATACCAAAGGAGGATCAAGTGGTGTGGTTTAATGTAATGGAAAGGAATAAAAGTAGGAAAGGAGTAGTAACTGACTGGGATATGACATTGGAGAAATTCAGAGAAGCACTATGTAAGGAGAGCAATATAAAAAGCGCAGAAAGAATGAAAAAGAGAGTATACTCTATAGTGAGGCAAAAAGCTATATATGGAAGGAAACTAACAATATCATTATAACAGTAGAAGGAAGCTCACTCCCAAGTGAAATAAAAATATATGAAGGATTGACAACAATAAAGGTAAGATCATTTACACCTGCAGTTAAACAATGTTACAATTGTTACAGATACGGGCATACAAAGGCTTACTGCAGAAAAAAAGAAAAACTATGCGTGATATGCGGAGAAAATGCACATGGGCAATGCGAAAAGGATTATAAGTGTATAAATTGTGGAGGAAGGCATAAAGCTAATGACAAGAGATGTAGAACATATGAACCCAACAAGAATATACAAGAAATAAGTGCGATAAGAAATATCTCATATCATGAAGCAAAAAAGGTAATTGACAATCATAAAGAACCGTACGAAAATCCATGGATTAGACTTGGAAATTGACCAGAAATAACCCGGAAAGGTTATTATGGTAAGAACACACCAACGATATATAGAAGCCTAGAGAGAGAAGGAGAGAGAAGAGATGATAAAGATACAGGAGAAGCAAATCAAAGAGAGAAAAAAATGACAGGAGGCACACAACAGGACACAACACAAAGTAAGAGAATAGACGCACAACAGGCAACTAAAAGGAGTGAGATTAGGGAATAAAAAATGACAATGAACCTAAGAACAGGGGGAAGGGCAGTACAACAACACTACTCTTCAGATCTCTACTTTTCATGTGATTTACATGAAAAATCAGAAGTAAGAATTTGGGGAGTGGAAGTGAGAAAGTAGAGTAGAGGTATTCGGGAGTATGTTGATTTCAAAGTAATAATTTGAGTTTAGACTTAGGCTGGAATCTTGAAAAGTAGAGATCTGGAGAGTAGTGTTGTTATACTGCCGGGGGAAGAGCAGGAAACATAGAGGAATCGGAAGAGTATCATAAGTAAAACGTTCGGGGAACGTAGTGAACACATAAAAAGAGCTGTTGAACGACTAAAGGAGGAATTGGCAGAAATTGGATTAGATCTGTAACCGAAAAAAACAGTGATCATGGATTTTGATAAAAAAAATACAAGACCGTTAATAGATACCATACAGATCGCTGGTGAAAATATACAGATTAGCAGAGAAGCAAAGTTTCTAGGAATCATATTTGACAACAAATTAAAATTTGAAAAACAATGTTCGGTGATGAAAGAAAAAGCTAGGAGAGCAAATTCAGTGCTGAAATATTGCAATGGCATCAGCAAAGGAATGGAGGTAAATACGGCTCTGATGCTGTATAAAAGTTTAGTTAGATCAACCATAGAATATGGCTTACCTGTATATTTTCCAAGAGACGATAAAAACTGTCTAGTAATAGAGAGAGCACAATATGTAGGATTACGTACAGCGCTTGGATATAGGAACAGCACCCCTAATAATGTAATGTTGGGGGAAGCTAAAGTGATGTCGATGAAAGATAGAGCAACGTTCTTAGCAAGGAATTATATGATAAAAATGATGATATATGGAGATAACGAATTAAAAAAAAAAAAATGAGTGAATTGTGCCGAATAGAAAAACAAATGAGAAGGGGAAATATGAGAATGTACAAACCATTAATAATATCAGAAGCATGGGACAGAGTGTGGAAAGACAGAGAAAAAATTAAAGTAAAAGAGAAACATGAAGTATTCGACATGGAATTTTGGCACATCACCTTAGACATTAACACTGATACGGACATTGGAAAAAAGATAAAAAAGAGAATGAAGATAGAACAAGCAACAGAAGAGATAGTGGGGAAATTTGAATTGGAGGGAACAACAACAGTCATATATAGTGACGGATCAAGGAAGGAGAATAGCATGTCAACAGGGTGCTCATACTATATACCAGAAGAAGAGATGGGATACACGCTGAGCATAGATAAAAGATGTTCAAACTTCACTGCAGAAGCAGTAGCGATACTAAAAGCACTGCAACTAATGGAAAATCGGAGAATTAAAAATAATATAATTATATATACGGACGCACTGAGCGTAATACAGGCCGTAAGAAACAACAAAATAGGAGCATATGTAAATAGATATATCCTAGAGATAAGAAAGAAATACTTTGATCTGATAAAAGAAGAATATAGAAAGAATAAGAGAATCATTATCTGCTGGGTACCTGCACATATAGGTATTAAAGGAAATGAGATCGCGGATGAATTGGCAAAAGAAGCCATGGAGGAGAAAACAAGGGAAATAGAAGTACCGATGGAAAACCTCAAGTGTCTATACAAGGAAGAGATGAGAACAAACACGATAAAAATGATTAAAACACTAGGAAGAGTAAAAGGGACAGAGTATTTTAATAGTTACTATAAAGAGGAGAGAAGCAAACCGTGGTTTGTAGAACTAAATGAAAAAAGAAAGTTTATAACGTGGATCAACAGGATGAGAGCTAACCACTACAATTTAAATATTTCGCTGGCAAGAGTAGGTTACTTGACATCCGCCAGATGGAGCTGCGGATACGAGGAAGAGGACATCAACCATTTTGTATTCACATGTAGAAAATATGACAATATTAGAATTGAAGCTAACCTCATTGGACATCAGCTTAATAAATAGTCAATTGAAATGTTACAAAATGGTTCGCATGGCGGTGAGGGAGAAATTTTATTTTTTAGATGTGAAGGGGGGGTTAATGCGAAGTTAAATCCAAGTTTGAGGGGTCGCCACCCTTATCGTTTGGCCGCCATTTTGAAAAAAGGGGTGAAAATGTTTTTTTATTATATCGGCCAAACTACTCATCGCACAAAAAATTTGTGCTCACATTTTTTGTAGCAAATTAAATTCTCTACAACTTTAGTTATGTAGCTTTTGGTCGTAAAATTGAAAATAAACAAGTTATTAACGAAAATAGATGAAAATTTGAGGACAATTTCTCTTTTTTTTGTTATAACTTTTTTACTGGTCATTTTACGAAAAAATAACATCAGAGCATTTTGGTAGAGGACATTTCAAGGAATAATTATCACTACTTACTTTTGCGAATTTGTTAATTTATAAAGGTTTTACAGCGCTGCGAAACTAACACTATTCTCCAGTATTCGTCAGTATACATGCATATCAATACAAATGATTAGGCATAATTTTCTTTCATGTCATTGATTTTTTTTTTTTATAATAAACTCTTTCATTATTGACATTGCAATGTTGTAGATAATTAGTAATAAACGTTATTCTCCACTGGAAAAATTTAAAATAATGTGTTTAGAAGATTGGTAAAAAATATAATATTAGTATATTAAGTATATTTTCATTTGTGAATATGCAATGACAAATAATATTACACAACATAGCATTTAAATCATCAAAAATAACATTTGTTTATTATGTATAATTTGTTTATATTATCAATAATTGGTTTTTATATGAGAAATGTAATGGAATCATTTGTTTTGCAATAAAATTACATTAGACGATTTTGATAGAGGTAAATAAACAAATAATCAATGGAAATTTTATAGTCAGCATAATAATCTGAAAACAAATTAATTTAATGTGTCCTCAATTTTTTTGATGGGCCAGGCTGCGGTTCAGTAACTACTTCAATTTCCGGTACTTGAGCTTCCGATACTGTATCATCGAGGAAGGTCGGATATTGAACTGGTGTCATCGTTGGTAATTCATTCTCAAAAACATTTTCGTCTATCTAAGGGTGGTGACCCCTCAAACTTGGATTTAACTTCGCATTAACCCCCTCTTCACATCTAAAAAATAAAATTTCTCCCTCACCGCCATGTCCCACGGAGAAAAAATAATGTAACATTTCAATGGACTAAAAGTAAAAGCGAGCAAACCAGATTGCATTTGGAGCTGGTTAAAAAAAGAAGAGTGGAAGACGCTAAAAGTCGTACATGGGTTCATTGAAAAAACAAAAAGAATAGTGTAAAAGCGAAACGGGATTAGAGTCTATGTGCGAGATTGCTAAATGATAGCAGGAAGCACCTAAAACTGGAAAAAAAAAAAATTATTTTATTTTGGTAGAGGATCGTTGCCCGCCACTACTATGCGTATAGCTGAAGCGTAGGAATGTTATAAAATGAATTAGAGATGATTATAATTTTATTTGAAACACTTATTGATTGATTTATTGATTAAACACAAACTGGTGAATTACAATATTGTATAATGAATATGATTGTCTTTGATTAGATTTAATGTACTTAAATTATGATTGTTAATGAAGCCGTGAGAATTTGTATTTGGTTTGAATATTATAATTCTTAAATATAAACTGAGCACTCGATACAACAGTTAAATTATAGAAGAAAACGATTTACGTGTTTCTGAATTCGTTGCTGACTTAAAGTTGAATTAGCGTCACAAAAAATAATTAACACAAAGATTATGAATTATTGGATTTACTGGATTTCGTGACTTCGTAATTTATGAACTTGAATTAGAATAATCTTGTGAATGATTGTATTCGTGAACTTGATTGAGAATTTGTATAAGTCGTATTTGATATTCGTGAGCTAATGTAGATTGAATAACTATAGTAACACTGAATATAGTCGTAGTCGTTGATAATCGAGTACAAACTTAATCGTATTGATGGTGTGGATCGAGTAACTGATGAGATTCGTTATGATTTAGTTTATATATAGACAAGATTTTACTTATGTTTAAATATTTTCATCAGCAGTTTTAAAACGTTATTTTTTATTGGCTGGTTTCTATAGTTAAGAATAACAAAATGTGCCGCCTCGTGTCAAATAATACGAAATCGGTCACAACAAATCTATTATTGTGAATCTTGGCATTAACTTTGTTATTGATGTACTACCACATGCCCAAAGTAAATGTTGGCACACAACAAATAATATCTTTTCAAAACAAGAAATGTGCGAATTAGTCAATGATAATTATTAACAGTGTATTTATTTTAATCAATCATCATCATACAGACTAATAGCTACAGGAAATTTGCCGATTACTCAACAGGAACTTTTTTAAATAATAATTCATTTCAATTGATATCGGATTTATGGCGATCATTGGATTTATTACAATGATAATTGTATTTTTAAATATTATATCAATGGAGAAGATAATTAATTAATAATAGAGAATATATTTTATATAAATAAACTTGAGAGGGGTTCAAAAGTAATTATTAGGTGAAGAGTAATTAATACATTTGGTTGCTTATTTATTGATTATATGAAAATATAATAATTGTAGATCTTTCATATTTTTGATAAATTATTTATTATATATACATTTTTTATTTATTATTCATGTTCATGAACATTTTTGGAATAATTAAAAATATAATTTGATTGAAACATGGAAGAATTCTTTTTTCAATATTGAATAAATATGAATGAATTACCAAATAGTGCATTTTGTTTTTGGATTCATTGGTGAACCTAGAGGACATTTGAAGTCTTTTGAGAATTCAGGAATATTTGATAAACTACCAAGAACACGATACTGAGATGGAGCGTGCCTTCTACGTTTTGCAAAATCAATTAAGTCATCTGGATTTATCAAAGTGCACTCTATACTCGCGTAACTAATCCAAAACATTTGTGACGGAGTATAATTCAACCCTGGAAGTGTGGGTTCAAGTTCATGTTGTGATGACCAATTTTTATAGGCGTAATAACTCATTTTAACACCGACGTTTTCAGCAATATTTTCTCTGCAAGATAATGTTCCATTCAACTGAAATATAATATTGATAATATTATTGAATTATATTACAAATAAATCCTTGAACATAAATATTCACTGTCATTTTAATCATACATTGATATTAGTTCCTTCAACTGTATAATTGTTGTATTGATCAATAATACAATGAACTCTTTTATTGAAATTTTCTGCAGATGTTTTGATTAACAAATCTGATGTGAGTCTGTCTTTATTGACAAATTCTCGAAATTTATCAAGTACATGACCATATTCATGACCAATTACAGTTCCGATTCCACCATAATTCATGTATGAAGGTTGTCTTTTATCAATAGTTGGACGCTGAAGAAAATTTGGCGAAACAGCTGGAAAAATTAATCTATGCGATTTAATCATGCAATTGATCAACCAAGTAGGTATATTATTATTCGAAATTAACATACTGATAACATTGTAGAGTGCGGAGTAATGAGTATTTACTGTTAACTTTGAAGCAAATACTGGTGTCCAATTCTCATAGTACGCATCTTTATTTCCCATGCCACTTAAAGTGAATGCTACGTTGAAACGACAAATTTTCCACACATTATGGAGATAAGTGGATTCACCAAGCTCAAGATCACGAAATATTTCTGTAATATCTTTATCATTACGATAAAAATCAGGATATCCCATCTCAACCTTTGCAGACAGAATTTTATGTAATGCATCATTTCTCGATTCTGCATCCAACCATTTGGCCTGAAATTATAAAAATATAATATTACTAACAATGTCAAATATTTCATCAATTATATGAAAATATTCCAAGTTTATATATACCTCATTTATCGCTTTGATGAACTCTTTCTTAATATTAGAGGTGATAATCATCGATTCAAGCTTCGCATCATCTCTAATAAAATTTCGTATGTATAAAGCAGTAACGATTTCTGGTAAATTGTCCATAGTCTGTACAACACAATCTCTCCAATCATTTTTATCTTTTATTTCTAATTGTTCATTTTCGAAAAATATGTTTGAGCCAGGATTAGTTTTTTCCAGTAAATCTATGATGTCCCGACCGAATGCATAATTGATTAAAATTCTTTCAGGCGTAGAACTTATAAGTTTCTCAAAATTTGTGACGAAAGTAGGATAGTTTACGATCATTGTTTCATTTTTGTTTATTTTTTTCGTTTCTGATATCATTGAAAATACACTATTGATATAAGTGAGCCATTCAATTGTTGGCCATTGTTTCGTCATTTCATCAATTGTCATGAAATTATTTGAACTCGATTTATTTGTTTCAGTTTCATCAAAACCTAGTAAACATATCTAAACAGCGAAAATTCAAATGAATTCATGATAAAAGGTAAAAATACAATTGAATTCGAACGTGACAAAGTGAAAAAAATGAAATTTAATTTAAGAAAATGGAATTATGAATATGATTGGTACGAAACAAAAGATACTCTTACATTGAGAAGATCACTCTCGAATTTCATCACTTCCATCATTTCTTTTTCAGCCCGATCTTTCTCAGCTCCTAATTTCACAGCATATTTTATCAAGAAATTGTAATACAAGGAGTCATCCGAATAATTAGTGAAATTCTTTACTGGATATTCCAATTAATGTGAACCAAACATTGGTAGAACCTACAAATGATTACGAAATTCAAACCATTTTTCTTTTGGAATTATTGAAGAATGAGTTATGTAAATTTTATAAATCAATTCACTTCAAAAAAAGTCATGTTTGGATTTTTGTCCCATATTTTGCGATCGAGGGACAGAAAATAACCACATAAGATTTGATTTTTCACATAACCAAAAATACCAGGAGTTTTCACCCAATCTATGTCTATTGAATTCCAATTATCACCCATGACAACTGGCCATCCACCAAATTTATTTAGAATATCTAATACATTTTTATCCTGTTGTTCAGATATGGTTTCTGGAATGAGGCATAGATATTAATAGTTACTGAGATGGTTGTTGTTACCTTTTTTTGTAAAAAACAAATGCTCACTTCGATCCAAACATTGTTTGTACAATCGCTTTGTCTGTTGAAATAGTTCAATATCATTTGCAGAGATCTTTGAATTGAATAAGCCACCCAATCTTGTTATGATGTCTTCGTAGATGCCAGAATTCCAACTGACAGTTTTTTTATCAGGTCTCATAAAGGTAGAATTTAGAAATTGGCCACATGTAAATTTATAAAAATTATCACAAGGATTAACACTTGGATCCATCTTCTCCTGAATATCAGCAGCTGAAAATTCAAATTACATATGGGTCATTCCACGCCAATCACAGTCACCCCCTTCGATTTTGTTCATATTTGGTGAAAACTTTTCCGGGAAAAGTTTTTGTTTTCGAGATATAGCAAAAAAACGTTAAATATGCTATATTAAAAGCCTTCAAAAATTCATTTTGTGTATGTATAATTACATTAAACCTTGTTTAAAAAATTTTCATTCCATTTTTGTACACTGAAATGTTTATTACCCAATAATGACAACAATTTTTCATGAAAATAGTCAGTCAAATTATGTTTAATTGTCATTATACATATCAATTCGAGAATTCGCACGCAATTTCATGTCGTATATACATCTGTACATGCGTTACTGTATATGTATGTTAAGCTGAAAATAATTTTCAACAAAATTCCTCACGTCTGAAGTATAATTGATGAAAGTTTGAAAAAATGGAAAGGAAGAAGCATCAATATAGCTTTTCAGTTGCGTTGATCAAAGTGTCGAATTTTCGAATTTCTATAGATATAGTGACAACTAAACGTGGTTTGAATGACCGGTTTTATGAAAAATTGTTGCCATTATTGGGTAATAAACATTTCAGGGTAAAAAAAATGGATTGAACAATTTTTAAACGACAGTTTAATGCTATATACATACGATAATTAACCCCTTTACTGTGTAACGTCTTTTTCGGCGCCTTAAACGTGTAACTTTGGGTACCTCGTGTTCGATGCTTAACAAAGTGCATTAAAATGTTCTAAAAAATCTGGAAAAATTCATGTTACCTATCCTACTTTAAGGATCAATTGATATATTGTCAATTTTCTCATTTGTTTAAACAATATACTCATATAAAAACAAATGAAAACCTTCGACAGTCACTTTTGCCAGGACACGAATGACCCGACGTTACAAGGTAAGGGTTAATACGCTTGCGGTTTAAATCTGCCGGTTCTCAATCAAAACTTAAAATCGCAAAATGAATTTTTGAGAACTTTTAATATAGCATATTTAAGAAATATTAAGACCACAACCGGGTAAATCGATCCAGCGACAACGAATTTATTTTTTATTTTTTTTCACATTTAATCATTTAAAAACCTATCATTCGAAAATTTTGCCTATTTGTCGGGTTTTTTGAGTATTTTGAACCCAGTTGATAGCCGCTAAAAAGATTTTATCCAAATCGGTTGGAAAAAACAATAGTTATAGCACAAAAATCAATTAAAAAACATAAAAAGTCGAAAATCCTCAAAAAACGTTTTTTTGCAATATCTCGAGAATCAAAACTTTTCCCGGAAAAATGATTAAGGGGATTTTTTTATATCAGCAAGAAGACCGTTTTCACCAAATATGAACAAAATCGGAGGGGGTGACTGTCGTTGGGGTTCGCGTTAGCGTGAAATATGACCACTATTTATTTTTGTACGCATCACAATTATTAATTCAAATAATGGATTTAACTCACCGGCTCGTGTACAAGTTGGTGTGACACACATGTCAGACAGTGGAGCTGTGAACAAATTTCAAAATTACTTGATGCGTTTATTAAATATGACAGCGAAAATATTTAAATTTGAAAATTTTACTTGATTTGGGGAGTATTAAATTTATGATGAGTATCATATGAAATAAGGTAGTCATGCGAGAAAATAAGCAGTTCATTTTCACTTTTTGTATTTGAATACTCGATTAAGTCTAAAATGAAAACCTTACCATACCAAAAGTTCTATTCTACACATTGAATTATTTCTATATTTGTATTGATTTTTCATGAGTCAGATTGGTATTTACTTTTATCGATTGACGCAAATACACAAATTATCATATTTTGGATAAGAAATTAGCGGCTAAAGTACACCTCAACCAATCGAAAAAATAGCCTGGTAATTTAATGTTTTTGTCACGACTTTTCCGGAATATAAAATTCATAAATTAATGTGTTTTTTTTTTCAGTTATCATCGGTTATTTCATTTTAATATTTTTTCGTCACGATGGTTTCAGAATATGAAATTATAGATAACATTCATAGATTGCATAATGTAGCTGTCCTTGAAATATTTTTCGTTCTTTTTTGGTTGAACTATATTTTTAGTCATTTGAACTAAAATACATTAATCAAAAATAAACAAGTTTGTCTCACCTCAGAAATAATTTTTTTATTTGTAGTAATTCTTATTATTAGAATATTTTCGCATGAAAATTTTTAAAATGTTGTAAATAACACAATTAATCATGTATTAGGATATGATCGAGTACAGGAATTCGTGAAATATAATTTTCCGGCATTCTGAATTAATTTTCTTCGTTCATGAACGTTAAATTAATAACTTTAAACGATATTTTTATTTTATTTAAAATTCTATTTTCTACATGTATACGCATTGTTGAGTCTAAAGTGACGTTACTTTTGATGAGATGGTCATGCCAGTTTAGACTTGGTATTCGCACTATAGTGGGATACATCTTTTTTTTTTTTCACTTGCAAACTTTTTGTTACGAATTTTTGAATTTTGAACTTTAGAGATAGCTACCCCGTGAATTGATGTATGAAGATATTTTGTGGAAAGATTCAGATTCATGCAAGTAATGGTTATGATGCAATAGTAATACATTTATGACGTACGCGATCAAGCATGAAATTTGTGACGGTCGCCTTTCCTCAAAATGGCTAGAATCCGGATATGCAACTCATTATTCCGGGGTTACCGTCAACTTACTCTTATGCAAGGGATGCCACTCCAGTTACACTAACCTAAAAGAATCCTGGGGTATTCACAAGGCTCTAAAAATAATATTGCATGCTCAAATAATATTAATATGAATAATTTGGACTAGACATGATTTATTCAATGTTGAAATGACTTTAAATATTTATTAATTGACCGAAATGAATATTAAATGGATAAATATAATATAATGAAAATGTTTATAATAATTTTGATATTGATTTGACCTTTTCTAAGGGCCAAACCAATATATTCGAATACAATATTATTTTAAATGTGGTCGGTTGTTGTCAGCTACCGCAAACAATTGAATTCGATTTGTTTTATGAGTAATATTTTCGCACCATTGCTCGAGTGATACATAATAATGTTAATATCTTGCTGAGATATTACGAGTTGAAGTGAAATTTTTAGAAAATCAGTGCGACAGAAAATATCACATTTCAGTTAATTTTGAATAGGTTCTACATCAGTCAATCTCCGTCAAAATTAACTGAACTGAATTCCTCAAGGTAAATATAATCGATTGAAAAAAATTTCAGCCCGTTATATCTCGATCTCATCGCTTTTTCCATTTCTAGAGCATTTTGTGGGGGTGCGCAGCATGATTATAATGGCACGCAGTGCAAGAATCTCAAACTTTCTGACCTTGTAGTGTAATATACTTAATTTTTCCGATAAATTTTTACTCGGGTCATAAATCAACCAATGACAGTGTCAGTTGAGGAAGCTGAATGTCAGTAGAGTCGAGCTTATTTGTTTACCGTACATTCACCTTACTGATGGAAGAAATGGAAAAAACCGATCACAATTGTACTGTGAATGTACGGTGAAAATACATTTAAATATATTGATATTCGTTTACTTGCATCATGATGAGTATATAGCTATATAGCTGTCTATTAATAATTTTACTTTGATTTCGACGGGGTCTGTCTGATTTCTTTGAAAACCTTGTGATCGGGGGGTTTTTTTTTTTTAAGGGTATAAGGCATTGTCGATTGTCTGTTACAAGTTACAAGTGATTTTTTATTGTTTGCGGTTGTGAAAGAAAGAGTCTGTGATCTATTAGGTATGCCAGGTTGATCTAGTTTATCAATTTCAGCTAAATCCTTATCATTCATCTCAAATTAATCAAAGAAATTATTAAAATCTATTTCTACATGTGTAGACTGATTATCATTTTTTGTAATCATTATTTCAAGTGAATTTCAGTCGTTTGTCGATGAACTATGGTTGATGGTTGTGGATTAGTCTGAGCGGCTGCAGCTGCATTGATTATACTGTCATAAATTTTTTCCTTGTTTTTCACTGAATTTTCCACACACTCTGAATAAGTAAAATTTTCATTGATAAGATTTTTCATAAAAGAGATGAGTATCATTAAAATATCTACTAGGACACTGAATTTAAATATAATCAACTTATTTGTAATTGGTATTATCGACAAACCAATTTAAAAAGTGATCTTATTTAATATAAGAAGACTGCCATTATCCTCTTAATTGTTTGAGCATTGACGTACTAGCACCCGAGTTGGATGAAAGAGTTGTACTATTTCTTCGGAAACAATGTCTAGTATATAATTTTTGAATTAGGTAGATTCAAGTAGGAAGCTATTAATTGTGGTGTTTCACCAATTTTATTTCTGCATGTGACTTGTTGCTGACATTTTCCATTGTGGTATCGTACGAAAAATCTGTCGGTGAATAGTTTCATGGGTCTCTTTGAGACATATTGCTTGAACTTTGCGTAAAAAAGTTCGCCAATCATAAATCTGTGAGGAACCACATTTTTGGTGTCATTGATGAAAACTAGATACTTGTTATCAAGATCTTCCACACGTTGCAATTTGAGTTTAGCGAGTTCATCACATCTAAGAGGTATCCACAAATGCCAAATATAAGGATAACCTGAAATCTTGGGAGCTAAATATATGTGGTTTAATGCACTGTTTGTAAATTCCATTATTTCATCCCACTTGAATACTGATAATGATTTTTTCCACCTATGACTTTCAGAATTATTTATAATCAGACTTTTCGAATTTTGAAATTTGCTAATATCAATATTGTCTTTGGTATTTGATGTTTTTTTTTTCGACATTGACTAGATGCTCCATAAAGTTGAACATTTCAACTTCTTACTCAAGTCTTTGAAATATACGATCGAATTAGTTTCTTCTGAACTTGACAGGGAGCTTTTATGATCATTGGTAATTTTTCGGTCTGTATTATTAATTCAGCCTCTGCATCAAAATCTCTTAACACTTCTTCCTCGTCCATAGATTTATCACTTGAGATCATTTCGTTCATTGCCTTCTCTGTTTTGTTTTCAACTGACACGAATTTTTAGCATGTATTCACATGTAAAAAAATTCCAATTGATTTCTAGTAAGAAACTTTAAGCTTATTTAGATACCGAAGTAATAACAACAACAGTGGTTATAATATAGTTTTACGTATCGGAGAACATGATAAAATTTTTGTTCCCGCTGCACGAATCTCAGGGTTTCGGTTCTGAAATTAACATCGGAGGTACGAACTTTCGACCGAGCTATGCAATTTTCATTTCAAATCAGTATCGATGTCAGATTATTTGAAAATGAAATCTAACTTATGAAGGAAGAAACTAAATTTTCAAAAAATTAATTTAGACCAATTTAGATTTATTGCGATAATGGGATTTTGAAAATATATTTTATATAAATGAACTTAAGAGAGGTTCAAAAGTAATTAATATATTTGATTGTTTATTTATTGATTATGTGAGAACATAATTATTGTAGATCTTTTATATGTTTGACCAATTATTTGTCATTTTCATTATTATATATTCATTTTTCATTTATTATTCATGTTTATTAACAATTTTGGAATAATTAAAAATATGATTCAATTAAAACATGGAAGAATTCTTTTTTCAATTTTGAAAAAATATAAATGTATTCATTTACCAAATGGTGCATTTCGTTTTTGGATTCATTGGTGAACCTGGATGACAGTTGAAGTCTTTTGAGAATTCTGGAATATTTGATAAACTACCAAGAACACGATACTGAGGAAGAGGGTGCTCGTCACTTTTTGCAATATCAATTAAGTGATCTGGGTGTATCGAAGTACATTGTAGACTCGCGTAACTAATCCAAAACATTTGTAACGGAGTATAATTCAACCCTGGAAGTGTGGGTTCAAGTTCATGTTGTGATGACCAATTTTTATAGGCGTAATAACTCATTTTAACACCAACGTTTTCAGCAATATTTTCTCTGCGAGATAATATTCCATTCAACTGAAATAAAATATTAATAATATTATTGAATAATATCACAAATAAATACTTGATCATAAATATTCATTGTTATTTTAATCATACATTAATATTGGTTCCTTCAACTGTATAATTGTTGTATTGATCAGTAATACATCCGAGTCTTTTATTGAAATTTTCTGCAGATGTTTTGATTAACAAATCTGTTGTGGTACTGTCTTTATTGACGAAATTTTTGAACGCATCGATTATATGACCTAATTCATGACCAATTACAGTTCCGATTCTACCATAATTCATGTATGAAGGTTGTCTTTTATCAATAGTTGGATGTTGAAGAAAATTTAGCGAAATAGCTGGAAAAATTAATCTATGCGATTTAATCATGCAATTGATCAATCAAGTAGGTATATTATTACTCGAAATTAACATACTGAAAACATTGTTAGGTGCGTTGTAAACGGCATTTACTGTACTCCATGATTCCAATAATACTGGCATCCAAGTTTGAAAGTACTGTTCTTTATTTCTCATGCCTCGTAAAGTGAATGCTGCGTTGAAACGACAAATTTTCCACACATTATGGAGATAAGTGGATTCACCAAGTTTAAGATCACGAAATATTTCTGTAATATCTTTATCATTACGATACAAATCAGGATATCCTATCTTAGTCTTTGTAGACAGAATTTTATGTGATGCATTATTTCTCGATTTTGCATCCAACCATTTGGCCTGAAATTATAAAAATATAATATTACTAACAATGTCAAATATTTCATCTATTATATGAAAATATTCCAAGTTTATATGTACCTCATTTATCGCTTTGATGATCTCTTTCTTAATATTAGAGGTGATATTCATCGTTTCAAGCTTTGCATCATCTCTGATAAAATTTCGTATGTATAAAGCAGTAACAATTTCTGGTAAATTGTCCACAGTCTGTTTAACACAATCTCTCCAATCATTGTTATCTTTTATTTCTAATTGTTTATTTTCGAAAAATATGTTTGAGCCAGGATTAGTTTTTTCCAGTAAATCTATGATGGCCCGACCGAATGCATAATTGATTAAAATTCTTTCAGGCGTTGAACTGATAAGTTTCTCAAAATTTGTGACGAAAGTAGGATAGTTTACGATCACTGTTTCATTTTTGTTTATTTTTTTCGTCTCTGATATCATTGAAAATACACTATTGATATAAGTGAGCCATTCAATTGTTGGCCATTGTTTCATCATTTCATCAATTGTCATGAAATTATCTGGATTCGATTCATTTGTTTCAATCATATTGAAAGCTGGTAAAGATATCTGAACAACAAAAACTCAAATAAGTTTATGATAAAAGGGAAAAATACAACTGTAATCGAATGTGGTCAAGTGAAAAAAAATATAATTTGAGAAAATAAAATAAACAAATGAATATGATTGTGAGAAAACAAAAATTACTCTTACATTGACAAGGTCACTCTCGAATTTAATTGCTTCCATTATTTCTTTTTTAGCCCGGTCTTCCTCAGCTCCTAATTTCACAGCATATTTCACCAAGAAATTATAATACACGGAGTCATCTGAATAATTGGTGAAGTTCTTTACTGGATATGTTTGTTGATATGTATTGGATATTGGCTCAATCTACAAATGAATACAAAATTCAAACTACTTTTTATAAAAAATAATTGATGAATGAGTTTGGTGAATTATCAATTTTATTCACATAGAGAAATGTTTTGTTCGGATTTTTTTGGTGTATGTCGAGACCCAGGGTCAGGAAATAACCCTCACAGGAAAGCAACTCTACATAACTAAAAATAGCAGGAGTGTTCGTCCAATCTATGCTCGTTGAATTCCAATCATCACCCATGACAACTGGCCATCCACCAAATCTATTCAGAATATCTAATATATTGTTATCCTGTTGTTCAGTTATGGTTTCTAGAATGAAAAATTGATATCAATAATTACTTGAATGGTTGTTACCTTATTTTATAAATATCAAATGCTCACTTCGATCCAAGCATTGTCTGTACAATTGCTTTGTCTGTCGAAATAGTTCAATATCATTTTCAGAGATCTTCGAATTCAATAAGCCACCTAATCTTGTTACGATGTCTTCGTACATGTCAGATCTCCAATTAGCCGTTTTTTTATCAGGTCTCGTGAAGGTAGAATTTAGAAACTGACCACATGTAAATTTATAAAAATTATCACAAGGATTAACGCTTGGATCCATATTCTCCAGAATGTCAGCAGCTGAAAATTCAAATCACATATTTATTCTTGTACATAATAATAATTATTAATTTATAGATTGGATGAATTAATTCACCGGCTCGTAGACAAGTTGGCGTGATACACATATTAGGCTGTTTGGCTGTGAACAAATTTTGAAATCACTTAATGCATTTATTTGACAGTGATAATATTTAAATTTGAAAATTTTACTTGATTCGGTGAATGTCGAGTTTATGATGAGTAACATATAAAATAAAGTAGCCACGCGCGAAAATAATGAGTTCATTTTTACTTTTCGTATTTGAGTACTTGGTCAACTCTGAAATGAAATTTATAGTAATTTATTGGAACAGATTCTACTTCTGCGTTAGTACTTTCGATGTTGAAGCTTCAAGATATGTTTAGGATACAATAAGTTTCGTTGAGTTTGATGTAGAACAAAAGCTTTTTCATACCAAAAAGTGTATTCTACACATTCTATTATCTCTCTATTTTTATTGGATTTTTATAAGTTAGATGAGTGTTTATTTTTATCGATTGACGCACATACACAAATCATTGTTTGTTGGATAAGAAATTATCAGCTTGAGTATGACTCACCCAATAGAAAAAATAACCTGGGAATTTAATGTTCTTGTCAAGATTCCCCGGAACATAAAATTCATAAATTAAGTGTTTTTTTCCAGTTATCATCGGCTATTTCATTTTAATATTTTTCCAACATGATATTTCCAGAATATCGAGTCATAGATAAAACTTATAGATTGCATAGTACTCTTTGAAATATTTTACGTTATTTCTTGGATGAATTATAATTTCAGTCATTTGAATAAAAATACACTAATTAAAAATGATCAAGTTTGTTGCACCTTAGAAATAATTTTTTATTCGTAGTCATTTTCATTCCTAGAATATCTTTGCATGAAAATTATGAAAATGCTTTCAATAACACTATCAATCAAGTATTAGGACATTATCGAGTAAAGGAGTTTGTGAAACATAATTTTTCAACATCTTTATTTCATTTTATTGATAACACATAGGCTTTACTCGATATCATAAAATAATCATATTAACTTAATATTGTTAACAAATAAATTCATAAAATAAATTGTGCTTATATCAGCTGTTACGTCCCAGTTGTGGTTGGACGTGGTTTTTAGAACAGAAATATTATTTTATTTTGGTAGAAGATCGATGCCCGCCACTGCTATGCGTATAGCTGAAGTGTAGGAATGTTATAAAGTGAATTAGAGATGATTATAATTTTATTTGAAACACTTATTGATTGATTTATTGATTAAACACATAAACTGGTGAATTACAATATTGTATAATAGGAGAACATATTTTTCAGGCATATCAATGTATAAACTATTGTCGGGTCGCGCCCCACTCTATATTGATGAGATATTTGCGAGAAAGAGTCCAGATGTTAGATACTTTTTCGAGTATATGTTGAGTCTACATTTCATATTCCACTACATCGCACAAGGGTTTGCGCTAATTTGTATCACATGATTCTCCACTTGTTTTGATTTTAATGGTTGAATTGATATTTGATATTGATGTTTTAGCAGCTTCCACAGAGAGTTAGTATCAAGAGTTTAGTATTAAGAGTTAGTATTAGTCTCATTCAATTTATATAATTGACTTGTAAATGCATGTATGCGTTTATGAGCAACATTTCTATAAACTCATTGTGAAATTTCTTTTGCCCCATAGCTATTTGCTACGGCATAAATAGAACATCTATCTATCTATCTATAATGAATATGATTGTCTTTGATTAGATTTGATGTACTCGAATTATGATTGATAATGTAAACGTGAGAACTTGTATTTGATTTGAATATTATAATTGTTAAATATAAACTGAGCACTCGATACAACAGTCAAATTATAGAAGAAAACGATTTACGTGTTTCTGAATTCGTTGCTGACTCAAACTTGAATTAGCGTCACAAAAAATAATTAACACAAAGATTATGAATTATTGGATTTACTGGATTTCGTGATTTATGAACTTGAATTAGAATAATCTTGTGAATGATTGTATTCGTGAACTTGATTGAGAATTTGTATAAGTCGTATTTGATATTCGTGAGCTAATGTAGATTGAATAACTATAGTAACACTGAATATAGTCGTAGTCGTTGATAATCGAGTACAAACTTAATCGTATTGATGGTGTGGATCGAGTTACTGATGAGATTCGTTATGATTTAGTTTATATATAGACAAGATTTTACTTATGTTTAAATATTTTCATCAGCAGTTTCAAAACGTTATTTTTTATTGGCTGGTTTCTAGTTAACAATAACAAAATGTGCCGCCTCGTGTCAAATAATACGAAAACGGTCACAACAAATCTATTATTGTGAATCTTGGTATTAACTTTGTTATTGATGTACTACCACATGCCCAAAGTAAATGTTGGCACACAACAAATAATATCTTTTCAAAACAAGAAATGTGCGAATTAGTCAATGATAATTATTAACAGAGTATTTATTTTAATCAATCATCATCATACAGACTAATAGCTACAGGAAATTCGCCGATTACTCAACAGGAACTTTTTTAAATAATAATTCATTTCAATTGATATCGGATTTATGGCGATCATTGGATTTATTAAAATGATAATTGTATTTTTAAATATTATATCAATGAAGAAGATAATTAATTAATAATAGAGAATATATTTTATATAAATAAACTTGAGAGGGGTTCAAAAGTAATTATTAGGTGAAGAGTAAGTAATACATTTGGTTGTTTATTTATTGATTATATGAAAATATAATAATTGTAGATCTTTCATATTTTTGATGAATTATTCATCATATATACATTTTTTATTTATTATTCATGTTCATGAACATTTTTGGAATAATTAGAAATGTAAATTAATTAAAGCATGGAAGAATTCTTTTTTCAATATTGAATAAATATAAATGAATTACCAAATAGTGCATTTTGTTTTTGGATTCATTGGTGAACCTAAAGGACAGTTGAAGTCATTTGAGAATTCAGGAATATTTGATAAACTACCAAGAACACGATACTGAGATGGAGCGTGCCTTCCACGTTTTGCAAAATGAATTAAGTGATCTGGATTCATCAAAGTGCACTCTATACTCGCGTAACTAATCCAAAACATTTGTGACGGAGTATAATTCAACCCTGGAAGTGTGGGTTCAAGTTCATGTTGTGATGACCAATTTTTATAGGCGTAATAATTCATTTTGACCCCAACGTGTCCAGCAATGTTTTCTCTGCAAGATAATCTTCCATTCAACTGAAATATAATATTGATAATATTATTGAATTATATTACAAATAAATCGTTGAACATAAATATTCACTGTCATTTTAATCATACATTAATATTAGTTCCTTCAACTGTATAATTGTTGTATTGATCAATGATACAATCAACTCTTTCATTGAAATTTTCTGCAGATGTTTTGATTAACAAATCTGATGTGAGTCTGTCTTTATTGACAAATTCTCGAAATGTATCAATTACATGACCATATTCATGACCAATTACAGTTCCGATTCCACCATAATTCATGTATGAAGGTTGTCTTTTATCAATAGTTGGACGCTGAAGAAAACTTAGCGAAACAGCTGGAAAAATTAATCTATGCGATTTAATCATGCAATTGATCAACCAAGTAGGTATATTATTACTCGAAATTAACATACTGATAACATTGTAGAGTGCGGAGTAATGAGTATTTACTGTTAACTTTGAAGCAAATACTGGTGTCCAATTCTCATAGTACGCATCTTTATTTCCCATGCCACTTAAAGTGAATGCTACGTTGAAACGACAAATTTTCCACACATTATGGAGATAAGTGGATTCACCAAGCTCAAGATCACGAAATATTTCTGTAATATCTTTATCATTACGATAAAAATCAGGATATCCCATCTCAACCTTTGCAGACAGAATTTTATGTAATGCATCATTTCTCGATTCTGCATCCAACCATTTGGCCTGAAATTATAAAAATATAATATTACTAACAATGTCAAATATTTCATCAATTATATGAAAATATTCCAAGTTTATATATACCTCATTTATCGCTTTGATGAACTCTTTCTTAATATTAGAGGTGATAATCATCGATTCAAGCTTCGCATCATCTCTAATAAAATTTCGTATGTATAAAGCAGTAACGATTTCTGGTGAATTGTCCACAGTCTGTACAACACAATCTCTCCAATCATTTTTATCTTTTATTTCTAATTGTTCATTTTCGAATAATATGTTTGAGCCAGGATTAGTTTTTTCCAGTAAATCTATAATGGCCCGACCGAATGCATAATTGATTAAAATTCTTTCAGGCGTTGAACTTATAAGTTTCTCAAAATTTGTGACGAAAGTGGGATAGTTTACGATCATTGTTTCATTTTTGTTTATTTTTTTCGTTTCTGATATCATTGAAAATACACTATTGATATAAGTGAGTCATTCAATTGTTGGCCATTGTTTCATCATTTCATCAATTGTCATAAAATTATTTGGATTCGATTCATTTGTTTCAATCAAACTGAAAGCTGATATAGACATCTAAACAACAAAAACGTAAATAAATTTATAATAGAAGGTAAAAATACAACTATAATCGAATGTGGTCAAGTGAAAAAAAATATAATTTAAGAAAATAAAATAAACAAATGAATATGATTGTTCGAAAACAAAAATTACTCTTACGTTGACAAGGTCATTCTCGAATTTGATTGCTTCCATTATTTCTTTTTTAGCCCGACCTTCCTCAGCTCCTAATTTCACAGCATATTTCACCAAGAAATTATAATACACAGATTCATCCGAATAATTGGTGAAGTTCTTTACTGGATATATCTGTTGATATGTATTGGATATTGGCTGAATCTGCAAATGAATCCGAAATTCAAACTATTTTTTATAGAAAATAATTTATGAATGAGTTATGTGAATTATCAATTTCATTTACATAGAGAAATGTTTTATTTAGATTTTTTTGGTCTATGTCGAGACTTAGGTCCAGAAAATAACCCTCACAGGAAAGCAACGGATTCATATAACTAAAAATAGCAGGAGTCTTCGTCCAATCTATGCTCGTTGAATTCCAATTATCGCCCATGACAACTGGCCATCCACCAAATCTATTCAGAATATCTAATATATTTTTATCCTGTTGTTCAGTTATGGTTTCTAGAATGAAAAATTGATATCAATAATTACTGAAATGGGTGTTACCTTATTTTATGAATATCAAATGCTCACTTCGATCTAAGCATTGTCTGTACAATTGCTTTGTCTGTCGAAATAGTTTAATATCATTTTCAGAGATCTTTGAATTCAATAAGCCGCCTAATCTTGTTACGATGTCTTCGTACGTGTCAGATCTCCAACTAGCCATTTTTTTATCAGGTCTCGTAAAGGTAGAATTTAGGAATTGGCCACATGTAAATTTATAAAAATCATCACAAGGATTAACGCTTGGATTCATATTCTCCAGAATATCAGCAGCTGAAAATTCAAATTACATATTTATTTTTATACATAATCACCATTACTAATTTACAAATTGGATGAATTAACTCACCGGCTCGTAGACAAGTTGGCGTGATACACATATTAGACTGTTGAGCTGTGAACAAATTTTAAAATCACTTGATGCGTTTATTAAATATGACATTAATAACATTTAAATTTGAAAATTTTACTTGATTCGGTGAATGTTGAGTTTATGATGAGTAACATATAGAATAAAGTAGCCACGCGCGAAAATAATGAGTTCATTTTTACTTTTCGTATTTGAGTACTTGATCAAGTTTAAAATGAAAGTCTTATTATACCAAAAAGTGTATTCTACACATTCAATTATCTCTCTATTTTTATTGGATTTTTTTAAGTTAGATTAGTGTTTATTTTTATCGATTGACGCACATGCACAAATTATTGTTTGTTGGATAGGAAATTATCAGCTTGAGTATGACTCAACTTTGGAATTTAATGTTCTTGTCAAGATTCCCCGGAACATAAAATTAATAAATTAAGTGTTTTTTTCAAGTTATCATCGGTTATTTCATTTTAATATTTTTCCATCACGATATTTCCAGAATACCGAGTCATAGATGAAACTTATATATTGCATAATAGTCCTGGAAATATTTTACGTTGTTTCTTGGATGAATTATAATTTCACTCATTTGAATAAAAATACACTAATTGAAATAAACAAGTTTGTTTCACCACAGAAATAATTTTTATGTTTGTAGTAATTTTTATTACTAGAGTATATTCGCAAGAAAATTGTTGAAATGCTTTTAATAACATAATCAATTAAGTATTAAGACATGATCAAGTATAGGAGTTTGTGAAATATAATTTTTCGACATCTTCAATTAATTTTTTTCGTTCATAAACGTTAATAATCCATCACTTCACATACACTAATAATCTTCAATATTATTGATTCAATAACAATATGATTATTTTATTCAAAATTTTATTTTCTACATGTATATGCATAATTATAAAAGCGAACAGAGCCAAATTTCAAATACGAAATTGTATGTAAATTTCATGATAATTATATTTATCATAAAACAATATCAACTTTATCAAAAACAACGACACATGGGTTCAGAAATATGTGAAGAAGTAGGTGAATATGGAACAGGAAAATGGTTATGCTGTAAATTATTAATTTGACCATTATTATGCTTTGCATAATTTGTATAAGATGGAACTGCTTTCACACCATGACTAAGATTTTGAATTGATGGTGCAATAAAATTATTATTGTAAGAAATGGACGGAGGTGAAATTGTTGGAGGTGGAAGATAAGCAGCTGAAGGTGCTGTTGATGAAATCTTTGCACCAGATTGAATATAGCCATGTTGATCCAAATGATTATTTTGATGATAATTATCTCCATGGAAAGTTGAATATGGATTTATACTAGTTGGCAATGATGGTCTGACAGTAGCTTTTGATTGAATGTGAGTTGAAATTGGTGTAATATGTTTATAAGAATGTAAAACAGATCCTGATGAAGAACCAATAGCTTGTGCATAATTCGCATTATTTCCATAGAAATTGTGACTGTTATAAGGCGAATGAATTGCTGTGCCATGATTATAATAACCACTGGAGACAGTTACCAACGTAACAAAAGTCGTTATGAACTAAAAAAGCAATTGAATCAACTAAAATAAACATTCAGAATTATTTTATACTTCTTTAATAATTACAAGATTAATGAGCTTACCTTTAGCATTATTGGATTGTAATAATGTAATGGGAATTTAGCCAAGTTCGATAATTGAATCAATTCAACAGAAACGATGGAGATGTCTGATTTATCACTGGGTTCTAAACTGTTACAACTTGCTTATTTATACTTTGAAGTCTCTTGTTTTATAAACATTAACACATGTAAACATCCATGTTTATGTGTTCTGTAATATTTGCAAAGAAAGGGTGTCTATGGTTGGTGTTACAATCAAATATTAAGGTGTGGTGTCCTGCAGCAAAGTGTAAAGTCTTCCAATTTGTCGTGAATAAAACGCCTAAAGCATTTTGCATATTTACTTATTTTTTATTTATCTTATATTTATCCATGTGACATTTGATAAAATGATATTGAGCCTCCAGACAATATAAAATTGTTGAAATGAATAATTTTTAAATACAAATTGTTAAAATTAATACAATTATTTGTTTATTTTATTTTTAATTCAACTCTGATTTATTAAAACTATATCTTCTCAGAATATTAATATTAATTATTAATTGATTGACAATTTGTTAAGATTTTGGTTGTTGAGGTATTAATAACCATGAATAATAATTATAAATAAAAAATAATCTACGTTTGATGAATTAACTAATTTTTGAAAGCCTTTCAAGTCTTGCTCTGATGAAAAAGTAAGCGAATACCGAGGCTTTTGAGGTTATGTAAATATCAATACATATTCAATTGACGTCCTCAGGCATAGTATAAGTGTAGTAATAGTAATTTATTGGATAAAATAAATGTTACCGGCAGGCATAATAACACATTTGTTTGAATATATAGATACTTTTTTCCAATTATGTATACTTTCATTTTGTTTTTTTAAATTTCCAACAAATTTAATTCCATATGATTAGAATATTTATGCATCAGGATCATGTGACAAAACATGAGTTATATTAAAATACATTTGCGTTATTTTTCAACGATATATATTTTATATAAAATAATCGTTAACATATGTATTAATTTATTCATTTCTGTATTATAAAAAATTATATCAGTTTATAAATATAAAGGATAATGAATCAAATATTTTGCTATTAATCATCTTATTTATTTATATTTATATAAATATTGCATACGAAATTAATAATTGCAGATACACAATCATTTTTGTATAATGAAATAAAAGATATATGTAAATATCAAAGTTGATACATTTATAAATTTTTAATATTTACATATTTATTATCTCATTTATAATTTAACTAAGAAAATTTTCTATTTATATTAAAAAAATATTCATAGATTTACATGGTTAATAATTGTTCAATCAATATTTACAAATTTTTAATCTTATTAAATCATTGGTGAATGTTTTTTTATACTCAATGTGTATAATGTATTAAATATTATATATACATATATATAAATGTTCACAACATTAATTAAAATGTACTTTATATATAAATAGTCATGAGAATGTTTAAAATCTTAAAAAATAACCTCAAATATATTACACAATTTCCATGTAAAATAATACATTTCATTGCATTTACAATTAGATTTAATTAAGTATTGTTATCAATTCTATCATTATTACACGTGGAAGTTTCTTGATGAATCTCATGTGAGCCATGTTCCTCTCTGACAATTGTTCTCGTAGCATTTCTACAATCAAATTGTCTTCTGGGACCTCGTCTGAATGCATTACTGATAAAATTACTAAAGTAATGAGTTCCATTCGACAAAGTACTTGGTTCTAATTGTGATTCGTGAACTGCAGGTATATTTTTGTATTGATTACTAACAACTGATCCCTCAGACACTAATTCTCTTCTTGACATTCCAGTCGTTGATAAATTGGCAGGTACCATCATTCCTGATTCGTCTTCATCATGACAACGATGATGATCTATTATTGTTGGATTCATCGACATGGGATGAATTATTGTGTGATCTGGTTGAATGACTAATGAATAAGGTGGTGGATTGGATAGTCTCGGTTCAGGTGTTCGTAATTGAATTTCTTCAGTACTATTCATTGCTATTATTGATGAAGTTGGTGGATCTGCTGTACCAATTGCAGTGGCATAAGATGGTGGTAAATCAGTGATCCAGTATGCTCGATAAGCTGGTGGTTCTGATCCAATCTGATATTAAGTATTGATAAAAATATATTAATAATTTCATCAGTGTAAATTACTTTTATTTAATATACATTAAATTCAAAATATAAACGAATTAAATGCTATTTTTTTTATAGGTTAACTGGATTTCTAATTGCTGCAAATGGATTCAAAATTTACTTACCGTCTGGGAATAATTTTCTGGAAATCTGTTTATATCACCGTAGATTGATTGGATATGTTGTCTTTGATGTTGAATATTTATTGTGTCCTCTGGAATAATTTGAGCTTCAGTTCGTTGACAATTAGTGCAAGCAGTGTATCCACATGCAAGAAAAAATAATAAAGTTAGAACAGCTAATGCAATCCACATGTATTTCCATCGTAGAAGCACTGAAGCAACCATAGCAGCACTGACCCAAGCAATCAAAAGGCTCGCTAATGAGCGGCCTGAGCACTCTGATGACACCTGGATAAAAAATATAAAATACATGCCATTAATAATTATATTATTTTTTTTTTATATTAATGTGTGATTAATATATTCAACAAAGTATAACTATTAAAAGATTTTATAATGATGATATTAAAACACAAAAGATTTTGAAAGGACAATAAAAATGTATATCATTTTAAAAGTGAGGTTATTGTAGAGTGTATATTTTTTAGGAAAAAGATATAAATTCATAAAATGGATGCCACAGATGACGTTGATGTTAATCAACTTTGAAGAATCAAGTATTTACTACAGTATATATGAACAAAAGTATATCAAAAACATTCGTTGAAAGAATATTGATAATATAAAGAATATAAAAGTAATATTTTCGACAATTTTATAGATGAAAAACTGATTAAATTATTGCAAAGCTTTTACTGTATATTCATAATTCATGAAGGCATAACAGCTTTTGTATTTTATAATCTAAGAATATATAATTGTATTTTTATATATAAAAAAATAATTCACACCATTTATTGTAATATGTGCTGGAGCGTTTGTTGAAAATGATTTCCTCCTTTGAGATTTAGTTTATATAGTAGAGAAGATATTAAATAGTTTTAACAATTTAAATGTTCCTTTATATTATGATGATAATCATAGTCTCCAATTTATTTTATTCTTTGTTGTATTGATGATCTCGATCTGAAGACTAAAGTCCAATGATTATATTTTATTCACATTTTACAATATTCGCACAAAAATAATTTCTCAGCTGTTTTTTATTCAACAAACGTTTTCATAAAAAATATATCAATGAATATTTATTTATAATTAATGCACTATTTAATGGTGAAGATGTTTATGTGTGTTTTATGTTCATATCAGAACGACTGATTAAAGCTTACTGTAAAGACATTATACTTTTCAGGTGTCAGTGAAGCTGATAAAAATGATAAGGTCTGTATTTTTTATTCGTTGGATAAGTATATGGATGAGCTGTTCACACAGTAAAATATTTTTTGTAAAAGTGCACTCAAAATTTGTGTCAACTGTTCTTTAAAACAAATTTTATATCAACTTTCAACACGACAATTTGTGTTGAAGTAGAAAAATAATTTTGTCTAAAATAAATAATATTTCATGTCAAATTTCGCACTAAATTTTTGTCTCTCAGATTATAAACATTTGGAGTCAACATATTTTTCAATCTTTTTCGAGTGTTTAACACATTATCGGAGTTGAATCAAGTCACATAAATAATATATTATTTCAACATCATTTTCAGTTTGAATTCTTGTTTAAAAAATTCCAACACAAATCCTGAGTAGACTTTTACAAAACTTTTTTTACTGTCCACGTCTATGAAGAAAGTAACACCAATTTTTGTCATAACTCTTGGGAATTATTACAATTTTGCTTACATATATTTGTAAACTCATATGTAATTGTTAATTAAATGCAGTATCTAACAAATATATTTTTAATAAAAAGTTGAAACACATCACGTAATGACAAAAGATACTTATTCAATATATAAATAATTAAAAATGTTATATGTGTGTATAATGCTGAATTATTATTATTTTTTTTTGTTATATCCAATGATAATGTTTATCATAATGAAAATCTTGATAACAGGTATATATCATTTGACGAGTATTGCGTAAACTTATACGTCATTTTATGAAATAAAAACGAGCACAATGGACATGCGTATCTCTATTATTTATTTTTATCATCATTTTTATTTTTTGCACAAAATATAGAGCCCATTAAATTAACTATATAACAATATAATAATAGAATTAAAATTATCTAAAAATTTTAAAGTACATAAATTTAAAAGTTATTCAAATTATTAATTGAAAAAATTTCATAAAAAAATTAGGTTATATCTGTTACATTTATTTATAACAAATTCACTTAATTTTTTCTTAAACTTCAATTAAAAATTAAATCAATCTGGCTAATCAAATATTTTATTTTATATCTAAAATATTTTGAATATTAAATTTATGATTTTCATCTTGTTTCGCTGTTAAAAACTGTTTAAACATAAATATATTATAATAAATATAGAGCAATTAAATGATTTGTCATAATATGACTTTTATATATTTACAAATAAGATACATACACACACATGTACATAGACATAAATTGAATTAATACTTTTTTATAATCAAATAGTTAATTAATTATTATTATTAATATTATTATTATTGACAAATTGTCAATAGTATTATAAAAGTAATATTGGAATATCGATCATTGACCAAACTTATAATTCAATGTTACTCTTTCATTTATTATTTGCATTTTATCAACACTATGTTTGGCCAATGATCAAGATCTTTTTCAATACATTAATTTACTTTTGACATGAAGGTAATGAAGGTAATGTACTTATTTAATATGATTATTTCATGTATGATTGATTTAAGTGAATTAAACAATTGATTACAAACAATTGAGCAATTGTTATAATATTTTAAAAAGAGTTTTGAATTATTTCTGATAAGAAATTGCAAATAAATTGAAAGAAAGAAAATATGTATTTCTAGGTTAATTGATTTGAGATATCACACTTGGAGAAAGTACTTTTACTTTATGGTAAAAGTCGTGGATTAAAACGTCCCATAAATAGAATTAATCCTGTAGGATTATGACGAACAAAATATAAAAATGGTTTATCAAGTTTTACTCTTGGCTTATTCTCATTTGTTTGTCTATTACTTCTTTTTAATGATGTGGAATTTGTCTTTAAAAATTCCCATGAATTATTCATATTCTCGTCATTTACTTCGGCTTCATTCTCATCTATTAATTTTGTTGATTTCATTTGTGGACTTGCAGGATAAGTTTCCACATGATGCTTTGTTTTTCCATTTTGAATATTTTCATCGCCACAAGTACTGAACAAATTCATCTGAAAAAAATTTGGACAATCGTATTAATTAATATTAATTAATAGTGTTAACATTTTATATTGCATATCTTGATGTAGTATTTTATAAATTGACATGAATTATTACCTGAATTATATCAGAAAGATGAAAATCATTACCAACACCATTGATTCCTTTAAAATCTGCAGATTTAAGGAATAATTCTTCAAGTCCCATCGTCTTCAACGCTGCTGTAGCGTTAATGATACTTTTGTGACTAAATTTTGGAATTTGTAATTCCAATCCTGGCCTGGGTACAATAACTTTCATAAGTTTATTCCATGCTCCATCATGTAAAGCACCTGATATTATTCTCTGTTCTAGTAAGTCTAAATTATCATCAGATGCTGTAAATCCTTGTTGTCCTGGGATAACATAAATAGTAGAAATAATATTATTAATATCTCCAATTGCAATTGCAGTAGCGTCCAAACTTGGTTCATATCCAGCCAATACACCAGTTTTCCATAATGTTGCTGGTACTAAAATAAGTTTCCTTTGTCTGATTGCTGGCGAAACTGCAAAATAAAGTTCTCCATCACGGCCCTTTGACGTTGCATCATCCGAACTACAATCAGTCTGAAATACATTGGCAGAAAGTGCAGCAAGTGGTGAACGAAGTGGCATTGAATTTGTATTAATAAAATTTCTTATTCTTCCACCAGTTTGTTTTCTTATCAAGAAATTCGTTTTTCTTCTTATAGTATCGCTTATTGTAGAAAAATTAATTTGCTCAACCATACCATCATAAAATTGTTCAGCTTGTTTTTTATAAAATCTCATAAGTTTACGTACTTTACTTTGATCAGCAAACAATTCTCTAACAAATGCGACATTTGCAATTCCTTGTTTTTCTGCTATTCCAACAGAATCGGTAATATTTTGAAATACAAGATGGGGATTGAATGAGGTAACATCATCAAGTTTAAGGACTTGGTTCATTCGATCAGAAGTGGGACCTCGTGCACCAAGGAAAATCATAGCAAGTATACTAGTCATACCAAATGGTGATAATGAAAGGGATCTAGATGTACTTAAACCAGAATTTATAGCATTCCAAAAGGTAAATGCTAAGTTATTACATATAATTGAAAAATATGCTATATCAGCATCTAATTTTTCAATGCTAGAATCAAGTCCTTGTCCACCTTTTGTTTCACTTAGAGCATTTGTTTCTGGAGCTTTTTCAGATTCTTTTTGGATATCAGCTATTCGTTCTTCTAATGGATTTTTCATTGGTGTACTAATATTTTGTATAATACTTTGTGAATTTGAATGAATTCCTTGAGGAATCAATGTCCATTTTTCTGGAATTTTCGTCTCTTGAGTTGAATTTTCCAATTGTAATTTTGTTGCTTCTTCAATTAATTTAATTGAGTCATCTGGTTTTGGAGACGTTGTCAAATTTTTTTTTGTTTCTCCCAATAATTCTATTCTCGAATCATCTTTCTTTATATCCTTAATTTTCGACGGTGGTGTGGTAGAACTATTTTTCACAATATCCTGTAATGATGATGTCGTTGGTAATTCTTGTTCAGAATATAAAGATGTTTGCTCAATAGAATCATTAAATTGTATTTTGATTTCGGAACTGTGTTCTAAATTTAATGAAGAGTCATTGGGCTTAATTGAAGAATAATCTATCGGGTTATCAGTTGTGAATTGCATTTCGAGGATTTTAGTTGTATTTTGAGGCTCAGAGATAATTGGTAATTGATCACTCAATTGATTCTCACTTGATATTTGTGGCACAGCAGTATCATTTGCATCATCAACTCTTATTTCCAACGATTCTGTAGTGATAGAATCACCTGCAGTTACATTTTGTTTCATTGTCTGATCATTAGTAAATGAAATTGTAGACGAATCAGGTGATATTGTGGTAGATACCAAGGGTTGAATAATTTTACTTATTTCAATATTATCTATTTCTACAGTTTCGTTTGTTGAACATAATGACAATGAAGAATTTTGATAAGAGCATTTTGGAACATCTATTATTGTTGTATTAATTGATGGAGATACAGTAATTGATTCTTCATTTATATCAGTTGTATTTAATAAAGGAATGTACGAATTGTCTTCAAGTTCTATTTCTGTTGTTGTTATCGACGAAATTGTAGTTATATTCATTGTCACTGTTGACTTTTCTGTAGCTTTATCAATCTCATCACTATCAGATTCAATATATTTCAAAGTTGTAGTTTCATTTGTATTTATATTTGTATTTGAAGCGAATCCAGCAATTAATCCACTGGCTATGTTATGAGATGAAATATTTTTATTTGTTGGTAAGGTTAGGATTTCTATGCTATTTTGTGTGCTGCTTTGAACCGGTGATGATTCAAGTTTGTCATGCAATATTGATATTGGATCAGTCAATTTAATTCGAACCATTGGCGACTCTGTTTTTTCTTCATTTGTATTAATTTGATCTTTTTCAACGTCACTATTATTACCATTTGCATTATCTTTTTTAACTAATGTTACATTAGTATTTTTATCTACGTATGACGTTGCTTCCATTATGTCAATTCGAACAATTGGCGTTTCAGATGTGTTTTCAGTTGCTTCTTTTTTCTCTTCTTTAGACATTATATTTTGGTTATGTTTATCGTTGAATTCATTAACGATTGTCGTATCGTCGTAATTTATTTCTGTATAATTATCAGTTGTTGAGTAATTTACGTTATTGTTTTCAGAATTACTAGATTCGTTAAACTTTGTTTCATAATTTTTCATGGGTTCTGTATTAATATCATCAATTATTCCAGTATTGTCTGTAGTATTATCAAATTGATGTTCATTATTTAATGTTGAAATAACAGATGATGGCATTGTGTGTGAAATTTGAGAAATCATACTAGATAACGAATCCGCTAATTCTGTTGAAATTTGTGCGACAGGTTTTGATAAAGTATTTGGTGATGATGTTTGGAAAGTATTTAGAGTGTCAATAAATATGACAGGTGTTTTTTCTTCTAATGTATGCTCATCATTGACGTTAAATAGATTAGAGTTATTGAACTTTTCTTTTACCATTTGAATTGGAATATGAATACTGAGTGAATCATGATTTATTGGTTTCACTGTTTTGTGTGGTGTATGTATTAATGTTGATGAATTTGCTTCATTAATTTCTGTAATGTTTTCAATTATTGTCGTATTCAAAAGCTCTGATGTAGTTGCAATTAATGGAGGATTATGTGAAGTAATTTCAGTTGGTGTTAATAAGAGTTCATCGTAATTTATATCAACTGGTTTATCAATTTGTGAAGTATTCAATGTTTCGCTAGGGACTTTACTTTGATTACTGATCGGTAATACAGTTGTTTGACTTGAATACTGATCACTTATATTATCAATTGAAGACTGTTCGATTATTGAAGAATTCAATTTTATCATTGATATTTCATTTGGAGTTGATGTTTCGTCTGTTATTATTAAATTTTCATAATTCATAGTTGTTATTTCTGTTTCATGTGTAACTCCTGCAGCCGTGGATTGTTCAACAGTGACAGTGGAAGAATCAGAATTCTCGTTACCATCTTGAGCTTGAAGATTTTTCAAATCATCGTTTAATACGATCAATGTTTCTGCTGTTTTGTTTTCATCTACATTTAATTTTTGCTCCATATTCTCTGATTCGTTATATTTCTTCTTTTCACTGTCTAATTTGAGAGTATTCTGCGGATCAAACGTGGTTGTTTCAACTGAACTTACTATAGTAAAGGGTTTTGGTTCCTGCCCTTCAGAATTTCCATCCGTTTCATTGAGAGATATTTTGATAATTGGTAAATTTATCAAGTCGATTTCATTAGTGAAATTATTTCCAGTTTTTTCAATCAATTCGTTATTAGCTTGTGATACATTATTCGGTTTTTCTGTCACGTCTGAAAGGTGATACTGACAATTGGATGATAAAGGCGAACATGAAGTTGTCAGTGACAATTCAGTAAATGAATCAACACCATCTTTAGACTCAGATTCAATTGTCATTTGATTTGATTCAAAATTATTCTTCGTCTGATTATTCCACTGTGCGATACTCTCATTTTTATCAGCTGTGAATGTATTTGAATTGGGGAATATTGGTACATTGCTGGCTTCTTTTTTATCATCATTACTTGATGGTTGGTGTTCCACAGTTATTACTGGAACTGGTATCATTGGTATTGTTACATCGTCCACTTCAGATTCTATTGTACTAAACATTTCTGGATGTGAATTTGTAACTGGAGTTTGGGTAATTATTTCTGGTAAATCAACATCTTGAGAATAATCGGTTTTACTTGTGACATTCGATTCTGTATCACCAGCGAGAATTGACGGCAATATATTGCTCCATTCAGAATTATCATGTCCAGGAATTGTCGGTACTGATGTCATCAGTGATGGAGGTTTATTCAATTCACCTTTTAAAACATTTTGTACATTCTGCACTACATCTGATACCTGAAATAATATCATACAATTATACAATTTGAATTATAGCTATATTATTTATAACATTCTGTATGTACAGAGTGTATTATAAACATTAGATATTAATAAAATAGAGGATTCATTTATGATAAGTAGAAAGTTTTTTTTTTAATGAATTTGAGGTTATACACTACATGATTTATAATGAGAAAAACTTCCTTTTTTCCATCAATGAACACACTATTTTATTTGTTCTAATGTTTATGTGATACACTTTGCTTATTATATAAAGTTAAATAAATTATATTCTTACTTTTGTATCATCTGGAAAAATGTTTTCCACCTTTTGTGGCTCATGTATGTCCATAGGAAAGTGTCCACCACTTGAAGCAATTAAGCTTTGAATTTCTTTCTTGGACATTTGTTTCATCACTACATCACCATTCTGATTATAAGTATAAAATTGAAATGTATCAGGACGCAATAAACCCACTGGTGATGCTGGTAAATTTGGCTTTGAAATTGATCGTTTTCTTTTAATTATTACAGCCGTTTTATTGTCATAATTCTCTATTTCATCACTGAAAAATATTTGAAAATCATTTCATGGCGAGAAATTTATCTTCAACTCTAAATTAAATTATCATTATTATAATAAAATATAATAAAATTGTTTAAAATAATTATTGAATAAATTTACTTGGAACTATGAAGCTGCGTTGAATCATCATGCATTGGGTCTTCATCAAGAACTGGAAAACTAAAAGAAGATTTGAAGATTGCCAGCACTATCATTGCCATGAATGGCAGCGAGGTCAGGAATTTCCTCATTTTTTTTCTTCGTAAATTATCTGCACAAAAGAAAAGAATTTTATAATAAAATTATCAATGAAATTTATTGTAATGATTTTTGTCTAACAGGTCACGTTGTAAATCATGAATAAACAAATTATGTATATGGTTCAGTAGCCTATCAACGTGTGACACAATTTGAATTCAACATGTGATTTTATGCACTAAAATGAATCGGTACGAAATTACCACAAATATGTTCGATTAATTTCAGTCACGTACGTCTTTGTTTTATTTCTTTTTTCTTTCTTTTCCAGGTCAAATTTATTCTACTATTGAACGTTACTAACTGAAAGTTAAACATTTAACAGTCATTTGGTGAAGTCCCATTAGATGAAACCAAATTGAAATATCATGACAACTAAAATAGGAAATAAAAACGACGTTTGGTGCCAATGAACTTTCAAAATATTGACCGTGAAATATGTGTACGTAGGACAGGACCGGTTTATAGACTATTGGTATATTATGTTAGCATTGAATCTTGTGCATTTGCATAATAAATAGTCGTATTTTTAAATCTCTTACTTGCAGCTATCATTTCCGCCTTTATTTTTTTTTCTTTCATCACATATAAAAATCAAATAACCGTAATAAAATTTATTTCACGATTTCAATTGCTATTAAACATGTATATAATAGTTCGCAAACATTTTTAATACATCAAAGGTACTCGAATATAAAATTATTATTGTAATTCTTTCAATTTAGCTATTTCGATTATTAAAACTCTTGTTCAGGATTAAATGATAATTATGATTAGAAAGAAAAATCATATCATTTTAACTTGATTTATTGGATCATTATTTAGATGTCTCAATATTTTTTATATGTTTCAGATGCAAGATTGTCCAATCATTTGAGATTGTTTTATTTTTTAAAGAGCATTACAGCTGAGGTAAGACTTTTAATTCATAAAGTTTACTTTTCAGAACGAGTTAATTGTAAATAAATGGATTGGGAACAGATATTGGTTATTAAGTATAGATAAATATTCACTCAAAATTTGGAACCTATGTAAAATCCGAGAAGAAACAAGATAAACTTGCTGATAGAAAGAGAAAGAGCTGGACCGTTTTCAATACCGTTACATGCGGATTCATTCGTTTGCGAGACATGGTCGCAAGGTGAAGAGAAAAAGAGTAATTCTTGGAGTTTTTTTTTCACTTATGTTGAAGCAATGTTGTGCTTAATTTATATTTATATATGTACCGTTTGATTTTATATTATTTATGTAGTCTCTTAATTTATTTTAGTGCTTAATCTTCATGATTATAAAATTAATTGTGTCACAAATTCTTGTGTTAATATTTGATAAATAATTTATGTTATAAATATCTATCACAAATTTTTTCGTGTACTTTAGCACAAAGTTTCTTAACTGTGTATAATTCTTACACTTGTTCTAAGTAAAATGAAAACATCATTCATTATTCTTTTATATTCTTAACCAACAAATTGGATTCAATTAGTTAAATTCGAAATAAACTTTAGAATTAATGAATGAGAATTGCGTTTATAAAATCAAACATTTACGATGTAATGTAAGCTAAAGAAAGAGTGATCATTCAAGTCGTATACTGAAGGATTTAATGAAGAGTTAGAATGAAAATAGTTATACAATGCAATCTCAATCCTCACGTCTATTACAGACGCATTATTATTTAAGTGCTAAATGCTATTAGCCACGACACGCTTGAATCGAATTGCTTGTATATAACAATTGTGATATCGTTATTTTTCCAACAAATAATCATTGACAATACCCAAATATTTATCATCAATACTACAAAAAAAATTTTAATTATTTATTTTTCCATTTAGAATATAAAAAGAATTTTCATCTGCACAGTCAATCATGAAATAAATAATTCAAAAACTCACGTGAAAATAAATAATTTCAAGGCTCTTGATTCAAATTAGCCAACCAAACTCTTCACAATTTTTCACAAAATAAAATAACATCAAATAATAAATGACTAATGAATAAAACTAAAAAACCATTCTAATAAACAACAAATTAAAATTCCTGTTGTATATGATAATCAAGTTATTGTTCGAACGTTGATCAGACTCTGAACAATCTTGAAGTTGACCTTGCTACTAGCCGGAGGGTAGTGACCCCGTTGTAAGTCGTTGCAGTCGTTGCAGAGCCTTCTCCTCACTCCTTTATTTCTTCTTCTTTTCCTTCTGGTTGATCTTCGTTTTTCTCCTCCTCAACTCCTTATTATTATCTCTCTCACCTTCGTCTTCGTTAACTGTCTTTACCTCATCACTATCTTCAATGTCACTACAAATATATTTTTAAATTCCTTTAATATAACTCTAATTAAATTTTTGTCATAATTTCAAAAACTTTGGATTCTATCGAACAAATATTAAATTTATTTCAAATCTTCAAACGCTGGAGCTAGATGTATATACACATTTATATACGAGTACATATGTATATATAAATTTTTCAATTGGTTTTGGTTCGTATGTGGCAGCCGGTGCGTATCCCGGATGAGTGTGCACTGCGACTTGAGAGGGACCTGGTACCCGCCACAAGGTGCGATGAGGTACAGATATGTATATGAGAGAGTGGACGAGAGGGAGGCAGAAAAGAGACAGGGAATATACAGCAACCAGTGTTAGAACCTCTTTCGATACACAGCAATATAACAATCATGAAGAACATGTATAATATATATATCGATCTATGGAAAAGTCTAGTTATACATATGTATAATTTAATATGATGTAGGAGAAGAGTCGCGCTATGAAAGAGCCATTATCATTTACGCGGTAGTTTCCGAACGAATCATGGATGTATGTATTATTATTTTAAGATAGTAACACTAGCTAAATGTCGCACACAAACATTTGACAGTTTATCAAAAATAAACGGTGTTGATACGATATATTGAAGATTTCGTCGTCAAAAAGTAACTTTTTGAGTTCATTTTATTTGTTTTTTGACGTCTATACGGACGAAACTAATAGTAATATGATTATACAATAATTTTATAGATATATTAGACCTTCTAATACCATATATAATTTGCAGGTAAATCTTTAATTTCATACCAATTTTCGGGGTTATGTTTCTTGGGAGAGTATGTTTTGAAAGAGCCGGGCTGCAGTGTGATGAAAAAGCTAGCTTTATATGGTCCCTTCAAAAAGCTCTTACTAAGAAATCTAAAATAAATAATGATACAGACTCAGATACATCAAATAAAATTATATGAGTTCTTAAAAAGATCGTACTAAGTCAGATTGCAATGATTCATCTCAAACGGCTATAATTTCATGACAATTTCTTAGATTTAAGTGAATATTTTATCCAGAGTTTGCGTTATATAAAACGTTTTATATTTATATAAGATATAAAATTATATCTTAAAATTATTAGTGAATAATATCTTTGTTGATCTAAAATTTCAGTCATGTAATAAGAACTTGGCTCTTTTAAAACATTGGGTGGCTTTTTCAATGCCTATGTATTATGAAACAGCCGAATTTCATTATTTTTATAAATAGTTATAACCCCCAAAAATACCGATAATTTTGAAAAATGTTTTATAACATCACGTACATAAATGAATGAACAATTACTTATTATACAAATTTTTTTAATTATTTATTTCCTTTTATATTATTTATCCTTTTTTTTCAAAACTGGCTCTTTAATGCCACTCTTCCTTTACTTGGATGATTGTATTATGTAGGTATATGGAGAATGATTGATGGGGATGGGGTGGAATAAGGTTTGGGATCAAGACAGACTTGGTAAGTGATTGATTGATTGATTGATAAGATTTATTATGCGCCCTAGCATTAGCTATGGTGCAAGAATTACAAAATTTATTAAGTTTACGAGTTGGAATATAATATATTATATGAGTAGTTTTATGAGTATGGAGGAAAGTGAGATACATTTTATATTATTATTTATGTGAGGATATTAACGATTGATGGAGAATGATTTGATAGAGTTATGATGATGAATAAAGATGCTGAAGTCCATGGAGAATATTTATTGATCATGAATCGGGTTTATTTTATGAAGTTGGTGGATAAAAGTTAGCTAGAGTAGTGAAGAAATGAGTCTTGAGTATAAAATAGTTCAAGAGTTTGCCTGAATGGGTTTACAACTTGGAGCTAATTGATGTATATGTGTATTTAAAGTAGGTATATTTTGTTTATATGAAATTCATATACAAGAAAATCTTTCTATAGATAGAATTAACGGTAAAATTTCGTCATGCCCTAACCTATTCAAAAGTACATGTGTGTGGTAGATGTACAAAGGCACACAGGAGGTTATTTATTCAATATATTTTATTTTCATTCCTAGTTTTTCATTTTAATTATTATCACACATGAAAACGATAATTATAATGTATGGTTCGCGGAAATTCATAGAAAGATCTTATATTATATTTGATTAATATTGGTTAACGTTCTTAATGCGGATTTTGTATCAATTTCCAACACGAGAATTAAATATATTTTTTCAATAATTATTTTCAGGTTAAATTTGAGGTTAAAAAATTTTTTTATACAAATTCTGAGTTGACTTTTACAAACATTTTTTTACTGTGTATAAATATAAGAAAGAAAATTCCCCCATAAATGTCACGCTCGGTCGAATCACCATGAAATTCCAGATTATAATAAGTACTATCTTTCCCTCTTTTCATATATAATAAGTGCACATGGATGCTTATACATAAAGAATGAAAAATAAACAAATATATAAATTTAACAAATATTCTACTAGCTCCTTCTGATTGTTTTGCTTTCTTATTTTATATTCCCTTTGGATATATTTATTTTTATTATTTAACTGTCGTGTATAGTGTATATTTTAATGATGCTTATAAATGTGAATGTACATATCATAAGTATATGTTGTGGTATCAATAATAATAGTGGCTAAATTATGCACAGAGATAATTGGCCTTCGACGACCTTGGAAAATGTTCTTGATCAGATTCTCCATTTTGTGCAGTATTTTACATCATATGTATACAATTAATTCATCTCTCATCCCTTATTTTCTTCACATTTTCTCTCAGATATATTATTCTCCAATTTCATTTAATATCTTTAATACAATTTCTAATATCTAGACAAATTTTATGATTTTATTACGTTTTTATATTTTTCCTATCGCAATAAATTATTATTTTCTGCTTCAATATGAATTCTCGCGTTGAAAATCGATACAAAATCTGCGTTAAAAACAGTTGACACAAATTTTGAGTGGACTTTTACAAAAAATTCTTTTCTGTGTAGTCTTGTTCGTGATATACATATATAAACACCATTCATGCAACGGTGTTTCTAGGTATCGAATAATATTTTTCACAATTACATAGTTCTACTGGACAAAGCACTTTTGTATTGTACAAAATACAAAAATATACAGTATTATAAATACAATACGTATATAAAAGTATTTAAACAACTTGGCGACAATAAAAAAAAAATAAAATATTTGAAATTTAGTTAAACATATGTATGTATTTGTACGTTATAATAACTATTTTGCATCTTCATTGGAGTGAGTAATACCGTATATGTTACGACCGGTTGGAACTTGAAATTGCTTCCGTGAACACAATTATTGCCATCGCAAATATTGGATATTTATGACAATACGCATAAGAATATATTTCGTAGGTCTATGCATAAATTTACCTAGATTTTTTTATTATATAGTCTTTCAAGAAGTGACAGACTACTAACGCGTGGTTGATTTTGGAGAAAAATTGTTTGTTAGAATAATAAAAAGCTTTCAAATTGTTATTTTTAACAGGGTTAATTTCGAATCTGTTGCATGATTCACCTTAGAAATATAATCATTAAAAAGCTTCTTCGTTTGAGGGGACTATTCTTTTTTTCTCGCGGGATAGATGAAATATTTTTCTAAATATTAAAAAAAAAATTCCCACCAAAGATGAGCTCTTAAATTTAATATTAATTAGTACTTCCATAATCAATTTAAAATTTTCTTATTTAATTAACATGTAAATCTCAATTTCTTTTTTTTCATTCATGCATAGCTTTGCGGCATTATATGATATTTCATTGGTTCTCAGCAGAAATTGTACAGAAATATATAATCTTTAAAAGTGCTAATCGCTAAATTATTTTTTGTGAACTGCACAACCGGTAAAAAATGTTAAAGCCAATTTTTGCTCGAATTTCATGGTTTTTTTTTATTTTTCTCGAAAACTATCAAGTTTACAGCAGAAGTTAATGGGACCTTTTTTGTAGGAAATTAAATTTCCTACTGAATAGTATTCCTAACTCAAAACCGTAGAGCTAAAAGTTTTCGAGAAAAATCCACTTAAACACATGGAAATTTGAAATTTCCCTGTTTAATCTAGATTTTTTACCGGTGGGGCAGTTTACAAAACATAATTCAATGACAGGCACTTTTAAAAATTGAATATTTCTGTACAATTTCTGCTGAGAAATAATTAAATATCATAAAGTGCCGCGAAGCTATGCATGAATGAAAAAAAAAACACTTAATATTAAAATTAAGAGCTCATCTTTGGTGGGAATTTTTAGAGTAATATTTCGTTCATCCCACAATAAAAAAAAATATAGTCCCCTCAAACAAAGCACCCAAATAATCATCAATAATAGTATTAATAATAATAAACTTGTTTAAAATATCAATTAAAAAATATATTACTACAATAATAACGATTTTTTCATGTAAATTATAATATGCATCAAAAAATACATTCATTAAAGAAAATACATGTATAATGAATTAATTTTTATATATAAATACATGAATGTATTTTAGACATGAATAATTAAATGTTTGTGAACAAGATTGATAATATTTATAAGTAAACTTATTCACAAATTATAGTTTACATTTGTATATACGATTAAATTCAATTAATTTTCAGCTGTTTAGATTCTTCTACTGCATCAGGAGCTGCTGAATTTCTTTTCACATTAAAAATGACATCGAACTTTTTTGGTATACACTGATCAGTTTTGCATGTGATTAAATTTAGTCTAATTAGAATTTTTGATTGTGAATTTTCTTCAGGAACTGTAAGGATTATAGGTGATCCAATAACATCAGTTGATGCTTTTGCACTCCAAGTATCAGGCAAAGAGTTTATCATCCAACTTTGTGGAGCATCCGGACTTAGTTTAAGGTCTGAATCAAACTCAATACTTAGAAAGATTTTTAGTTTCGTGTTTTTATTACTTAGTTCTGTATCAAAGTTGAAAACTTTTTCTGCTTTATATGAAGTGGAGTCTGGAAATTCTATGGATATCTGAAAAAAAAAAAATATTGAATTTTCTTCACATCAGTTAATTTGTTTAACACAGATTTGAGTATAACCATTTATTAGTTATGAACAATGTAACATTTAAATACATTTACAGATCACCCATATGAAAACTACGATAACGCATTGAGTAAAATTTTTCACTCACCATTTTTATTGATCCATCATTTCTATCCAACATTTTTATACAATGATTATTTGTATCAGCAATTAGTAGAGCATTTGTCTTCGGTAAAACAGCTAAACCACTTGGTTCATCAAACTATACGAAAAATTCATTAATAAAATAAATAATTGATCACTTTTGCTAATTATATATTTACCGTATGAAATTTTGTTGGGTTTCCGTCGCCGCATAAAGTCTCACACTTGCCAGCAACATCCACAATTTTTATTTTATGATTATATGTATCAGCAACATAAATTATTTTTTTAGATGAATCCCAAGCTACTCCCAAGGGATGCTGAAGCTTTACAGAGTACTTTATTCCATCAACATCACCAAATTTATGTAAATCCTAAAAACAAAGTTACTCATATAAAAATTATCTAATTATTATCATCTATATATTATACATCTACAATTTGGGGTGCTTCGTTTGAGGGGATAATTTTTTTTTCGCGGGATTGACGAAATATTACTCCAAACATTAAAAAAAAAAATTTTCCACCAAAGATGAGCTCTTAATTTTGATATTAAGTAATTTTTTAATCAATTTGAAATTTTCCCATTTAATTAACGCGTAAATCCCGATTTTTTTTTTTTTTTTTTTCATTTATGCATAGCTTCACGGCATTTTATGCTATTTCATTGGTTTTCAGCAGAAATTGTACGGAAATATTTAATCTTTGAAAGTGTCTATCACTTAATTATTTTTTGTGAACTTCCCCACCAGTAAAAAATGTTGAAACCAATTTTTGCTCGGATTTCATGGTTTTTTCGATTTTTCTCGAAAACTATCAACTTTACAGTAAAAATTAATGAGATCTTTTTTTGTAAGAAATTGAATTTTCTACAAAGTAGTCTTCTTAACAAAAACTGTAGAATTGATAGTTTTCGAGAAAAATCCAATTAAACATATGGAAATTTGAACTATTTATACCTTGAATTGATCTTCTATGAATTGCATAATTTTTCTCAGAAATTATTAGTTTTACGGCTTTTAGTTAAGAAGACTATTCTGTAGAAAATTTAATTTCCTAAAAAAAAGGTATCAATAACTTTTCCTATAAAATTGATAGTTTTTGTGAAAAATCAAAAAAACTATGAAATTTGAGTATAAATCACAGAACATAATTTAGTGACAGACATTTTTGATGATTAAATATTTCTGTATAATTTCTACTGAAATAAAATTAAATAGCATAAAATGCCGCGAAGCTATGCATAAATGAAAAAGAAGAAATTGAGATTTACGTGTTAATTAAATGCAGGAAAATTCCCAATTGATTGTGGAAGTACTTAATATTAAAATTAAGAGCTCATCTTTGGTGGGCATTTATTTTCTGAATGTTTAGAGTTATATTTCGTCACCGCCGCGAAAAAAAATAGTCTCCTCAAACGAAGCATCCTAATCTACATAAAACAAATTGAATAACCTACAGCTGGATTTCTGTCACCTCCTGCAACTCCAGTCACTTTACCATCTTCTAAATGAACTTTTCTTATAGAGCTGCTTTCGCTGTCAGCGAAGAAAACTGATTGAAGTTCTTGTGCTACTGCAAGACCTGAAGGCTGAGCAAGACTTGCAGCATGAGGATAAGCATTGTTCCTGTTTTCTTCTTTTCCATTACCCACAATCGCTGCACATGTACCTGCTTTATATTGTCTGAAATTGTGTTGAAGAATATAATGATAATATATCACAAATTTTGTCAAGCAAGAAAAAGGAAATATTTCCTAGTAGATATTTACTTCTTCTTCCACCAAATTGTATCTTCAAGAAATAATGCCCAGATTTGATGCGTTCCAGCTATCGCAATCAACACTATCGGAACTGTTCCTTCATTCTGATTGTGATGATAAATTGCAACGTCCCAGGGTGATGATATAGCTTGCTCTTTACCAAACTTTCCACCAACATAGTCATGTCCTTGTGACCCAGTACCCACTACAGTTGTCACAATTTTTTTCTCCAAATCAATCTGCATAAAACGCATTCATAAAATCAGAATTATATAACATATTAATTATATTAAATATATATTAATATATAATTGAATTTCTTACAAGCCTTATAGCGTGATTTTCCGTATCAGCAATGTAGATTGAGTTATTTAAAATACAGACACCTTGTGGTGCATTGAAACGTGCTTCATCAAATCCGCCGTCTTTGAATCCTGATGAATGTCCTCCAATAATGTGCTCTACAAAGCCACCCAATTTCATCACCACAATTCTATTATTACCTGTGTCTGATATAACAATTTTCTCGCCATTTTCATTGAGGAATGTTTGTATTTTGCTGGGAAATCGTAGAGCATTCTTATGAACAGGTAGAAGATGATGTGCTGGAGATAGTGGTATATTATGATTTGATATTTGCTTAAGAGATTTGAAATAGTTGATTGCAACTTTGGTATAAATGAAAAGCTCATCACGGTGGCCTTCTCCCATAAGAACGAAAAGCGGTTGGCCTTTTGGTCCTTTTTAAATAAATAATTTTCTTTTATTTATATCAAAATTATCATTGTTAAAGTGGTATTGATTATTGTTTTATTTAATTGGTTTACTCACGTACCTAAAATAATGAGAGTTGGCCAGCAATTAACACCAAGATCACGCCACATAGAAAGTTTATCATCATTAATAACTGGATGCGCAATATTGTATCTTTGTATCGCAGATAAAATTCTACCAGAGTCTTTTTCATTCGAAAATTTAGCGCTGTGCACTCCAATCTAATTAATTTATCAAACATCACGTGTGAATTCATTTTTATTTATTTATACAAGTATTAAATACAATTTAATTATGAATTTTATACTAACAACTATAAGGCCATCTTGAATTGAATATTTAGCTTCCAGTGCACAAAGGTCTGGCAATATGTGCATGCAATTGATACAACAGTAGGTGAAAAAGTCGAGGACAACAATTTTTCCAGCTAAATCCTGTGTTACAGAGAGCCCATCAGGTACATTGAACCATTCAAGGCCTTGTCAAATAACAGAGAAATAAAATGAAACAAAAGAAATATAAAAATGCCATTAATTTTAATGATAGAAATAATTGTCAGTTTTAATACACACAAAGGTTATTATTATCTTTGAATATATAAATTGTGAATTGAAAAATAATTCAAATGCATGAGCATAACAGCGCGTAAATTCAATGATATATGTAACAGGTATAATTTACTCAATATAAGTATGCGTATATACATTCAGTCTTTTTCATTCAAGGGTACATCATATTCACGATGCAAACTGGCTATTGTTACGCCATGCATATTTGCCATTGCTCCTAACACAACTTGTGTTGCATCCTTGATATCATTATATTCATGAAGGTTATCCATAGTATCTTGGATTGGTGCACCAGTTTCCAATTCATTTTTTAATTTTGCTAACTCTGCATCAAGCTCCTTTTCCATTGACAATAAACGATTGTACTCCTCAACTTCATTGATTGATAAATTCGTATTACTTTTTCGATTATTCGCCATTATTTTTTTTTTTCTTACATCCAATGGTGTTACCTTTATCATACCATCAGCTTCAGTTTTATCATTGTTTAATGATTCGTTTACTTTATTGTCACTGGTTGATGATGACATTGTATTTTAATAATGTTTTCAAACACAATAAAATATATGAAAATAATTTATAGATATATTTATTTCGATTTTTTTATAGAAATCACTTTTTTATAGGTTATGCATGATAGATATATCTATATAACTTTGATTTAGTATGAAAAAATGTGATTTGACGAAGTGTATTCAATAAATCTTGATTAAATTTTATAATAAAAACATTTTATCAACAATAGTAATGTAAATTTTGTTGATTTATAAGTTAATATCACCTTTTGGAAAGTCGTTGATGTGATTGTTATTTTCACTGTAGCATTTGATGTGTTTCAGAACAATTTTTTCTTTCTCTGAAATATTCTTGATTGTTCGTAGTTCTTGACGTAGTTGAATACATTCATTTGTTAAAACCTCCACAGTATCCTGAATAGTCATTTTTTTATTCTCTTGACCACACATAACTATGTAAAACTATACATGTATGTATGTGAATGTATATGAACAAAAATATATACGGTTAAAATTATAATAGATATAAAATACAAGTAAAAGAAAATTGTACGCTCACAATGTGTGGATTGTATTACTCTTTATTATTTACTGGAGTTTATTTATGTATATATAATCGTTTCAAAGAAATAAATCACCTTGAATATATCTTCGATTAATTTTTGTGTATCTCAAATGTAAATTTACCGACTGTTAATTTAAAAAAATCCTGTTTTTCCGGTGGATATAAGAAATTACATGTTGCGCCATCTGCCAGTTATTGAACTATTATTTCTGATTATCATCGATCAGAGAGCTATATTATGAATTTAATTGTACATGAAATAATTAAAATCATTCTTAATGATTCTGCCCGAAATAAATGCTGAAAAAATGACAATGAAACAAGAATTTTTCTTCAAGAGAAAGATAAGTGAAAGAAGAATTTTAAATTTATTCAATTGTAAAGAAATAGTTGGTAATATTATTTCTATTATGCAATGATTATATATTATGCATATGAAAAATAGGAAATAATTTTTTTTTTTCGGTGATTCGTATTTTTTATTGTCCTGTTCACCTCAGTTTTATAATGACACAATTGCGAACTGTAATTTGTAATCACTGATTTTCTTGTCTTATCAAAAATTACTCATTCAGTTTCCTCACAAAATTTTACTACAGATATTTAGAGGCAGAATTTTTCATTCGTATTTCGTATTGTATCGTACTGTTTTAAGTAATTTGTAAAATCTATGTCAAGTATACAAAAAGTGTTTTGTTAATTAATGAATTGCTTGACTTGTATATTATTATTAATATTTATTGCTCATGTACATTTTGGAAAAATAATAAATGTGTAGAGCATTGATGTAATATTAATTTCTCTTCATAATAAAATATTTTTCATGAATTCTCAATCCGCAATTTTTCCTATACTCAAATTGAGACAAAATTTTTACCTGACTATTTGCTCCGTAATTTGGATAGACCCTTTTTCAGCATTCGATAAATTGTGGCAATGATTAAATTTATTATTACGTATTGTTGTCAAGTGAATGGGCTTTTGATTACAGTCATTTCCCATGAAATTAAATTGAGGGTTAATGAAATATGATAATCTAGTTGTTCCTGAACTAATTAATGATTTAAATAAATGATGATTCTGAACGAAATTTACTAATACTATTTACAGCAATGACAGAAAGTTTTCATAGACACCCAACATAAAAAATTTCGACTGTACAAACAGTTCAATTGAACACTTTGTTTTATTTGGAATTAGTTTGACAACAATTGATCATTTTATGTTTAAAATCTAAAAATGCATCAATAATATCTTCCCTAAGCTCTTTGGCTTTTTCTCGAACGTCTTCTCTCATCAAGTTATAACACATGGCAACTAATCCCAAGCCAAGTAAAAGATAAACAAAATTAATGACTAATTTTAAATGACTGCCACTTTTAGCCTCAACAATATTTGCACCAGGTACAAAATCGCCCATGCCAATTTTACACAGGGATGTCACACAAAAATAAGCACTGTCCAAATAATCCCATTCTTCCCATTGTGCAAACATAATGGTGCCAGCAACAATATAACCAAAAATTACCCATAAGCAGGCAGTAGACGGTACTATTATGCGTTGTCCTAAACGTTTCCGTCCTGTACATTCATGAAACCATCTGTATAACCACCTAAAATACAAAAAATATACTATCAAATTATTTCTATCAATTAAAATTTACGACAAATAATTAATAAAAAGGATGAATGCATGAATACTATTCGTTAACTCACCTAAATGTCTGTGCAAGTACATTACCCATATTCAAAAAATAAAGTACATAAAGGGGAATACCAAATATAGCGTAAACGACAGTGGCGCCTTTTCCCCACGGCGTTCTTGGTACCATATTACCATAACCAATCATGGTAAAAATAGATAAACAAAACATTAAAGCAGCAGGAAGTGACCAAACTTCTTCAACAGTTTTGCCGTTATATCCTTTTTTCACGGCTTTTACAATTTCAATTTGAAAATCCGTTAATAATTGATCGGTTTGTTGATGAAATGCTCTTTTATTTAAAACATTTACTGTATGATCAGCAGCAGTAGCGGACCACAGCATTTCTGAATAATTCCTTCTTAGTTTCTCCAATTCAAATATGTGAACATATTCCATTTGAGTTTCAATAGTCATGAATCCAATTGCACCGACAATTGCATAGCCTACAATTAATCCACCAACACCAACTTGAGTGCACATAAAAGCTACGAGCTTTCGACAACAGTCCTTTATTTTTTCTCTTGGATCTACTCCAGTTGATGTACTAGATGATTCACGACTTCTCAATGACGATCTTATATGTACTCGTGCCATTTTATATTGTTTTTACTTTGGAATTAATTATTTAAACTTCTTCTTTTACTCCAAATGTAGATTCAATATATATTCTGTGACTGAATATTATAAGCTTATACCTCATAGCAATATATACAATGATTCTTGCGCCTCCATGCGGTCTTTCTATTTTTGTTTGCATCATTCTGATGTTGTAGTTGCAGATATAGCAATGACGACGTCATCAGTAGCAGCCGCGTGGTATTATTATGATTACTGTATATTCATAAATATTAGGGTATGCTTCGTTTGAGAGGACTATTTTTTTTTTTTTTTTGGGATTGACGAAATATTACTCCGAGCATTAAGAAAAAAATTCCCATCAAAGATGAGCTCTTAATTTTGATATTAAATACTTTGATTAACACGTAAATCTCAAATTTTTTTGTTCATTTATGCATAACTTCGCGGCAATTTATATTATTTAATTGATTTTCAGCAGGAATTGTACAGAAATATTTAATCTTTGAAAGTGCTTATCACTAAATTATGTTGTGTGAAATGCCCCGGTAAAAAGTGTTGAAGGCGATTTTTGCTCGAATTTCGTGGTTTTTTCGATTTTTCTTGAAAACTATCAACTTCACAGCAAAAGTATATAGGACCTTTTTTGTAGGAAATTAAATTTCCTACCGAATAGTTTCCTTAACTAGAAACCGTAGAGCTAATAGTTTTCGAGAAATATCTAATTAAACATATGGAAATTTGAAATATTTATACCTCGAATTGGTCTTCTATGAATTGCATGATATTATTTTAATTTGATTTTTCTCCAAAATTATTAGTTTTACGGGTTTTAGTTAAGAAGACTATTCTTTAGAAAATTGAATTTCCTACAAAAAAGGTCTCATTAACTTTTGCTGTAAAGTTGATAGTTTTCGAGAAAAATTCTATTAAACATATAAAAATATGAACTATTTATACCTTGAATTAGTCCTTTATGAATTACATGATATTACATTAATTGTATTTTTCTCAAAAACTATCAACTCTACGGTTTTTAGTTAAGAGGACTATTCTCTAGAAAATTTAATTTCCTACAAAAAAGGTCTCATTAACTTTTGCTGTAAAGTTGATAATTTTTGAGAAAAATCGAAAAAACTATGAAATTGGAGCATAAATCAGCTTTAAACGAATTACTCTAATAGATATATTGAGAGATGTTTGTCGAATAGTATTCATAGTATGAATTACGATTACTTCATTAAAAGTTGAAAGTAATTGATATGACCATTATAAATTTCTATGAGTTGATATAAACTTTGGATATAAAAAAATAACTGACATGAAAAGCTTTAGTGTTATGAATAACATAAAATAATATATATTTTCAGAATAACTTGTATTAATTAGATAAACGCTCCGGTACTAGTTCACTTTTCATTAATATATAACTTAAGATGCTTTTAAACATCATTGAATTCGAAAATGAAAACAAAATGTCAGAAAAAAAATACAACACCGATGAAAAAATATCCAAGAAATTGAAGCGAAATAAAAACTCAAATTTAATATTATAAATGAACTTGGAAACGGTTTAATGAGTCAAGAAATGCTAAATTGACATAATTTAATTGTATATATATATGATAAATTATCATGAAATTCAATAACTATACATAAATAGTTTATATATAAATAGTTCTATCGCAATAATGTACCGTGGGAGAGTTGTAATGATCATCTCGAATTGAATGCATGCATATATTAGTGCGCTGGGGGATTCCCCTTTTTAATTCATAATCCACTTCGACTTCTGCACGATTTATTCTCCCTCGCAATATGTATATATGTATATATGTCTATCTATATATATACTTGATATAACTTCCATCAGTATATACATGTAAGATTATGATTCACTCATTTTTGATTGACGTACAATTAGTTGTTTCATCGTTAATTGATATACTTATATGACAAAAATAACAGACGAATATATAGGAGCACTTTTATCATTGATATTAATTCACAGAGCTTTTTATCATCATATATACATTTGATAGATTCATTGTGAATGAAAATTTACGTTTTGTTAAGCAATAAATTTAAATACTACCTCGTATGAATTTTCTTAGTAGACTTTAACAAAAATTTCTTTACTGTGTCATTGAATTGCTATTTTATAAAAATGATCATTATATTTTCGCAATTAAATATTTGAAATAAATAAAACTTTTGCAGTTTACAAATACATACATACATAGCTTGTGGAAAAGAAGTAGCTCTTAATTTTAATATTTAGAAGTGCCTGTTCGTAATTTTCTATTTTCCATTCAAATGACATGGGAAAAAAAATTTTTTTTCTTTGAATTTTTGTAGCTCGGCATTTGTGCATTATAAAAATAAGTTTATAGCATATTATTGTAGGGAATTGAACGCTCTACCAAAAAGGTCTCTTACACTTTTTTCATAGAGACAGCCATTCTAAAGATATCCAAACTCAAAGTTCCAAATGTATGAAATTTCGACTTTTTTGTTATTAAATCGATACTAATCATTTTATTATTGTCTTAAAAATTATTTTTATTTTCGTAAAACTAAAAAAGAAATACTCATGTGTCATCAGATATTTTTTTTATATTTTATTTACTGTAAAAATAATTATTTATAATTTATGTTAAATTAATTTTATTATTACTCCAAAGCAATAGAAATTATACTGCCTAAACAAAATTAAGCAATGTAACTACATTTATTCAAAAGTTTTTTTATTACAATCTGGATATTTTTGTCGATGTTTTTTTCCCACTTGTAATAAAAATTGAAATTGTTCTTCATCATTGGTTAGGCATGTGTTATATTCGTCTAATAATGCGACGCTACGTTCTGCAATGTCATTGACAGCTTTCAATTTTTTAAAAAACTCTAAATTTTCTCGATAGCTTTCATTATCTGGCCATAATAGTACATCTTCATAAAAAAAAACACATGGCAGATCGAATTTTTCGAATATTTTCAATGATTGTTTTGAAACGAACTCACTTATATTTTCGTTCAAGAATATTTCCCGCGAATTTCCAGGCTATATGTATCGTTTTTCAATAATTATGGTCATCACCTGACTCTTCATCGCTTCAACAATTTGCCTCTTAATTTCAACAGGAACATTTTCATCAAATAATGACAGAGTAGCCAATATTCTTCACTTATATGCCATAAATAAGCGGATAGTTTCCTAGTAGCAGCTCGTGAAACAGATGAATTTTGTTCTTTGTATAGGATTAATTTTAATAATAAAATTCATTTAATATAAGCTATCAGCTTTCCGATCAAAAATAATTTTTAAGACAATAATAAAGTGATTAATATCAATTTAATAACAAAAAAGTTAAAATTTCATACATTTGGAACTTTGGGTTTGAATATCTTTAGAATGGCTGTTTCTATGAAAAAAGTGCAGAAGACCTTTTTTGTAGAGCGTTCAATTCCCTACAAGAATATGCTATGAACTCATTTTTATAATGCACAAATGCTGAGCTACAAAAATTCAAAGAAAAAAAAAATTTTTTTCCCATGTGATTTAAATGAAAAATAGAAAATTACGAACAGACACTTCTAAATATTAAAATTAAGAGCTCCACTTTTAACAGGCTTCTTGCCTAAAAATGGCACACCCTAATACATACCTACATGTGTTATGTATATAAAAAATATACATATGCGTGTGCTTGAATATATACAAAGGGGGATGTATTTAGTTTTGCCTTTGTACTCATTTTCTGTGCGGTTACTTCCAACGAAACTCTCAATTGTCCAATCTGAATAGATACGATATGTATATATGTATTAATGTACATAGATGAGTGGGCGCGTATGTACCTATAGATTATATACATATAAAGATATTATTATTATACATTGTACTAAGAATGAAATACTCACACTCTCATTCTCCCACCCTCTGTTCCTCAGTATCTCCTCGTCTTTTTTGCACTCATATTACGTGATGCCGGGCATTACTGATGATCTTGTGCAATATGTCCCAGGGGTTGACCACGCTAGATCAAATCATCTTCAGTCGTCAGTTCATCGCCGCGTGGTTTGTCATCACCGATATTCATTTTTGAGCCTTTTTTTTATTACCGTAATTGAATGTATATAATTATTTATTTATCAATTGTGCGTTGTTTATTCAACGAAAGTTCGATGGAATTGATTTTATTCGAATTTTGAGTGTTGGTAATTTTTATAATAATGTTGAAAATGCCACCCCTTTTTTTTATTGCTTTTGTCTTTTTTTCCTCAGGTAAGCTTTTTGTTTTTATTTTATCTATTTATCAGTTAATTTGAATAGATAAGTTCTATGATTATTTTATTTTTGGATGACCTAAAATTAAATTTATATTTTGTTTACATGCGAAATATCGAGGAATTGTGTCACTATATTAATACCTCATGTTACCAATTCGCGAATTATCAACAGAATTTTTAATATCTAAACAGTTGATATGTATATTATACGGTTTATTGAAATAAAAAAAATGTCGGAATTATTTATTTACTTTCATAAACTCGGGATATTTTTTTTCAGATAATTTCAATTACAATTTCACCTAATTTCAGAAATTTCCTGGAGCTTACAGAGTTCTGATGCTTGGGGGTATTCAAAAGAAAATGGTAAAGTATATGGATGTATATTCACAGTAAAAAATTTCTTGTAAAAATCCACTCAAAATTTGTGTCAATTGTTTTTCAATGCAGGTTTTGTATCAATTTTCAACACGACAATTTGCATTGAAGCAGAAAAATAATTCAACTCTAAATGAATATAATATTATAAACAAACTGAATCTCACAATAAATTTCTGTCTCTCAGACTATAAACATTTGTAGTCAAGATACTTTTCAATTTTGTTTATTGTTCCAACATCATTTCTAGGTAAAATTTGTTTTAAAAAAAATTCAAAACAAATTCTAGGTGGACTTTTACAAAAAATTCTCCACTATGTTACTATAAATAACAAGATTATCATCAAATAGGAAAAAAAATAAAGTTACATTTATTCATAATGAAAATGTAACCATAAACAGATATTCCAAGTTGATTGAAATATCGAATTAATAATGGATGCATGAACGTTTCGTAAATAAATGAAAATAATGTCATAGTGGCCACAGATCTAGTTCACGTATATCAATAGCTCTAGTTATATTGAATCCATATACACATATACATATATCAGCAAAGTTTATATTAGTGTAAAATAAAAGAAGGAGAAGTAAATTCAGGTGGGGAAAGAAAAAGGGAGATGAATATAGTTTGAATTGTATATCGGTGAATAGCACGCCTAGTCGGCCCAACCAACTGATTGAGGAAATGATGCGCCATATAGCACAGATTGGATAATTGCCAATTTACGAATACTCTTAGGTATATAGTTATTCGACACCGTTCCGTTATCGTCAAATTCTCCATCTTGCATTAGACTCAAGTATACATAATTACAATTATTTTCATATCGTAGTATTGATGTATTATTAAAATTGTTTTTGGGTTTATACGAATGATGATAATGAAAAGGTCCTGGAACATGGCCGGATTTATGTCAATCAGGCAAGAGACAATCACCAATTGACATTCTAACTGATCATACGCTCAAAGTAGATTTGGGCTCGTTAAAATTCATCAGGTACGACTATGCATACTCTGGTACTGTGACAAATACTGGACATAATGGTAAGTTGATGTGAAATTAATTTATTTTCATTGCATTCAGATTTGATAATAAATCTTATGTTATTTACACCCAAAAAAAAAAGTCCTGAATCAAGTCGCGATTCAGACTTGACACAAATAGTCTTGATACAAGTCTGAAATATGTTTGACTCGAGACATTACACATGTCTTGAGTTAAATCAGTCGTAAAAAGGGGTAAATCGAAAATAAACTTGATTCAAGTCATTTTTTTAGTCTTGATCCAAAACTTCTAAAATCTTGATTGAAGATGTTTTCAAGTCTGATTAAAAATTTTTTTTAATTTTCAATGGGAATTTTTTGAAATTATATTTATTCACTATTTTCTAAAAATGGAAATAAAAAGCAAAAAATAGATAATTCAAAAAATGAGTATAAGCTGTTAATAATTTTATGCTTTTTGTATTGACTGTACGTTAGGGTGTGCCATTTTTTGGCGAATTTTTATTTGTTTAATTAATTTATCAATTGAAAAATAAAAGTGGAATTTTATTTAATTTCAACATTGATTTGAGGTATATTGTTCGAATGATTAATTTTACAATGAGAAAATTCCAAATTTAAGCTAAGACATTTTCAGGCTTGGATTAAGTCATATTTACACTTGGATTAAGACATTTGTAGACTTGAGGTGTTATTCTTCCATCAAGTCGATTTCTCGCCTTGTATCAAGTCCAAAATTTTGATTATTTATATAAGAATATCAATAGTTAATTTTAACACAAGTCAATTTTAGATTTGACTCAAGTATTTTTTTTTTTTTTTTTTTGGTGTAGGATTTTTCATTGTTGTGATTTGATTTTAGTGCAAATTACATTATCTGGAATTCCGGTGTATTTAACTGGTGGTGGATTGGCTTCTATGTTTATTCTTGAACAATTGCATTTTCATTGGGATGCAGAGCATACAATTGATGGTGTTCGCGATGCTCTCGAGCTTCACTTCGTTCATTATGATAAAAAGTATGGAAATGTATCGAACGCATCACACTATCAGAATGGAATTTGTGTTGTAGCAGTTCTTTTCAAGGTTTTCTGGGAGGAAAAAATATTTCATTTAATATTTCATCATCTTGATGTTAATATAAGTTCTTTCTCAATGGTTTTCAGTTTGCAGATGATGACAATAGCGATTTATATAACATCTTGAATGCTACCGAGTCTGTTTCACAGTGGGTGGGAAAAAGCAGCGTAGAAATGCAACGAAAAGTTGTTCCAATGCTGTTATTACCAAAAGATCGAACGACTTATTATCGTTATGATGGTTCATTGACAACGCCAGGATGTCAGGAAGCAGTTACATGGTTTATTTTGACTGAGAAATTGCCCATTTCCGAGTTACAGGTCTGTTACTAGTTAGAATACTTATTAATATATTGGACATTTCAATCATTTGTCATTTAATTATGATTTTTTAATGTTTGTTTTAGATGAATATATTGAGAAATGTTAAAACAAATAATGGTACATTGAAGCATAATTTTCGACCAACACAAAATCAACATAATCGAATCATCTATCATCATTTGCTGGGCTATACATCGACTGCTGTGATGCAACGAGAAATCGTGCCTTTTTTTAATTTCGTTTATGTGTTTATCATTATTATTTATCCACATTTGTTTATAACATCTTAACTGTGAGGTTAATTGGGTAGATTAATTGAAATTAAAATGTAATTTATGTGTACACAGTAAAAGATTTCATTTGAAAATCTGCATAAAATTTGTGTCAACTATTTTTAATACAAATTTTGTAACAAATTTAACAAAGAATTTTTGTCTATCAAACTAAATACATTTTGTGTTGTAATATTTTTCAAATCTTTCAGAGTGTTTAACATGGTATTTGTGTTGAATCGAATATCACATGAATATTGTAATAATTTAGAAAAATTTTCATGCAAAAACTGTGTAAAAAAGATTTTAATATATAAATTTTGGTTGGGCTTTTATACAAAATTCTTTACTGTTAATGTAGAATTTATGCAAAATTTTTTACTAGTTTTTTTGTTTTAGTCTAAAGATTGTAAACGATTCACAAACATCTCACATACATCAAGAACTAAACACCTTTATTCATTCAACATATTTATTTATGTGTACATCATGTAAACGAATTTAAGGTGTTAAAATAAAAGTCTATTTTCAAATCTCTTAATTCTTGCTTTCTTTCTTTTACACCTGTGAACGTCAAAATTGATAATAGCATGTTCTTCATCACGAAGGCGGTAATGTTTACAACCATATGTAACAAATTCAACCCCCAAATTACGTTCGCCGGATAAACAATCATTGTTTTGTCTCAATTCATTTTCATAATTGCGGTCGCATTCGAATTCTTTGTTGATGCTGCGAACGTTGACTGAATAAGTGCAGTCTCTTCTCAGTCGTTTGATATCCAATCGTGTGCTCTATAGTGATAAAATAACGTGAGAAATTAGAATGAAACAAAACAAACAAGTGCTTCGTTTGAGTGGACTATTTTTTTTTTCGGAATTGACGAAATATTACTCGGAATTTTCTTCGGATTTCAAGATTTTTTCAATTTTTCTCAAAAACTATCAAGTTTATAGCAAAAGTTAATAGGACCTTTTTGTAGGGAATTAAATTTTCTAGAGGATGATCCTCCTAACTAAAGACTGTAGAATTGATAATTTTCGAGAAAAATCCAATTAAAATAATATCATGCAATTCATAGAGATTCAATTCAACATATAAATAGTTCAAATTTCCATATGTTTAATAGGATTTTTCTCGAAAACTATCGGTTCTACGATTTTCATTAAGAAAACTATTTTACAGAAAATTTAATTTCCTACAAAAAAGGTCTCATTACCTTTGCTGTAAAGTTGATAGTTTTCGAGAAAAATCGAAAAAATTATGAAATTCGAGCATAAATCGGCTTTATCATTTTTTATCGGTGGGGCAGTTCACAGAAAATAATTTAGTGATAGACACTTTTAAAGATTGAATATTTCTGTACGATTTCTGCTGAGAACCAATTAAATAGCATAAAATGCCACAAAGTTATGCATAAATGGAAGAAAAAATTGAGATTTACGTGTTAATTAAATGGGGAAATTTTAAATTGATTGTGGAAGTACTCAATATTAAAATTAAGAGCTCATTTTTGGTGGGAATTTTTTTCTTGAATGTTCAGAGCAATATTTCGTCAATCCCACGAAAAAAAAAATAGTCTCCTCAAACGAAGCACCTAATACATATTCCACGCCCATTAATTAAAGCATGATTTATTTCCAAATTAAATATAATTTCACAAATAAGAATTGGATGCCTTTGATGCAAAACTATAAGATCTGTTCACAGTTACCTGGATTTTAAATAATTTGATGAAAAAGAAAATCTTTAATTAATATGCGTAGTGTATGAATCATATAAATATACATATATTAATTGATTATTGACCTGAGTTAATTGAGACATTGATGAGGAAGATATTGAATTCTGAATGTTTTTTATGTCCTTTGGATTGCGATGACATGAGTTTTTTTGCCAAGTGACATTATAACTGGCTGCTTGAGGATCGACTGGCCAAACAAGACGTGCTTCAATTGTTTCACCACATTCACAGATGAATCTGCGTACTCGTAGACCAGCATCATGTTTGTCACATGAGCCCGAACGTTTACTCACATCAGCTTAAAGCGACATGTTCATTAATATATCAAAGTTGTTACCGAAAGAATAAAATAATTAATACATTCATTATATCAAATTTTAAAATAGTTAATCATTTATAATAAACCTTAAATTAATTCTGCAAAATTTTTGTATCAAGTTTAAATATTTCTGTTTAAACTTATTAATTCTTAATGGTTTTTTTCTTCGATGACTTTGATATTTTCTTACTAAAGGTATCGTTACTTAAAACCTTTATTCTTACCGTATTTCATGTAGTCAGTGCTGTTAAACACTTTGGACGCCTTGCGTGAAACCAAACGACGACCACCATAAATTGCAACTGCTTGAACTTGAAAAAAATACTGACAACCAATATCTAAGTTTTTTATTTCATAGCAGCTCTTGTCCTTGAACAAAATCAAATCAAATAAATATTAATGAGGCAAATGATTAATAAAATAAAACCAAGAAAGAAATAATGTATTATTTCGTTTTACTAACTTTGGGCACACTTCGATGGTAGACAAGAATCGAGTCGTTGGTGGGCCCGGGTATAATTCGACTCCAAAATAATTTGTAAAACATGATTGGTACATCGGATGGTGGTTGTCGCCAATGAATGAGTATCCTAAGCTTATCATCGGAATGAAGATGTGCTTCGTTTAGAGATAAGTTACGTGGCTCTCGTGGATTTCTCGGTTCTAATGAATAAAAACAAAGTTATACATGTGTAAATATGATGTTAATGTGGCAGTATATAACACTATACTCATCAGATCTCTACTTTTCACGATTCCAGCCAAAGTCTAAACTCATATTACAACTTTGACATCATTATACTCCCGAATATCTCCACTCCGATAAATTTCTTCTTTCCTACCTCCATTCCCGTAATTTTTTACTTCTGATTTTTCATGTAATTCACGTGAAAAGTAGTGATCTGAAGAGTATAGTTGCTGTACTGCCTGTTAATGTTGGACAGGAATCAACAAAAATGATATATACCAGCAGTTTTGAAGGGACTTGATGGTGGTGAATAACCACGGGAGCCAATTTCATTCACTGCAGCAACTCGAAATTGGTACCAATGACCCGTTTTTAGTCCAACACGGATTGACAAGTAATTTTTGTTTGTAACTTGATGTATTCTCCAAGGACTTAATCGGGATTCGAGATAGCGAGGACCTAGTACGTGTCGTTCTTCTCCACTAAGTACATGACACTTTGATCATATTTAGTCCAATCTTCTATTACAAATTTCTGGTGCTTTGAGTTTTTTCGAATATTCCAATTTAGTGCCACCATATTGCTTTTTTCTCTACGAATCTCGATTTTATCTGGTACATGTGGTAGATCTATAATATTTTTTTCCTGTTTTTTATTAACTCGTATTCCCAAATTGCGAATTTTGTCCTTCCTATTCAGATATAATTATTACCTTCCCATTTTTCTAAACCTAATGGACGCATACATGTAATTCCACAATTATTTGAGCAACATTTAGCTACATCTGTACATTGTGAATCAGAATTACAAGCAGTCACGCAGGCAGCTTCGAAGGGTGACATTGGATTTTCTCCAGGACAATTCCCGGGTTTTGTATAATTTGCTGCCAAACAAATGTCCATACACTTGAAATAAAAATATAATAATGACACAAAATCATCTTTGAGAATGAACATAACAAATTTGTATGAAGACTTTTTGATATAAACACATATCTCCATGTTCAGATGCATATTTTTATTATTTTTTTCGTTTCACTACAATATTTGTTTGAACAAATTAGTACCCATGACAATTCCAGTATTTACAAAACTTGACAACATGATCAAGAGTTGCATATAAATTGCATTCAAGTTGAGAACGAAGAAACAGGTTCGCTCACTTATTGGCCTACTTTTTATATAGAGTCGAATGACGATGCGCCTATGGCTGATTGGAGAAGAAGGAGGGTGGGGAGGAAATGTATGGATGAAAGAGGAAAAAAAAAAGATACACCGAGAAAGAAAAGGGAGGGAGCTTCCCCGAACGGATCGGGAGTAACCACATTTTCAACCTGCGCCGGTTCTTGTTTTACAATTCTGGCATGGAAACCTGTTTTTTGATACTACACACTCAAGTAAAGGTATTTTGTTTTTATTCATCATTAAACAAATAGTTATTGAGAATCTATCGGATGCACGCTTTAAGATTTTGTAATTCAGCTTTTCTGTTTGTTTAATATTTAGAAAAGTATAATGACAGTAACGATTTTTCTTACCTCTTTGGATGGTAAATATCTGCTACATTTTGAATTACATTGTACTACCCTCATCGAGTCATGCTCTTCAATATATTCAGTCCAATTTGCAAGGCAGCTAGAGAACAGCAACCACCATGGCCATAATTCTGAATTGTAAAAATTGAATTACCATAATGATACGATGATGATATTGACATAAACATATTATTTCAATATTTATCGTCCAAATTTACATTCATAATTTTATGCCAATCACCCGAGTCGAATTTTTGTGCTTCTCTAAATCTTCTAGTAGTCGATTAAACATCCTATGGCACTTGTTGGTCTATCAATTCTACTTTGAATCTGGGGAAACTCTAAAAATCTAGGATGGAACCTAGTTTGATGCTTTTTACACCCAATACAACATAGTAATATTTCATTTCATAGTAAATTTAGACGCAAGTTCCTCCTTTGTGGCTTAGAATGAAAGATTTGACAATATGTGACTACTTCGAGGTGTTGTATTTTCTATTAAAATATTTCTAAACTTCTTCCTTGTTCCTGAAAAACCTCACTAAATGCTAATAATGAGGTCTAAAGTAGCATAAAAATTTCGACTCGGGCACGCACTTGAAAATAGATTTATTTCTGAAGAATTTTGTTGAAGAAATTAATTAGAAGTGCCTGAATATTCATATTTATCATTATAGCATTCAAAATATTCTGAACCAATTAGCCTTTGTAAGCAAACAAAGCAATAGAAAATGAGATTGATTTGAATAATTAAAATACCTACTTTGAATAGGTACACACATCTTGCAGAAACGATGATTAAAAGTTCTGCAGACACTTGATGGTAGTCCAATAATATAAATTTAGAGAATATATTCACTGTATCCGTATGTTATATTTTTCTGTGCATTGTTTAAATTCACTGTACAGGCATGCCTGATGTATGATCAAGTTGATGAATATCGAGTCGATGTGTTTGAACTGGAATCAAGTTGACTGTTCTGACCGTTTGATCCTTCGAACCAGAGGCTTCTCCTACTACTTCAACGGCCCACACCATGTGCCAAGCGCGTTCCCACCACCCTAAACGCTCACACGTATACATATCAACGCCCACATGCATGTGACTATGTGTTCATATTATATGTAAAACCAGTAAAACATATGAATTTGATATTTCAGAATTATTTTATTCAACAAAGGACAAATGTATCTGGATCTTTCATTTACTAATCAATGAAGCTGATTAGTATTAAAGAACTCTCAAAGTAGGATTTTTGTTTGCCTATGACCAAAATGTGAGCTGAATGATTTCCTAATTGATTAAATAAGTAAATTTCTACTATTTGTATGTTCCTGACGTGGATAAAAACAAAATTGGAAAATGGGGTTTTGTAGTCCCATATAGGACTCAAGAATTGATAATTTTTATGTCAAGTGTGGATAGAAATTTTAGTTTTGCTTCAGGAAATTATAATTGGTGGATTGGCTTGATAAAAAAAAAATTAATACTCATGTATTTTGTTCTGGGAATTAAAGTTATCAAAAATCTATTTGCATTGCGTTCGATATCACTTTCAGTTTGAACGGAAGTAATCGAGAGTATATACGTATGCTATTTATATCTCGTAAAATTGAAGGTGGTGCGTGGATAATGGATATAGACTATTTTTCGTCCAATATAATCTGCTCATCGCATATTATTGTTTGAAATTGGTTCCAATTGAGTCGGATATTTCTAACAGACCTTTATTGAAATTTTAAGAAATCAAAAAACAAAATTTGACTAGGGGATGTGGGATTAATCCAGGGGATAAATGGTTAATTGAACAATGTATTCATTGACTTTTCAATCACAAACAATAAATAAAAACTATCATTTAAATATAAAATATGATTTGATGTATATACATGACTTTATCAATCTTTTCTGTAGTTAACAATTTCTTTCATTTTTGATAGTGTCTCCTTGGGATTCTAGAATTGGTCCAATGATGAGCCAATAAACAGTTAATGAAATAATAATTGCATAGATGACACCAAGAGCAATCTGTTTGGCTCTTGATAACCAACAAGTTGAGCCATTTATTTCATTATTGCCATGTCGTTGTGTGTAAGCTTGAAGAGTAACTTCAGCGATTCCTACGAATAAAAAACAAAAAAATAAGTGAAAATTATGGAAGAATAAAATTACATAAATCAAAAGGTATAAATACTTTCCTTGCAATCAGCACAGAATATTAAATAATATCAAACAACTATCTTTTAGTGCTAGCTTTAATGATTAACAATCTTATTAATACTATTATTCATAAATAAATTAACACTACATTGATGATGATAATATTTTACAAAATAAAAATAATGTTTGCAGTTCGAACAAGTTTATTTTGTTGATTGATATTAGCACTATTTCCGTGGCTAATTTTATTTCTGTTGAATAAACAATGAATAAAATTACCCGGGCTTCTGCATCGATTATCCATGTTGATATTGATACACATATATATGTACATATGTGTGTATAATACATATATATTCACTTGTGTTATAGATGTATGGATGTAATGAATCTTTCTAACTTAATAAGACTGGGAGAAGTTCGTGGTATATCAATCAATTTTATACTGAATGCCGAAAATCTTTTGGAGCTTCATGTACCTATCTATCACTTGAGTATACATCTGCTTCTAAACCATTTCAATCGTATCAGGCATACTCAATGTAAAATAATATAATATAAATAGTCTCTCCTCCCAATGTATGAGAAAGCCATCAGAGTATAATTCATCGATACACGGAGAGAAAAATCTACGAAATTTTACTGTGCTGTGCACTACAAAACAGTCATAAATGACATTTTTTTAAATATATTTATCTTTCAAACGAAGAAAAATTAATATGGAGTCATAGTAAATTTAAAATAAGTGTAGATATTTTTAAGTAACATTACAGTAAAATTTCTATGACAGCATAGTGAAAATTTCCAAACAGCCGTTTTAGTATAACGCTGTCGATGGAAATTTCTTAGCTGCTCTAAGGTTGAATATGAGATACTTCATGAAAATTTACCGTGCCAGAACAGAAGATTATACTGTGTTGTCTAGCAATCGGGGCTCACTCCATTGGTATCAATGTTTTGGTCTTTTTTCCGAACTTAGTGTGTCTATTGTCCTTCCAATGCATTCTGTTACGTCATAACGTTTTGTAACTCACAACGGTTAACATTGGCATTGAAAAGTGTTCTTTGGAAACAAATTAATCGTATTAAATTTGTAACTTATTTATGTCTTCGTTTATTTATTCATTTTATTTCCTCATTTATTTGTTTGATTTTTTGAATATAATTTATTTATATATTAATATATTTAATAATTTGTTTCATTCATGTCGAATAATTAGCAGTGGTGCTCAGTAAAAAATACTTGCTTTAAAATAAAAATTCACAATTAATCTACTAAAATATCGTACGACGTCTATATAATCCTGTATAAAAACCATTTTACTTTTTTTCAGACGCCACCAACAGTTATGACAGTTTCTCCTGTAAATATTCATATGGCTGATGAATAATTTTTGTTTTCCTGACAGTTGTGACTCGAGTACTAAGATATTTCATGTGCTTCTTGACATAATTACAACGCCATACGAGAAAAAAGTCATTTCAATGTTTTGATATATGCATATATGTAACAAAAAAAAATAAATTATACCCAATAATTTGTTCTTTTAGTCTTATTATTACCATCATCATCATTTTTTTCTAGTTTCACACCACCCGTTGTTCAAACATGGATGAGTTGATGAGAAAAATGTACTATCAGCCATTCAACCTATCACATATCACTCACTATTCGATGCATATGGCATTTCATTAGTCGTTATAATTTCTGAATAACCATGTGTAGATTTTCTCCTCCCAAAGAATGTGATTGGTGAACTATAAGCGACAAATGTGATGAAGATGTTTACTTCATATTCCTCCTCTGCACCCACGTTCAGCTTTAACACAATTTCCACTCCTACGCATCAATCTCCCCTTTTTTTCATTTGGAAGCTTTTTATTCGTTGAGAATATATAAGATCAGTCTATGACACTCTTGCGTGGCTAGCTACATCATTTGTTCTCCCGCAATTCAGTTCTTAAAGTGTATATAAAGTGACTATTAATTATTATCTGTATTATTTTTTGACTTTCATTCATTTCAATTGCTCTGTAACTTATGATGAAACAAGGATGTGCACAGTAGTAGTCTAATGATTTTAAATTGATGATACAGTGAAGAAAGAATATGGATTATACATCAAGATTGACTTTGAATACTGGTCCATTTACACATGAACAAAGTTTGATGTCTTTATCAGCACAATCAAACCCACAAAACTCCGTGACAACTGACCTGAACACATTTTTGAATTATTTCAATATCAATGACAGTCGTAGTAGTTCATCAAGTTCACAAGTTGATAAACAGTTGATGGATTCAAGAGAATGTCATCATTTCAGGTAAACAAATAATATCTATAATAAGTTGATGAATTTGATTTTTTTGTAATCAAGCTAATTATTCCAGTGAAAATCAATGGATGCAGCCAGATTCAGATGTCTTCTCAAAATCATCATTAAATCGAATATCACGACATTATCGTTCAACTTCTCGAGTGTTTTGTACCAGCTGGCCAATTTTACATCACCAAGATATGTCCACATCATTGACGCAAAATCATCGATATTGCAATATCACAAATAATAAGAGTATGACAAAGGATCATTCGTTATTGGATGCTAATGTTGAAAAAAAAGTTACAATTGCAGCTGACAAATATGGTAAGTAATTGTTGATGAGTAATTATAAATTGAATTCAACACATGTCTTTTTCAACTCGACAAACGACTTTACCACCAATAGAAATAGCAGCAGTTTATGTGTCGTTTTTATATGCCACATGACATCACAACGTGGCTAACATTAACCGCTTTGCTTATACTCAAATATTTGCATGAAAGTCTTGCGTTTGCTTTGTTTAATAATCTTTATCATTCCCTTAATCAATACATTTTTTATGTGCCTATACAATTTTATCTTCTATATTTATAAAATTCTCTTGTCACAGTATTTGTAACCAAATTCCTCCGAAACGATTTAACTGATTTTTATGAAATTTTTTGTGTATATTCGGTAGGTCTGAGAATATAGGGCGTAAACTATTCTTTATAACCCCAAGTGATAAGGATGGCCCACCCCAAAATTAATTTTTTATTTTTTGGACAAAATTTTTTATTTTTATTTTGTTATGATTTGGCATTAAAAATACATATAACAATATTTTCATATATTTAATATAATAATATATATATTATATACATAGTAATGATATATATACTGCAGTTATAATTTAACTATCAAAATATTCACTAGAAATAATTTATGTAGCAAAACAACATTTGCCGGGACAGCTAGTTAATTTATAATAATAAGTTGGCTTTTGTTACAGTCATTTTCATCATATTGTAAAGTTATGAGAAACATTAACGTGATTAACATATTGATTTCGTTTGCTGGAGATGAGTGTTTTCGCAGTTTTTCTATATCAGTTAATTTTATTTCATGATATATTTTCATAACAACATTATTGAACTCTCACATGGATATATGAAACAATAATTTTAATAACATAGTAATTTGCATGAAAGAATTTAACAATTCAGAATCATTGTATCATGGAATTGAAGCGCTTAAAGAGTGTGGATTTCTCTGTACGCGAGATTAAGAGTATGATCTCATAAAGGGAAAGCCGCTCTTAACTTTTAGATGTATAATATTAGACCAAGATAAACCTGATATGCATATGTATGTACATAAATAAACCAACAAACTGTGCGCGGTATTGTTTTAGTAAATTGTAATAACTGTTTTTGTTTTTTCAGGCTCATCACATCAAATTGGTAAATTAAGAAAAGAGAGAACGGCATTTACTAGAGATCAAATTCATCATCTTGAATTCGAATTTGATCATAGTAATTATTTAACAAGGCTTCGTCGATATGAAATTGCTGTCGCATTGGATTTAACTGAACGCCAGGTATTTTTGTTGTTATTATAATTTTTGTAAAGGTGATAAACGTTTTTTTTTTTTTAAAAAAGAATTTATTTGTAGGTTAAAGTATGGTTCCAAAATAGACGAATGAAATGCAAACGCACAACGGGTAATACGTCAGCCATCAAATTTGTCGAAAATGTTGTGATACTTGATGATAATAATGGAGAAAATGCTATTAAATAAATTGAAAGTCCATGAATTTATGGAATAAGTTTTAATATTATGGCCAAACGTAGCTAAAAAATCTAAACAAAAGTAACAATTTACTAATTATTACAAATGAATAGTAAAATTAAAAGAACAATTAAATTGATCGCTGTGAGAATAAATATCAATAATATTCATTATATTTTATTTGATATTATTTCAAACAGGTAAAAAATTACACTATGAAAAAAAAAGATAGTTTTTAAATTTAATTATATGTGTTATTACATTTCGTTTATTTGTTATTTAATCTTGCCTAACTCGTCAGAATCAATGATAATTTATGAATAATTAGTACATTAATTTACAGAGTGTTTCAGAAAGAATGACTAATTACCTATTTATCAAACAGTCATCTTAGACTATTAAGTCAATCGGAAAGTAATGTCGTTTCTGTGGATATTGTTATTCATTTAGCTCAAAAAAAAAAAAATTTCATTCGATCTAGAATGGAAAATTTGCACACTAGATTGCAAAAGGTTGTAGATAAAGTGATTACATTATTGATTGAAAATAAAAACTTGTAAAAATTTTATTTGTTTGAATTTGACGACATTACTTTTAGATATATTTGACCTATAGCTAATATAGTTTGTAAATTACCGTCATATGGGAATGCCAATTATATCAGTTATCGACAGATACCAGATAATAATAATAACAATTTGTTGTCGGTATATATGTAATGAAAACTTCCTTTCAGTTGGTAAATAAGTTTCAGGTATTTTGTTAATTAAAAAACCTAAATCGTTCGGAGTGATTTTGAATTATTTGGTTGCTGCCCCGGAGTAAGGTGGTGGAAAAGGGTAAAAGTTATTTTAATATTTTTACGCATATTTTTTTAAGGCAGATTGTTCAATCCAATTGTTATTGCACAACAGTCAAAACGTGCTGAAATGATACTAATCGAAAAGCAAAACTAGTCACAGAAATAGTTTACAAAGAGAAATGTCAAAGTCAAAGTCTTGGAAAAAATATTTAACTGATTTACTGTATAAAAAGTGATATGAAAGATAACCTCCAAAAAAGAAAAAAGTTAATTCTAGGTGGCGAACTATTTCCATATAATCTTCCAATATCGTAGCGTTTTCACTTCTAATTCAAGATGACAATTTTGTCTAATTTTATATTAGATTATAGCAAATTTTAATTTTATTTATCACTCACAGTCCATAAATATGTATTTTGAAATGGGGTAAATAATTTTTAGATATTTATTTACTTTCAAAATGAATTTCAACAAATTTTCACCCATAATCAATGAGATATGGTCGTTTAAGGATCGAATAATCATGATTCTCTGATTTTGATAAATTAAACAAATTGGTTATGTTGATATCTTGCTTTTAATCTCATCCTACGTTTTTTAAATTTGTAAGTATTATTTTTCAAACATTTGGTTTCATATGTTCGGAGTTTCATTAAATCTTTTCATCAAGTAAACTATCTCAAAGTTGTGATCAGAGATTTCTTTCTGATTATAGCTTTGAACATCAGTTGGTAAACACTACATCTAACATTAAATATAAATTGCGTTCTGCCATAAGACACTGCTAAGTCCCTAAATCTTACTCACTTTCGTTATTTAAGATTGTAAAAGTTTACATTTAATAGGATAAAATGGCGGGAATCGTTCAATATATCATCGTTCGAGGGGATTTAATGAAAACTATGGATTGGCCAGTTGGTGCAATAATAGCACAAGCTTGTCATGCATGCACAGCTGTTACTCATCTTTTCTACAATGATGAACACACTCAAGAGTATCTTAAAAACTTAGATAATATGCACAAGATTGTCCTCGAAGTAAGTATTAAATATTTTTTCCAATCACCTATATAACCATCATATTTAATATTTTCTAAATTTTTAGGCACCAAATGAGAAGAGCCTGAACGATTTATGTGCTGTTTTAGAAGAAGGAATGATAAAACACAAACTTTGGATTGAACAACCGGAAAATGTGGCCACATGTCTCGTTATTAAACCATATCCCAAAGAGCAAATACAAAAATACTTTAAAAAATTTAAATTATTCAAATAATCGTAGAGGTTAATAAAATAATTTTATATCCAAATAAATATGTACATGTGTTTGTCTTTTTTTTTCAGGTGAAAAAAATATCTGTGTACTCAATTTACCCGAAATATTGCAGGAATATTACATGAAAATTGCAAGCTTGCACAGCATTACCAATGTTGGTTTTTAATTGATTTATGAAACATTATGAAATAATTTTAACATGGCACAAAGATGTTTTATACTTTCAAATATTTCTGCAAATTTTGTTTATTTTGGAAGATTTCAATTATTAAAAATTGAATATTACACAAGAAATGATAAGTCTTATTTCATAATTTTAATGTAAAACAATACAATTTTTTGTATTTTATAAATAACGTTATTCCAGAATAAAGTTATCGATATTGCTGGATATTATAACATCAAAAATAATCTTACAGACAAGAAATAAAATTGCAGTTAATTTGTAACGTAGATTGGGAAGTAATTCCAAAAAATCTTTAAGAATTTATATTGTTTTATTAGATGAAATAATTTGAGTTTGATAAATCATACTTTTTATTAAGTAAAAAACTGAACCAATCCTAAATTACGATGATTGAAATGTTGACAAAATATAATGATGATTGGATATATGAAAATGTTTGGTCATAATCAAGTATTATAATTGAATTATGCATGTGATGTGCAAAAAATTAGTGTTTTTCAAGTTGGTCCTCAGAGATTGTGTATCACATTATTAATATCATATTTAATTGTCAGATTATTGAAACACTTTAATACATTCAGAGAAAAGCAATGATTAATATTAGTGTCATGATGCTACGTATTACACTGTAATTTTTTAGCCTATGCTCCACATCTTGAAAATTTTATCTAAATACTTTTCTAAAAATAAACCGAACGTCTATACTATTATATAAATTTACAATCATAAATACATTCATCGTTAATATCATATATTATAAAGATATTTAATTTCTCACTTCGGATTTAATGAAAAATATTGTAAATAATTTAATTATAATGTTCAATAATACCATCATGCTAATTTTAATTATTAATTCTTGCACACTTTTCTCATATGAAAGAACAAAGTGCACAATATTACAATTTATCTCATTAAACAACACTTTATATATGTAAATATAATATAGTATTTTTCAATAATTAGCGACAAACATTTAATATAAAACTGAATAGGAAAAATCAATATTATAACATACTATACATAACCTATAGATGATAAATTAATGGATTATGATACATTTTATGCGCAATGTTAATAATTATTACGTACGCGTTATATTTAAATATTTTTAATGTTAAATTGATTAATTATGCTGCTATATTTTTCAATAAAAATGATTCGGGGATCGCTATTGTTTACATCGTATTTCATATTACATGATATACTCACATACCAATTTTGTTCTTTTTGATTCAAATAAAATTGTTATTGTATATTCATATATTAGATTAAACATTATATATTTGAACGAACGGACACATTTGGACGCTTGACACTGTAAGTACATTTATTTACAACACTTACGGGGCAAGACTTGGATTTCACTTTGTGTTTATGATTTATAATTCGGTATAAAATTAACGATAGCTAAATAAAACGTGACCGTTGATTAATTATTATTCATTCGAGGATATTCAGATGGAGAGGCAACACGTGGACGAGTCGTAGATAATAAAAACCATTATTAATATCCTTTGTTTATTTATTACGGCTCCTGTTTCTTTATATTAAACTTCCTTTGTTTTTTCTTTCTATGCTCCTTACTCTTCTTTCTTTTCATTATTTCTTCCTCATGGATTTCTTCATTTTTTTCCTGTTCCTCTTCTTCCCTCTCGTCATCTTCATACTCCTCTTCTTCCTCTTGTAACCATTCATGTAAAATTCTTGACTAAAAAAGAAAAAAATCCTCATTTCATTCAACTAAAACAATTTTAAAATACAAAGTTTGTTATATGATATGACTATAAAATCACTTGGATTTATCCAAATGATTTTATTGTGAAGTTATATAATACATGTAGCTGATAAAAAATTAAATTTCATGCAAGCACAATTATCTCAAAGCATAATACGATGTGATTTAATCTATTATGCATATTATATTGTTATGAAAGGATGGAAAATTACCGAATGGGTGAGTTAGTTTGGTAGTACATATAGATGAGTCGAGGAATAAACTGCATCAGTTGTAGAACTATATGTATTGTTTTAGCGAAGTTGTAGTGGTAGAAGTAATAATAGTAGTTATATTGGTGGTGTAGTAGCTTCTGATTATTGTTGTTGTTGTACGTGTTGAGCGAATTGTCGTGATTTTGATGTCAAATAGATATAGGTATTTATTTCTCAGCAAGATTGCCACTCGGATCCGTATATTCCTCTTCATAATCCTCTTCGTGTTCATCATAATCAGTTTCAGCTGGCTCTGGCCCTTCATTTGCTGGATTTGGAGTACTCATGATGTCCTGCTAACCATTAGACTTTTTTTTTTTTTTTGCGAAAATATTGCACCAAACTTTATCAAGTAATGTTTTTTTTTTCTTTATTTGTGTAAAGGCTTTTTACTCAATCATTGAACGAAAATCATTAGATAAAAATCAGTCCCATTGAATTAGTTTTGATTAGAAATTTCACCCATAAAACACATGAATAATTAATAAAATAAATTTACCTGAGGTGCTCTCCAACCACATCCAGCAAGAGGAAGTCCATCAGCACCAAGTGGACATGGTGCATCTAATCCTGGTACACCTTGATCACCTTTTGTGCCTTTATCACCTCTGCGTCCTTTTTTACCTGAGCTGCCCTGAAATCATCGAAATATGTGACATAGTCATTGTATAAAGTTCCTGACTGAAGATTGGGGATATATTTTATAAGGTTCATGAGTTCATTATTATTTTTTATTTTCTTTTGTATTAATTTGGTGAATTTTTTTATTCTTTTTGAAATTTGCGTGCAGTTAGGCCAGGCATTATAAAATAGATTCTGCTCAAAATTCAAAAAATTAATTATATTATGATTTATGGTTTGGTGTGTATGTATTTATTTGATGAATAGATAAATAGATAAGAAAATATGATGTAGACAAGGTAAAAGCTGACGTGCATAAGTGCTCTTTCGTATTGTTGGAAATGGTGTTTATCAGCCCGCCTAAAAATCATTGTGAATACTTATCTATTGATTAATAATTAAAAATTCTTTCTGAGAATAAATAACTAATTATTTTAAATATGATTAACAAATGTATATTTTGTTTATATTGAAATTAACAAGTGGCAATTGATACACATGTTTAACCAAAAAAACAACCCGGTTGTTTGATAGAGGATGCGATTTTTTTATAGAGCCTGCAAAAATTTGTGAGAAGAAAAGTTTAAAGATTTGCTTTGCCTACATAAAGCCCTAACATAGAACAAGCACTTGCAATTAAAATAAGCTTTATTTCTAACGATAATAATTCAAAATAAAATTTATTTTTCTTTTTGTAGCATAACATATATTTCCTGTCTTTTTCACTTCTTCGATTTCCTAGATTACGCACAATGAATTAAAAATATTTTTGGATTATTTGTTAATCATAAAATGTCATTTTAACAAAAATTACAAGAAAATTAACGATTTTAATATTGGCTATACGGTAAAATTTTGATTAATTTAACTTAATTATTCACCTTCATTGAAAGAAAAACATCGAAAAAAAAATTATGTAGAATATCAATCACAAAAGTGACTAATAATTTGCTCCATTGAATTGAATATATAATTTGAAAGTTGGATTTAATATCAATCATAAAAAAAAAAAATGAAAGATGAATAAGTATAAAATGAAATGAAGTTTATTTAATATAATTTAATTGTATATTTGATACAAGAAATTATTATCCCTTCATTGTCTTTCAGATATGGTGGTGGTAGCGATTTGGTATCGCGATTTCAGATTCGACAAGTGGCGATTAGCACAAAATAATTATAAATATTCATATTCAATCATATATATCAAGGGTTCCTTTTTTATACTGTCTAATATTGTTCTTATAAATCATAACTATTTACACCAGACTTGAGGAAAATATCATTCTGATAACACTTTACTAATGGGACATAATTCGTGATTAGGATATTTATACTCACGGTTTCGCCAAGGGCACCTTTGTCGCCTTTCGAACCCTGTAATATGGTCACATTGCAGGAATGATTAATTGGCAAGGAAGTGTGAAATTAATTGGGCTAGGAAGAGTTGCCGGGTATCCGACAAAATGCCAATGGCCCAGATTAGAATGCCAGATTAGGGTAGATATATATTTGATATCATATCGGGGTAGGAGAGATGTAAACTTCTAGGCCATGCTTCGGTTGTTGTCAAAGAGGCCGGATTAAATTGGATGGGAATTAGGAAAGCGTTAGAGTTACAAGTTCACGTCTCTTCATTAATGATGGAACGTGTAGAGTGTGAAAGTTTGATTGCGGAAATCGTGAGACAGATGAGCGGATGGGCTGTTGAGTGAGGTCGGGAATTATACCTGAGCACCGGGAATCCCATCCGTACCCTGAGGACAAATGCAAAAGGCTATTAAATAAAATATCATTTGTTTAGTTTATGAATATATTTAGCCCGAGTCGAAATTTTTGTGTTTCTCTAAACGTCTTTTAGTAGTCGATTAAAGATCCAGCTATGGCACTTGTTGGTCTATCAATTCTACTTTGAATCTGGGGATAACCAGCTCTAAAAATCTAGGATTGAATCTAGTTTGATGCTTTTTACATCCAACACAACATGGTAATATTTTATTTCATTATAAACTTAGACGCAAGTTCCTTTTTTGAGTCTTAGAATCGAAGATTTGGCAATATATGACTACTTCGAGGTGTTGTATTTTCTATTAAAATATTTCTAAACAATCTTCTTTGCTCCTGAAGAACCTCACTAAATGCCAATAATGAGGTGCAAAGTAGCATAAAAATTTCGACATTCCTACATTGGACCTTTATTCTCCTTACTGTATCTTGATTGCGTACCTCGTGAGTCCTAAATAGTGACTTCCCAATACCTTTCATATCCTTCATATTCATTTGAACCATAATAACTCCTTAGTTTTCCTAACTTGTTCCTTTTTTATACCTCTATTATCATCCATGTAGATTTTTATTTTTAGCCGATATTTTTTGTTTGTTTGTGAACACTGAAAATCTGATAATTTATACAAAAAAAAAATCTGAGTTAATTAGAGACATAGCGAATTCAAAAATTCGATTTCCCATATAAATAACACGAGAAAATTTTTTTTTCGACTTCAACTAAATTTTTTGGTAATTAATAATTTTTTTTTTTTTTTTTTTGATGCTATTACATTATTGATTTAGCATTATAGCGTTTATTGTGAGATAATAATTAATGTCAAATCAATAAATTCCAATTTAACGAAAATTTTTTGTCAATTATAATCAACTTTCATCTTTCCAGCTCTACGTACAACTCAAAAACTGCTGGTCGGAGAACGTTCGCGGTGAACAACTTTTTTGTAGCAAATTAAATGTCCTACCAAAGCTGTATATTAATTTTTTCCAAAAAAAATTTTTGATTACCGAAAAATCGAGTTGAAGTTGAAAAAAAATTTTTTTCGTGTTATTTATATGGGAAATCGAATTTTTGAATTCACAAAGCCTTTAATTAACTCAGAATTTTTTTTTAAACAGGAATATTTTTTGTTTTTTGTATAAATTATCAGATTTTCAGTGTTCACAAACAAAAAATAAATATCGCCCAAAAATGAAACACCCTAATGTAGATACAAGAAAGTACAAGTTAAAATTCGTTACACTTTTTTTATACCTTAAAGTGAAAGAAATGAAAATAGCTCGTCCTTAATAATACCTTAAATTTTTACAAAACGAGCTATATGCAGGTCTAAAGTAGGAACAAAATTTCGACTCGGGATAGTTTAAATGATTTTTGTTGTGTTATTTATTTTAAATTTATTAGGAACGCCAGAAACTTACGGGTAGACCTGGATCACCACGTTCTCCTTTGGTACCTGGCTCACCTTGAGCGCCCTGTTGATTGTTCATAAATAATCTTCAACGTTATACATGTATACGTTTGCTTTATTTCAATGCAAACAAAAAACAATGACACATAAATATGATTACTCACCTTCATACCATCTAATCCAGGTGGACCCTGAAATAGATATTGAACTATGTGAACTAAAATAATGTACATGATAAAAATAAATAGAGTCTATGAACAGTATGAATACATTTATATATAAGTATGTATGCTTGTATGTATGTAAATATATCTTGGAGACATAATGTTGTGTCTTTATTGATTGTGAGCCAACGACCGACGAGCGCATACTATGCATAGACCTGCCTTTTTCATACTAAATGCCATTCATGATTGTCAGTAGCATTGTCTGAATTATTTAAATTTAATTCAAAACAAAGAATAAATTTTTTTGTAAAATTACTTTTATGAGATAGAACAATTTTTTAGGACTGCAGTTTTGTAGCATAGTATGAATAATAGAATATTATATTTGTGTTTAATAATAGTAATTGTTAAATTAAGCAAAACGAGCTGCAATATAATGATTATAAGTTTTACCGTTTTGATGTTTGTTTCTGTTCAGCAGCAGTCCCATTAATGATTTTTTAGTTTTTCGTTAAGTGTTGTAGGATGAAGAAAAAGCAGACAAGAGCAGCAGACCTCATGCACATTCTGATTTATTAATTCAGGACATTATGAAAAGGAATTTTCGCTCTTAATTTTCATGGGATAATTAATAGTGGAAATTTTATCCTCTTAATAATCCCTCTCCATTTCTAAACTTGTCATGGAACAACTTGATTCGATTAACAAATATAATTATACGCTTAAAATTTATGTTCATGATTTAAATATTAAATACACTGCACTCTAACTCTTTTTCACATTTCAAAAGAATAAATACGCAGATTACAATTAAATTTCGAAAATTGTTTTTGTTTTTGTTTTTTTCTTTCTTTCTGTCTATGTTACAAAGTGTCTGTTACAATAAACATTATTTTTTGGTTGTCATCGTGTGCGTGTTTGTGTTGATTGAAATATAACAATAAAATCGTCAGCGAAATAATATGTTTAATACATAATTATCAACATATTATTTATACTCCATCTATGAAATGTATTGTGTATAAAAAAAAAACATGACTATGGACGTGTAAGAATGTAACAGCAATGTTTACTTATAAAATACTAATTCATTTTTTCCTTTGAATTGGCACAAATTTTGCCACACAATATTCTTATTCAAATCGTTAATCGTGCGTGACTAAATCATTATTTTTCCATTCTCACTTGCATTCTCTTTTTCTCGATGTCATTTATACTCTCATTTAATTTCCATCATCTTCTCTTTGACTTCCAGCATCTTTCTCTCTTCATTATCCATACTCTCTAATCATTATCACATTATACATTCTCACTTTTAATTCACTAATTATAGCAGATATAAATAAAAACTTATGTCGACGACGAAAAAGTGCCACAGGCCTGTTGAGAGTGATAATAGAATATTTATAAATTTTTTAACATTGATCCGTTCAAATTTCCGGTAATGTTACATTATTAATTACCATTCAAAATTATTCATTATATAATTACGCCATATGCAATTGTGTAATTAATCTGAACTTTGTCAAAATTCTTTTCCTGCAAAATTTATCTTAAATGGCGATTTAATAATTAAATAGTTTTGTTTTTCGTATTTTTTTTTTCTGCACTGTATTTTTGATATATCTTTGGTCATATTCAAGCGTAAAGTGGCTGTAAGTTCTCAATGAGTAAATATTACATATATTAAGAGAATATATTATTTACAAATCAGAGGAGAATGTCAGATTCGGGACAAAGTTGATTAATTTCTTCTCAATACTTATTAATAAGAATACTTGATAAATGGGATTCAATAATATTTTCATATTGTGATTTTCCCATTAGTCCATAAAATATTGATTATGTTTGATTGAAGGCGGTGGACAATTAAAATCATATATATGTATAAGTGTAAGTGAATAGTATTGAAGATATTGATAGTCTGCTTTCAATATATTCTTTGTACACAACATTCCATTCAGTAGACACTTATGAAATACTAGTGTTATAAATTATAAATGTCACATCAAACCAAAATTGTTCAATGTACGTAGAAGATTTTTACTTATCTCTACTGGCTGATATATTATTTGGAACGTGTGTTTCTGGCACTAATAAGCGCCATTAACCAAGTGACAATATAAATATTTTGTTCAACGATGTTTAATTTGATTTATAAGATGTTTTTCTTCATAGATTTTTAGCTGATGATAGTACATTCAATGTGTCCTGCAAGTAATTTTTATAACATTGCAGAATATATTTGTGTATACACTTTCTCATAATGTAATTATGATCCTCATAATTATGATGTTAGTTTGGATCAAATAATATTTTACTTAATGTAGCCTTTGGGTCCGGGGTTGCGTAGGTACAACTAGATAGGTATTATTGTCGGTTTTTTGTTTGTTTTAATAAATCTGCATTTTTTTCTATATCTGTTGACAGAAGTAGTAGAAGTAGTGGTAGTAGTAATAGTAGTGGTAGTAGTAGCAAGAAGAATAGTAGTTGTAGATGATACCTATCCTCGTGTGTTAGTCGTTAATTGGATCACCATGTTCCAACCTGCTGTGCCAAGGTGCCAAATTAATATAAAACAAATTATATTTATAACTTAATTGTAATATGTATTATTTTACATATTATGGAGCATTGAGGATGACATTATTAAAAATCAATCATAACTTTAGTTTATTGTGTCACTTTAAAAATCATTGATTCATTGTTATGGCATTTTGATGGTAATTGTTAAAAATTGTTGAATAAAGGCAGTTTGATATATATATATATGTATTTAAAAATGCATGGTGAGTTTTCTTACCAATGACCCGGGTTTACCAGTATCACCTGGTCGACCAGACTCTCCTCTTAGTCCCATTGGTCCCTGCGTGTAAATTATTGAAAACTTAATTATAACTTTATTTTCATATGAAGTCAAACACACTTAAATATTACTAAATGAGTTTTATATATAATTAATATGGTGGTTCGTTTGAGGGTACTTTTTTTTTTCTCGGGGCATTGACGAAATATTACTCTAAACATCCGAAAAAAAATTTCCACCAAAGATGAGAACTTAATTTTAATTTTAAGTGCTCCTGCTATCAATTTGAAATTTTGTTATTTAATTAACAAGTGAGTCTCAATTTTTTTTCATTCATGCATAGCATCACGGCATTCCATGCTATTTGATTGGTTCTCATCAGAAATTGTACAGAAATATTGTATCTTTAAAAGTGCTTATTACCGAATTATGTTCTGTGAACTGCCTCATGTGTTTAATTGGATTTTTCTCGAAAACTTTTAACTCTACGTTTTTTAGTTAAGAATACTATTCTGTAGGGAATTTAATTTCCTACAAAAAATGTCTCAATAACTTCTGCTATAAACTTGATAGTTTTCAAGAAAAATCGAAAAAACCATGAAATTCGAGCAAAAATCGGCTTTAACATTTTTTACCGGTAGGACAGGTCATAGAAAATAATTTATAATGATCAGCAATATTAAAGATTATATATTTCTGTATAATTTCTGCTAACAACCAGTTAAATAGCATGAAAAGCCACAAAGCTATGCACGATTGAAAAAAAAAAAATGGAGATTTACGTGTTAATTGAATAAGAAAATTTCAAATTGATAGTGGCAGTACTTAATATTAAAATTACGAGCTCATCTTTGGTAGAAATTTTTCTTTAGATGCTTAGAATAATATTTCGTCAATGCCATGAAAAATAAAAAATAGTCCCCTCAAACGAAGCAGCCTAATAATTAATATATCTAAAACTTTTATTTTATATTCCCTTTGACATTAATTCATGTACTTACAGGAAGTCCCATTGGGCCTGGATCACCTTTCGTTCCTTTTTCTCCCTAAAACAATTAATATAGTATTTCTGGCCGTTATTAATACATTCTGATTTAATTTGATATCATTTCAATCTTAGACTTGGGTATTTTTCATATATGGAATTTGTCAATAAATAACAAGCAAATGGAGCCAAGTCTAACATTGATTATAAGAAAACAAACAATTTTACTGACTGGATCGCCTTTTGTGCCATCATGTCCTCTATCACCTTTAATACCAGGTGGACCTTGAAGTCCTGGATTACCAGCGGGTCCAGGTGGTCCAGGTGGACCCATTACCTGCAAAAATACATAATATGAAATTATATTTTTGATTTTATGCGTCTTTTAAAATTGTATACGAAGAGATGGTGAAAAGAGGCAGGAATGAATTACTTGGGGCAATCAATATTATATTATATATCACTCACCACTTCGCCAGCATTTACTTCGAATGTTCCATCACCCTGAAAACAAATATGTAGAGTAAATACATTTGCTTGAGGTAATATGATAAAATTGGATGTCTGGAAAAATAATGTATCACGCACATATGGATTTAATTTAACTGTAATATTACTGTGTCTTGAAGATATTGAGGATATTAAGAAAAAAATCTGACTAGTGATTTTCGTTTAGTTTACTTGTGAAAATATTAATGAATTTATGAATAATACGAAAGAGATGGTCATATCTCGTATCGAGTTGATGCTTTTTTTTTCACACATCAAGAGCTTGAATGTATTAATATGAAAGTATTTATTTTCACTACTAGTAGCTGCTAAATTATAATGTTTAGAAAAGGTTCTGCAACCTGTGATATCATAAGGGATTCAAAACTTTGGTTTCTGATTTTCTAAGTTTATAAAAATAGAGAGCTAAGGTTCTTTAATTTTAAGATATTGAAATGTAATACAAATATGTATTGTAAGTTTAAATATAATCCTCACCTGTCTTCTTCTTAATTTTTTGTATTTCTGCGTAGCATTGTCCAAATGATGTCCAAATATGAAAATAAATAATATTTTTTTGAGAAAATACACTCACATATATGCTGAATAGTAAACTAAATACAAAAATTACATGAATTTTTAATCAAAATTAAATTTTAAAAATCTTGGTGAATAGTTATTTTTATGGAAATCAAATCGTTTCATTGAGAGATTCATTCGTGATGTAGAGTCTGAAAAACTTGATTTGAAAGATTAGCAATATTTTTGTAGATGAAAGGAAAATGCTGATATGTTTATAGGCATGTAATGTTCATATGTGGCAAGTTGGTTCATATAGCATGTATATTCGGGTGCTTCGTTTGAGGGGACTATTTTTTTAACTATATTACTGTAAACATTCGAAAAAAAATTCATAACAAAAATGAGCTTTTAATTTTAATATTAAGTACTTCTTAAATTATTTTGAATATTTCCCATTTAATTAACATGTAAATCTCAATTTTTTTCATTTTCATTTATGCATAACTTCGCTGCATTTTATGCTATTTAATTGGTTTTCAGCAAAAGATGTACAGAAATATATACTCTTTGAAAGCGCCTATTACTAAATTATTTGTTGTGAACTGCCCCAGCGATAAAAAATGTTGAAGCCGATTTATACTCGAATTTCATAGCTTTTTCGATTTTTCTCGAAAACTATGAACTTCAAAGCAAAAGTCAATGAGATCTTTTTTTGTAGGAAATTCAATTTTCTATAAAATAGTGTTCTTGACTAGAAAACGTAGAGCTAATAGTTTTCGAGAAAAATCCAATTAAACATATGGAAATTTCAAATTTTCCTGTTTAATCTAGATTTTAGTGCTTTTTAGTGACACTACAGCTGAAAAAAGCTCATCTTTGGTAGGAATTATTTTCTTGAATGTTTAATCGTAATATTTCGTCAATGCTGCGAAAAAAAATAGTCCCCTCAAACGAAGCACCCTAATGTATATATTTATAAAAAGAGTATTTTTAATATAACTACTTACCGATTCACCTTTTTCTCCCTTTTCACCCCTGATTCCAGGAGCACCCTGAAATAGAAAAAAACTGCATTGACATTTTCATTGTTAATTTCATCAAGTTATTTCAGGGACTTCAATACCCACCGGGGGACCAGGTAAACCTGGAGGACCCATAAGACCTGGTGGACCAATATCTCCATATTCACCCTTTTCTCCTTTCGGACCAGCTAATCCCTATTAATTACAGAATGATGAAAATCTTGTACATACACATTTATTTATTAGGAGGACATGAGAAAAAATCAGGCATATCAGTTAGTTTGAAGGGTTTGGAAACAAAATTAAAACTATCGAATGTTACTGTTGAATTCTCGTTTGAAATCGAATGTTTTGATCAATGGTAAACAGATAAAAATCCCACAATAATTTTTATACTGCAACAGAACTTATGTGAAAGAAAAATCATAGCTTTGCAACCAAGGTGAACAATTTTCAAATAATTTTTCCTGTCCCATTTTTGCAAAAATTCGCCTTTACTTCAAAACAATTTTTGTGAATATCAGAGACTTTTTTCTAAATCAGTCTCAGGATCAGCTATTTTAAAATAAAACTTACTGGTAATCCAGGTGGACCTTGAATACCGGGTTCACCATTAACACCATCTAATCCTGGTTGCCCTTGGATTCCACTATCTCCTTTAGGTCCTGAAATTTATGACGAAAGAAGAATTGAAATGCAATTTATTAGTATAGGAACGGTCTTGTGGGAATAGTTTCTAATATAGAAATCACTCGGGCGTGAGAATGACCCAGTGGGATCACTTGCAGTAGTAGCGTGTTTCAAACACAAGCGTTGATTCCATCGTTTATTAAACCTGTCTGAGTCAATTATACGTCAGATTAATTATGAAATATACGAAAGGAATAATGTGAACGACGATAGCAATAGGAATAATAATAAAGTTGGTTGTAAGTTATAGACGAAAATTAGGAATGCGATAAGTCCAGTTTTATTTTAATATTATTTCTCATTATCTGGCCACTGATGTGTCCTTCTTTAGATTAGCTACCTTCTAGACCAGTATCGCCTTTCGTTCCTTTATCTCCTGGATAACCAGTCTCGCCTTTGAGGCCTGGTGGCCCAATCCTAGATCTTGGACAACGGCATTCTCCATTGATTGCCTATACAAAATGATACTTCAGGGTGAGATCCAACTAGGTCCTTTGAATTACCTTTATTTTCATTGAGACTGTCATTCATTCCTTCGTCACTTTGATTATCTCATGAATTATCAATAAGCAATATGAGATAATGCTGTATATTAATGAACTTTTCGAATTTATCTAGATTATTTTAATATTATTACAATATTTTGAATTCTCGGAAACATGAGGAATATCAGTCACTTCAAAATTTGATCGATATCATGTTACTTATTGACAATTCATGATATGTACTTTATGCATATAAACACTGAGAGAATTTCTGATTGAATTTTACCACGCAATGCATAGTAAGCCTGGGACATATTGATATTTGATAGAAAACTACACATTTTAAGTTATTTTTTGATGTGCATCATTGCTGTAAATATTATGCAAATTAAGAATATATTTCACTCCGCTGCAAGGTAATAAATAAGAGGGATCATTTGTTTCAGATGTACTAAGTAGTACGCTAATGTGACAAAATGTTACACAGAATCCGAGTATTTTTTACTACACTTTACAGGGTAAACGGTCGATAATATTCGATTCAGTTTGGATTTTTTCGGTCGCGTGACAAATGAGTTATCGTGTTTTTGTCTCATGAGTCACAGAAGTTAATATTCAGTAATAATTATGGCCGATAGATGGCTAAGTTATCTATATTTCTCTCATAAAGACATGTATAGACAACAAAATATATTGTGAAAAGATATATCACTCATTCACAAATAATACCAAGTTTTTATAGATCTTCCTGCAGTTAATTATATTGTAATAAACAAAAATAAAAATAAACTGTTAAACTAATGTAAAAATTAATGTCATGATGAATTAAGTTCAACGCAACTAAGAGTTATCGAAATTATTAAATTGTATTGTAAAAAATGTATAAAGTCTTAACTAGAGTTAAAAATACATATAATATGTATATTCAGAATCAATAAAAACTTTTAATTCAATTATTCACAATTAAAAAATAAAAATAATCTGAATCAATTTTTGTGTATAAATATTTATATGTATTTATTTATATATACTTCCACACAAAATTTATTAAAATATGTATATTTCGTTGGTTCATTATTTGAATCTTTTTTTTTATTTCTCTAAACTACAGTCTACATGTGTAAAGTACCATAATCATATAAAATAATCTTTGACGCATTCAAGAGTTTTTGCAATAAAAAAAAATAAGGGGTGAAATTTCCTATCGCATATAGTAATATCTGTCCCAATTGGCATTATGTCCCAAGGTTACTTGAATGCAGGGTAAATATTGCGCCTCAATTCCCCCGAATTTTTATCCGAAAATTCTCTCAGTAAACATATGTATAAGTTTTAATGGCTTGATGAAATCGTGAAATGTATTGACTTTCAATTACTTGTTAGTTAATGACAAGTCGAGAGGCTCGTTAGTACATATGTTGATGGACAGAGGGAGTGAATTATGTTTGGATAAATGAGCGATAGGTCTATGGTCAAAATTACACACACAATTGCATATCATTTATGTCATAGGATGATAATTAGAAAGGTCTACGGAAATGATATGGAGCAAAAAATATATTAATTTGCAGTATTTAATAAAAATCTAATATAAAAAACGTGATTTATCTTTTAATGTTAATGCAATACTTACGGATAATTAAAATGGTGTTGATAGAAGTGGCACGCATTTGTTTTTGGCCATTATTGACAGTACTTTATTAGTTATTAGTTGAATTGAATTCACACTCACACGCAGGGTGTCAAGTAGTGGGGTGTTACTCGCTACATAAACACATAAATTAGTTGCAGGCCAATCTTTTACTACAAATTATCACCGTGAAGTGAGTCGTGGATTGTCATTTTTTTTCTTCATATTATGAAAAAGCAGAAATTACCAATTCGGAATTTTAATTCTTTGGTGGGAAAAATTTCTCTGAAAATGTCTGGAAGATTTCTGAATATTTTTATAAATTAGGAAAATTTTTATAATCATTCATGTGAAATGACTGTGGAAGTGAAAAAATTTCGAAAACACCAACAATGAATGTTTTTTTAAAATACATTTCCTTAAACATTATCTATAAATTTACTACTAACAACAATTATTTCTTCATATTTTTTTCAAGTTATACTCAAAAAAATTATTCAAATATTGGCTAAAATTTTCAGAATTTTCGTGAAATATTTCAAATTGATTAAAGATTATTTCGTAAAAGTTTCATCGATTCATTGCCAAAATATTTTGAATTTTAATAATTGCAATAAATTTTAAACATATATTTATAAAACAATTTTTGAACATAAAACTGAATACATCACACTTTTCTAACTAAACAAAACCCTGAATTTTCATAGAGAATTTGAAATGGGATGATAACAAATCTTTGTTTTCTCAAAATTTTGCTAATTACTACAAAAAAATTCCAATGAATTCATATTTTATCACTTCATTTCAGCTGATCTATCAAGAGATTTTTGATTTACTATTTTTAAAACAAGATATTCAAAAATATCACGAGAAACTTGAAAATATTTTCGCAAAATTATATCTTGACGCATTCATAAAAATTTAAAAATAAAAAATATTATTTTTCCAATCGCTGGAGAATTTCAGGAGTAATTTTTTCCACCAGGGTTGTTAAACAGTCAAGTTTCACTACTATTGCTATCTTCCATATCGGCAGGGTAAAATCATTCCCCATTTATGACTAAAGTTTATGTGAATCGGCCAGTGATGTGTTTCAGTAAGGGCACCAGTAGGAAAACCCAACTGTACTTGATACTTACGATCATTATGTGAACTACTGCATAAGCATAGCTGTTAAGTCTATTAATTAGATAGTACATTAATCAATTTATGAATAATATATCATAGTTGTTAATTTGTATATTTTTTTTATGAATGTTCACCGCTTTATATAAACTATTGAACTTTGTTCATGTAGTACTTTTCGCTTTTATAATTTATAAATTATATATCTTACATACTCTCATATCAAGGTACATTTTAAATTGATTAAATTGCATAAAATTTGCACGATTGTTCGCTTCCACCAACATATTTTACTTGAATTTTATGTACGAATATCAATAAGAAACTAATAAGAATATATAATTGGAATAATGCAAAGAAAAAAGCTTGTTTTGAAAGAATGATTGAATGATAATGAAAAGCATTAAGAATTAAGCATTATACAATTCCGATTTCACGTGCATAACATAAAGGCGTTTACAACTTTCATTGTTTTTTGATTCACAAGCAGAATTTGCGCACGTCGGTCATATTTAATTATTAAAAATATGCATAATCATGCTTACGTATAAATTATCAGTCAGCATGCAAAATGTTTTAATAAGTATACGTGCAGCTCATCATGTAGCTCAAATAAAACTTGGGATTGAAGATAAAGCTATTAATATTTGTTCATTTTCTTCTTGTTAACCGAGATTTCAGAAATATCTAGTAATATGAAATGATAATAATTAATGACATGAACGTATACATTAGGGTGCTTCGTTTGAAGGGACTATTTTTTTTATTCGCGGGATTGGCGATATATTATTGTAAACATTAAAAAAAAAAATCCTCACCAAGGATGAGCCCTAAATTTTGATATTAAGTACTTTCTGAATCAATTTGAAATTTTCTTATTTAATTAACACATAAATCTCATTTTATTTCATGTATGCATAGCTTCGCGGGTTTTCATGCTATTTGATTGGTTTTCAGCAGAAATTGTACAGAAATATATAATCTTTAATAGTGTCTATCGCTAAATTATATTCTGTGAACTACCCTATCGGGAAAAAAAGGTTAAAGCCGATTTTTGCTCGAATTTCATGGTTTTTTCGATTTATCTGGAATACTATCAACTTTACAGCAAAAGTATAAAAGACTTTCTTGTAGGAAACTTAATTTTCTACAAAAAAAGTCCTATCAACTTCTACCGTAAAGTTGATAGTTTTCGAGGAAAATCGAAAAAACTATGAAATTCGAGCGAAAATCGGCTTTAACATTTTTTACCGATAGGGCAGTTCACAGAACATAGTTTAGTGATATGCACTATCAAAGATTATATATTTCTGTACAATTTCTGCTGAAAACCAATTAAATATCATAAAATTCCGCGAAGCTATGCATAAATGAAAAAAAAATTCAGATTTATGTGTTAATTGAATGGAAAAATTTCACATTGATTTAGGAAGTAGCTACTTAATATTAAAATTAAGAGCTTATTTTTGGTGGGAATTTTTTTTTTTTTGAATCTTTCGAATAATATTTCGTCAATGCCCAAAAAACTTTGGATAAAAAAAAGTTCACTCAAAATTTGTTACTATAGTAAAAGTATGATAGAGTTTTTCATGTCAGTAATGATTTTCAGAATACCATCAAAGCTTTTCCGGTGACCATTTTCAAAGCTCCTCGAACATTTGATTATCAATATTTGCATGAATAGCACCGTTAAATTGAATCATCAAGATAAATAAAATAGACTTGCTAATGAACAAACAAGATCCAAGGTTAGTAGGTGTAGGAATAGGATGGGAATAATCTCGACTGATCATTAGGACCTCGCTGAAGCTTACCCTCTTGCCCTGCTTGCCCCGGATACCTTTTTCGCCGGGCGGGCCGGATGGTCCAGTGGGACCCACATCACCTTTTTCACCTTGAGGGCCTGTAGTTTCGGATTCAAGTCAACATACTCAGTAGATGGAAATAATATTTTGTGCTTACGTACCCTCGCCTATTTTTGTTAGTACAGAGTGTAACGAAGAAGAAATAATTATGAAAATAATACTTGTTATTAGGATACGAAACAAAAGAAAAAACGAGCTGCTGAACCAGGAACGTCAGCAGCTATTATACTTCATTGTCTTAATGCTTCTGAAATGTATAAGTACCATTCATTGACAATGCCGGAAAGATTTTTATGAAGTAAAGATTATCAAAAAGAATATAAAAAATTTAATCTGTAACTAAGTCAAGGAGAAAGAACAAGAAAAGAAAGGTGCTTTGTCACGCGTGGTGATGAAGTTACGATTGGGTAAATTTATAATTGGCGAGTATACGTAAGCAGATAATACTATGCCAAAAATACAAGTTTAAGCTCATTGAAGAAATAGAAAATTATTTGTTGACATAGTGGAAGAAGACCTACTAGAATTTTTCGTGCAAATTGAACTTTAATATTATATAATAAACTGTTATGTACACAAACTTAATCATTTTATTCGATAAATCATTCAACGATGAATTTTTTATATGAAAAAATTCGATATAATTATCAAACACTGATAAAACTTGTAGTTAATTTATTTGTAAGTGTTAATAGATATGATCTTACCTACTGGTCCAGGTGGACCCGGAGGACCCTCAAAGGTTCCCAGGGGAATCTGTTTGCCATCGAGAGATGTCGTGAAGCCACGCTCACCTTTGTCACCTTTATCACCCTACAAAATAATAATAGATATTGGATAATTCACGCATTAGATTGCAAAATGTCGTAGATAACGAAAGTGATTATATCATTGATTAAAAATAAAAACTAAAAAGTTTCATCTGTTTGAACTTGACGACATTACTTTTCGATTGACCTAATACATTTTGGCACAATTGAATGCCATTATCGACATCAATGGAGTTTAATGGTCATTTAAAACATACTTTTATCAAACAATAAACTTTGGATAACTCAAATTGCAAAATACAGAAAATATTAAAGTCGATATTATTCATCAATACGAATACTAGAATTCAATTACGTCTTATACACCCTGATGGGGCATAGTGTTCCCTGCGCAGGACTAGCTTGCCGATATAGGGGCCGCTGAACTGCTCAGGTTTGCAAACAAAGTAGGATTAATAATTTAGGCGATGCCTCAGAAAACACGGAGTTACAATAATCTACTCTAAAGTGGGTTTGGTGAGGCTTAGGGTGAATAATTTCACTCAGCCGTTTCACAAATAATAATATACACCCTGATATTAATGGTTTGCCATCAATTGATGAACAAATGTATTGTATAACATGAAATTCACTTACACTGAGTCCTGGAGGACCTGGTGGACCGATCGGACCAACTGGTCCAATAGGACCTGGTGGTCCATGCTCTCCTGGACGACCTATTTCACCTGGTATTCCTTGTCGTCCGTCCTGTCCAGCTATACCTTCAACGCCTTGTGGTCCAGGTGGCCCAGGAGGACCTGGTTCACCTGGTTCACCCTAGTACGAATGTGACGAAATATTTCATTTTTAAAAAAGGTCCAATTCTTTGATAATGAAATTGCTATTCAAATTTCGAAGCAGTCGTCTGATATTTAAGGTCAAAAAATAGAACAAGTGTCTTTGAATATGTATGAATAATTTTCCATTAACCCTTTGAGTACTAAAAGCGTATATTCACGCCGTCACTAGTCCACTAATATGGACTAATACGCCCTCTGCAATTTCATTATAATTATGTAAAAATTATCAAAATATACTGTTCAAGTTGTCAAACCCTGTGTTACATTGCAAATTTTGAATTCTTTCCTTTATATTTAATTACCGATTATTATCAAACAAATGCACAAATTATTTCGAGTAAATTGAAATAACTTAAAAAGTTTCTTATCATGAAAAAAAAAAATGATTATCTTTAGTGTATTTGCCATTATTAATTTTGAAACCCTAAAAATTATATTAAATTTCTGGGTACTGTTTTAGTCACTAGTCACTAGGGTTAAAATTGAATAAGAATTATCAGGAAGGTGCAGTAGATTGTTTATTGTTTGTTTAATAACTAAACTTGAAATTAAATAAACTCAAATTATAACATCCCAATTCTTCAGTCAAGAATGTCATACTTTAAGAAGAAACAAAAATATTATTCTCTCAGTATATTTTCTCCTAATTTGCTCTTTTTAAACCCTTTTGTTTTAGATATAAGTAAGAGTAATAAATTATAAACAATCAAAAAAATATCAAGTATATAGATTAAATTCCTTATAAAAGAAAATTAATTTTTCTAACCGCTAAACGAGACGACTGCTTATTATTGCAACAAACATAAATATGCATTATTATTATTAAAATATCTCTATAAATCACGTGCAATATTAAATAATTCAAAAAGATCATTGATTCATGCAGACTTAGCTTCTTTACAAAGTTCCTTATGATTACATAAGCTTACTAATTGTTAGTATTATATATTATTAACGATGTTTATTCACTTTACATGTTACTCACCAAAAAGTCTTTTATGAATATTTTCAATAGAGTATAAACAATTAATAAAATGCAATTGATCATTCAAATTTGAATGAATATATAAACAAGATAGATAAAAGAGTGACATATTTCATTGAGAGATGTTGAAATAATTACTATTATATACTTGTGAGTAGTATTGTAATTAAATTTAAAGACTCACCTTTAATTGAATGATGGTTTGGGCAGAGATGTTATGTCCATGCTCTTGAAGACCCTAAAATAAGGTATCAAAAACTACTCAAAAACAAAATCACTGCATGACATAAAAGAGTGTTTTTCGAAAAATTGATTATTCTTTTCAGTCGCCTGTTTACTGTTGTCTACATAATTATTATACATTAAATAAAATATACAGTTTCATGCTGTAATATAAACAATCTACGATAATATACATGTTGATACAATGGTTTTGATTCCATGTTTTAAAATAAAATAATATTACCATCATACAACCAATAATGCACAACTACTAATCAAAAATCTAATATAACGTAGCGTAGTTTAATAGTGTTCTGCCTTTGTGCTTGGGTGTTACCTTCAATGCGACGATTTCTGCATATCCTAGAGTGCCACCACGAAGTGTTGTCACCGATCTCTTTAACCCCAATCCCTGTGCATTGACCCATAGGGGCGAAGGATATTCACTTTATTTGTCTGGTTAATTTTAACATGGTGATGTAGAAAATTTTATATATTTTTGTGAATTGATAAGAAAAGAGTGACTATCATCAATTCATTAATTGAAAATGATGATATATTCTTCAATTGAAATTACAATTGATTGAAAAATCAAATAAGAAACATTAATGCTGAGCTTTTGTCGAAGAAATGTGATAATATGATTTTGAAATAATTCAAAATGATTTCTCAAAGTGATGAATTGGACATATCGATATGTGAATACTTTGATTTCTTGTATATTATACAATAAAATATAATGGGATAGAATATTATTTAGCAAGAATTAGCTAGAAGAGTTATTTTATTTTTATTCTAATATGTTCCCTATCATTTTTGTATCACTATGTCGTTCAAGAATCATATTTATCAAGATGAATATAATTGGATTTTGAACAAATAAGTAGGGGAAGAGTGGCATGAAAGAGCCAAGTTTTGGAAGAGCCATTATCATTTACGTGGTAGTTTTCGAAGGAATCTTGGATGTATTATTATTTTAAGATAGTAACGCTAGTCAAATGTCGCACACAAATATTTGACAGTTTATCAAATATAAATGGCGTCGATACAACATATTGAAGATTTCATCGTCAAAAAGTAACTTTTTGAGTTCATTTTATTTGTTTTTTGACGTCTATACGAACAAAACTAATAGTAATATGATTATACAATAATTTTATAGATATATTAGGCTTTCTAATACCATATATAATTTGCAGGCAAATCTTTAATTTCATACTAATTTTCGGGGTTATGTTTCTTGGGAGAATATGTTTTAAAAGAGCTGGGCTGCAGTGTGATGAAAAAGCTAGCTTTATATGGTCCCTTCAAAAAGCTCTTACTAAGAAATCTAAAATAGATAATGATACAGACTCAGATACATCAAATAAAATTATATGAGTTCTTAAAAAGATCGTACCTAGTCAGATTGTAATGATTGATCTCAAACGGCTAATTTTATGAGAATCTCTTAGATTTAAGTGAATATTTTATTCAGAGTTTGCGTTGTATAAAACGTTTTATAATTACATAAGATATAAAATTAAATCTTATGATTATTAGTGAATAAAATCTTTGTTTATCTAAAATTTCAGTCATGTAATAAGAACTTGGCTCTTTCAAAACTTTGGGTGGCTTTTTCAATGCCTATGTATTACACAAAAGCCGATTTTCTTTATTTTTATAAATGGTTATAACCTCCAAAAATACCGATAATTTTGAAAAATGTTTCATGATATCATGTACATAAATTAATGAACTTATTATACAAATTTTTGTAATTATTTATTTGCTTTTATATTATTTATCTCTTTTTTCAAAACTGGCTTTTTCATGGCACCCTTCCCCTAGTACTAGGAGCTGTATACTGATTGATATTGGTTTACGATATTTGAAACAGCAGTTTGCATTCTTGGTTTTTATTTGTATTAGCGTTTGCGATCGATTGAACCTTGACATACATTGAAGGGATACATAATTTTAAACTGTGAAAAACTTCGTATTATTGAAAATATATGTATTATTAAATATTGTATATAATAAAAAAATTTTGAGTAGTATTAATAATTATTTGGAGCGCCAAATTTCGCGATAGTTTATAAAGATTAATTACTTGACATAAAATGTTTGGAAAGAAACGCAAGCACACATGAGTTTAATCAATGTTTATACATAGTCATGTGTCTTAAATAAATTAAATGACTCACAATAGGTAAAAATAGATCAGGAATTCTCTCCCTTTCAACATATGTCATTGATATTTTTTTATTCAGACATGACAAGTCGAATATTAATTATTGTATTTAATTTAATTTTCCATTTTTTTTTGTAATTCTCATTGTCTATGATAGCTACCTTTACAGCTGAGAAGACATCAAATCCTGGGCTTCCCAGTTCACCTTTCTGACCTTTATCTCCTTGTCGACCCTTTGATAAAAAGAAAAAATAAAAATCAAATAAAAATCATGGGAATTGGCAATATCATTTGTAATGGAAACGATCATTGAATTGACTATTGATCTTTCAAAATAATGTATATTAATCGTCTCAAAACAATCGAGTAGTTTGGAAAATAAAAATTGCATAAAAGTACTGGACCTTTAGGAAATGAATGAATTTATACGATTTAATATTCATCTAAATTTGCGATAAATTTGCAAAATGCAATGTTTTCATAATTCCAGAAATCAAAATTAATATTATTATTTCATGAACTTTTTAATAATTTAAAAATTTTACTCCAACACATTTCTTCATGAGTCAGTTTGGTTTCAAGATATTTAATGGGCTCAAAATTTTTGGTGAATATTTTCTTTATAATATATTAATTCCTAACTCACCGGATCTCCCTTTGGTCCATCAAGTCCAATAGGACCCTGTGAATTAATTGAAAAGTCGATAAATAACAGTAGAATAAATATTAGGGTGGACCAAAAAAAACTTTTAATTTTTTTTTCTATTGTTACCATGAAAATATTGTTCAAGGTGACAAAAAAATGAGACTGTGAAGAGGGCAGCTCTTAATTTTAATGTTAAGAGGTGTCGCATCGTGATTTTTGATTTCCCATTTGAATAACATAGAAATTTTTTTTTTTATCGTTAGAATTTTGTAGCTTACGAACCAATAGACGAATTCAAATGATCAATACATATTTTTATAGGAAATCGAATGCTCTACAAAGAAGGTATCTTACAACTTTTTCATAACTTTTACTGTTTAGAAGATATCAGAGGTTGAAGTTTGAAGAATTTAATAAATATTCTTTGTTACTTTTAAATTTTATAACTCGTAGACAAATAAATATTATTAAGTGCGCAACATATATTTCCGTAGGAAATTGAACGCTCTACAAAAAAGGTCTCTTGTGGTTAATCGATTGCTCTAATCATTTAGAAGATATTCGCATTCATGACTTGATTGGATAAATTTATAATATTTATTAAAAAACTATTAAAATCAATACGCAGGAATTCGAATGTGAATATCTTCTAAATGGTTAGAGTAATCGATTAACCACAAGAGACTTTTTTTGTAGAACGTTCAATTTCCTACAAAAATATATATTGCGCACTTCATAATATTCGTTTGTCTACAAGTTGTAAAATTTAACAATAACAAAGAATATTTGTTAAATTCTTCAAATTTGAACTTCCGATATCTTCTAAACACTAAAAGTTATGAAAAAATTGTAAGACACCTTTTTTGTAGAGCATTCAATTTGCTATAAAAGTATGTATTGATCATTTAAACCCGTCCATTTATCTGTGAGCTGCAAAATTCTAATGATAAAAAAGAAAATTTTCCATGTTATTTAAATGGGAAATCAAAAATCACGATGTGACAACTCTTAACATTAAAATTAAGAGCTGCCCTTTTTACAAGCTCATTTTTTTGTCACATTGAACAATATTTTCATGCTAACAATAGAAAAAAAAGTTAAAAGTTTTTTTTGGCCCATCCTAATACATATACAAAAATTTGATTCAACATCAAAATAAGTCGAATTCTGATGACATGAAATATAATGCAAAGAGTGTTAGTTTTATTAATGTAATCACGTAATTGTAAAGAAAAAACAACTAATATCATTGCAATTATTGTTGTCTAGCTCCACAGTCATGGTGTATAGAAATTAAAAATAAAATACTCCACAAAGATAAATTTTATTGTTACTATAAATCATTGAATGCTTTTGTCTGTTGCTATGCAAGAATTGGATGCGAGACATGGCTGGATCTCTTGAACTTATACAAACTACTCTTTGAGTCCATAACTAAAACATGTACTTATGCAGCCAATTAGACTCAGTCTATGTATTTTCCTTCTACATTTATATATGTACATGATACTTTATTTTCAGGTGACGCATCCAATCCGAATTAGGTCAGTCCATTGAAATAAGACTTATTCTTCTGCTCATCTGACCTCACATACGTGAACTTTTTTAATCTCACAATTTATTTCGTGTGTTATATATTTTATATAAAATTTTCTCACCAGCATTATTGAAAGGAATCCATCAATAATTACTTTACCAGAATCCTACTAGATAGTGGATGAGTTTGAGGGATTATACGCAGTTGCAAGTCCCAAAAAAATGTCTTTTTACAAATTTTTTATGGAAAGGGATTTTATCAAACAAATACAAGTGATAGTTATTCAGATAGTGTCTACTTCGAAGTTACTAATGGCAATTTGATCATGTAAAAATATTGATTTACACTGCTCCTGTAGACGATCTCCCAAAGGTTCTCCGAAAAAGGCCTTTGGCGGTGAGCAAGATATCTCTGGCTTGGATTACGTGATGTTAAAAAATCGGTTAGATTCTTTTAGTGGATAGATGAATCTTTGTATTGATCGAAGGAATAGTCATTATTTAAATTTTTGACAAAATGACGGCTATGTAAAAAAAAAGTTTGAATTTCCGACCAAAATTTTCGCGAAAATTTGTTCAAAAAATAGAATTTATTGTCTAAAATCGTACTCATTCGATATATTCCTGAAGAATATATCTGAAAGGGTTGTGTTAAAAATTCAGATCGATCGAATTAAAAAGTGTCTCGAGTCGAAATTTTGTTCCTACTTTAGACCTGCATATGGCTTGTTTTGTAGGAATTGAAGGTACTATTAAGGATGAGTTCTTTAATTCGAGGGATTCTTCGACAGTGTTTTTTCAATACCCCTGGGATTCAAACGGTTAAGGATGAGCTATTTAATTTTAGTCCTTTTTAAGACCTTAGAAATGGCAGATATTTCTATTTCTTCCACAAAAAGGTATAAAAAAGGTATAACGAATTTTAACTTGTACCTTCTTGTATCTACATGGATGATAATAGAGCTATAAAAAAGGAACAAGTTAGGAATTATTAAGGTTCAAGTGAATATGAAGGATATGAAAGGTATTGGGAAGTCACTATTTAGGACTCACGAGGTACAATTGAGATACAATAAGGAGAATAAAGGTCTAATGTAGGAACAAAATTTCGACTCGAGAGATAGCAGTATTCCACTATTGTTCTTTGACAATAGCTCACCAGTATTATCTTGGTAGAATCCTATCCAGACAGCAAATGATTCTGCGAAACGAGCGAATCCCATCGTATAATAACAAACAGTACCGATTTGATTATGGTCTTAATAGAAACCCATCAGACTTCAAATGTCCACTGAGATGACTCGAGAAATTTCCGAGATGAAGCAAAGACCCGCTGATACCACACCTTATACGTCAGTTTTATCTCAATAAAATACAGTTCCTCGTTAAAATGTCTGCCACTATACACAAGCTAAATATCATCCGTATATAGTGGATTATCCAAAAACAGAATACCCATTTTCAATCTTTAAAACTTAGAATATCATCCGTGGATTTAAACCAAGATTTTTAGCGTTAGTCTATTGTTAAGTTGAATTGGATGGACAATCGCGAGCGAGTATTGCAGAAATATGATATAAAGTTTACAACCTTTCTTCATTTACTCTGAATCAAATAAAAAGAAATGTAATCGAAATCCAAAAGATTGAAACGATGAAAAAATAAATAGTATTAATATTGAAATTATCATTAAGAATAGTATGTAAAAGACCTAGCAATGCTTGCCCATTGGGGCCTTTTTGTAACCATCATGTCTAGAAATGTAAGCTTCTTTGTTTATTATTAAGCATATAAAAAATAAAAAAAATGTACAAAAATATTGGTTGAATAAATAAACGATTTTAAAACTAAAACTAAAAATTGCAGAAATATGAAGATTCGAAATGATAGTTTATGATGATAATTATGCAGGATTCATAGATACAATGTCGTTGTAATAGTTCAAGATAGGGTAACTTATTATAAAATGATGAAAGTTGGAAAAACATTTGAATAATTAGAGTTATTCAAATTAAGTGGTGAAGTAAAGGATTAAAAATCAATGTGTTAATGAAAGTAAAATGATAAATAAAAAACAATATACCGGAAACCCATTCTTGCCTGCCGACCCGGCAACACCCTGGAAAAAAGTTGGGGGCAAAAACTAATTAAAAGTTATTCGTTATTATGTTGAAATGAAAATCCACAAATCTCAATTTTCATGCATGGTTTATACTCATGCTTCCATTATATGAGTTACTCAATGATGACTCACACATATAAAATAAAGTTTTATTCAAAAACAAACTGGGTGAAGATAATAAACAAATATTAGCAATAAAATAACAAATATTTTAATTAAAAATTGGATGCAGAGTTATTATCTCCCGTTATTATAATATTTATTCCTAATGGTTAACTTGAATTTAGTTTGTATAAAAGCTGGGATTACAAAAATGATAATTAAGGAAGTAAATAATTATTTTTTATTGTTATGGTCGATAAGTAAAAATTGATTTATTCAAAATATTAATACTCACCGGTGCTCCAGCTTCTCCTGGATCTCCTTTTTTTCCCTTCTTACCCTTCTTTCCTGGGGGTCCAGGTTCACCAGGTGGACCTGCAATCAAACCAAAGAAATATACACGATAAAAAAACGAGTCTATCAATCTAAATTTATATTTGTTCATCACATAATTTTTTGTTTACACTTGTGGTTTATTTGAGATTAATCAATTTATACAATTCTCTTTCATTTTTACTGCTGAATCTCGATTATTAACCCTTACTGTGTAACGTCTTTTTCGACACCTTGAACGTGTAACGTCGGGTATCTCGTGTTCGATGCTTATAAAAGTGCATTAAAGTGTTCTAAAAAATCTGAAAAAATTCATGTTACCTTATTAACTATCCTACTTTAAGGATCAATTGATATATTGTCAATTTTCTCATTTGTTTAAACAATGACCCGAGCACGAGTGACCCGACTTCATGAAAAAGTATCTTTGAGAAGTTTGGGCACAGATTTGAGATCAATCTATGACCATTTTTGCATATTGATATGCCTAAATAATGTTATTTATCGTCTTCGTGACCTCAGTTTCTCACGTTTATCTAACCCTTCAACATTAATGTGTCTACATCGTTGTACTGCCTTATCTATTCGGCAAACACATCAGCTTAATTAGGTTTGCATATCACACTCCATGGATTACAGTCTGTTTATCATTGAAATCCTGATTTGCCCTTGCTATGTTCCATTATTCGTGCGTGAAACATTTCAGCAATTACTCAAACAAACATTCATGTCACTTTTGAAATTATTATTACTGTTATATCAGCAATCCCACTCACTTCATAACTGCATTACATTACCTGCCATAATACGTAATCTGATAAACCTCTATAAACCCAGAATTGAATTTACTTTGGTGCTTTTCAAACACTCGACACAACATTGCCTTATTTTGTTTAATAATAAACTTAGACACAGAACCTTCGCAGCATATCCAATTCTATTATGTGTAATATCAGCTTTCATTTTCATCCTGCTCAAAATCTCGTGCAATCGAATTGAAAGATTATAAATACCATATGCTCTCAATTTTCTTATTATATTAATGTACAACGGGTAGGTGACAGCAATTCGGTTTACTTGGATATAATCCGACGGGCGAATCCTTGATGTGATTCACGCGATGTTATTAAGATCGGTGATATATTGCGTAAAATTACAAGAAAATACAACGTACACAAAACACATACCTACGTATTTCCATATGGAAATATATTATGTACATACATAAGACGAGTTTCTTGATCACGCCTGCCCACGCAACGAATTCTGCTATTCGGTGAGAGGTGGGTTGCTCTTCTTGATCGTAAGATATTCATCTTGACTTGACATGACCGTACGAAGCATATGGAATTACCTCTCGCTATGTTTTATTTTACGTTTTTACTGTCTACATAGAAAGCAAATTTGAAGGTATCAAATATAAATACAAATCGCTTCAAATAAAGCAGGGTCCACTGAATTTTGATATTTTTAAATATATTCATCAACATTGCATGTTTATTCTTCGCTTAGAAAATAATATTAATAAAGTTATGTACACTACCGCTCAAAAGTATTTGGCTATTCGGAAAAAGATATTTTGTAAAAGTTTAAATAAATAAAACGACTTCGCAGTAATTTTAATTAATATAATTAATACAAATTTTAAATTTCAGACTCATCTATGTGTCCATCGTATTTTGCGGTGAAATACAAAAAATCAAATCTAATAAAATAATTTCAATAGATATATTGTTTATAATATAAAGAAAATCCAAACGAGAAATATTAAAAAACATCTACAAGTTCTAACTCTTTTTTTAAATACTCCGAATTGAAATTGAAACGGATTCAAATCTTGATAGCTAAGTGAGGTTATTGGGAAATTCTAAATCATTTCTCTCAGATTATTACCAATAATATCATTTGAAAAATACATTATAAAAAGTTTTGTTGTAATAGAAACTGAAACGAAAACCAAAATCTATCTGGAGAATAATGAGAAAGGAAATTAAGCTGGAAAGGGGACGATTTTAGTGACAATGACATTTGTTTTGGAAACACACCAAAAAAAAGAACATAGGGAGTTCGTTTGATGGCTTCTCGAGGGAAAGAAAAAAACTAAAATTCCAGAAATAAAATAAAATCGCGTGCTATATCAATGTCGGTTTTGTGATTCGTCTTACAGTTAGATTTAATACGAATTCCATTCTAGACAGACCGGAAGACAGCACATTGCCATTTCCGATGGTTGATGTTTCGGGCGACAGATAAGGTAAATAAGGCTGACATCAACAATACATATACTATTCGTATCTGTAGGGTAATATCAAGATAAAATGAGAAAACAAAAAAAGAAAACGTTCGAAGGAAATAGTGTATATAAGGACAAGTCAGTGTCTTGTCTTTCTTCGAAGTTTGGTAATATATTCCGAATATTTAATGTTCACAATTCAACCTTTCACTATTTCACAAAAATCTTCAGATTTTGTTTATTATAATGTGTATATTCAACACTAAAATACATTTGTCTAGTTGAAAAAAGCGGTAAACAGAAATATTTCAACCATAAATCTCATCATACACAACCTGTATCAAAGTCCCTCACCTTCCGCCTCTGACGTACTTATTTTTCTAAATCTTTCATGTCCACACTATGTCTGTTTTGAATTCTTCTAATGGCTCTTGGCTGTGTTCACTGTGCGACTCACCTCTTCAGACACACCCTTTGCATGGGACTAACCCTCATTACTCTCGAAAACTAACTTTCGTGGTCTTGCTTTCAGTTATTAGACACTCTTTCTCTTTCTCTTTCACCCTCATATTTTCTCTATGTGAGATATGTTTGACTCTCTATTTTGGTATCCCTAGATTTATTCCTAATATTATTCCCTTCTACATATGCGCGACGCTAGTCATTATTTTACCGTTTAATTATAGAATTTTACAAGATTTAATATTGATTACAATTTTATTGTAGATTATATTTACATATGAAACAAAGAATTATTTTTTTGACATTTTCTCGACATTTACTCTTCAGATCTCTACTTTTCACGATTTCAGCCAAAGTCTAAACTCATATTACTACTTCGACAACAGCATACACCCGAATACCTTTACTCTGATAAATCTCTACTTTCCACATCTCCATTCCCAAATTTTCACTCCTGATTTTTCATGTAATTCACATGAAAAGCAGCTGTGGTCTGAAGAGTATACTTGTTGTACTGCCATTTTCTCTACTCGTATTTGAAAATGTGTAGTTTATAGTTTATAGAATGCAGAAAACTATTTAGATCTTGAACTGATTTTGGAATAAATTCTTATTCGGGAGGTAATTAAAAATAGGACACGCAAAAGGTAGAAACTCAAGGCATCCAATGAGCTTCGAAACCAATCAGCATTGGGCGTGTTCAATAGTTGAATGGACGACCAAATTAATTAAAATAACGTGATTGACATCATTTTTACTTTTTTCTATTTGCAATCATCTCTATTGCTTCAAACAGAATATAAACAACTATATAACTATGTACATTTATAGCATTTTGTTTACACGTATGAATAAATAATGCAACGAACCAATCAAACGTGGTGCGAATTTTTAAAAAGCAAATATACAATCAATAAATTGCAGCTATCAAACAATGAATGATGAAATAAATTAATTTGAGTTTGCCATTGTGAAACTCAATAGGTTATTTCTCAATATGTAAATTTGAACTGTAATGTCAAACAAATAATATCAAACCGCTAAAGCCATATGAAATATATTCTATGAAACAGATATTTTGTTGATGAAATATATATTATATGTTCACATGAACTAGCAATTAAGTTTCAATTGAATTCATCGCTTTTATATACGAGTAATATAATTAATTATTAAATTCTTGCTTCAATTCAAATTTGAATAGACACTCTGTCACAGAAAGATGTCTCTATAAATTATAATCCAAGATATTGAGTTTCACAGAAATTAAAATATATTGAAGATTTCAAGAATTTCTTTCAAATATTAATGAAGACTGTGATCATTTACGATTGAAGTTTATTCTTAATCTTAATGATAATAAATGGAATAAGAAAATAATAGTATTTTTATTATGTAATATATAGAATTTAACAATACAGGACTGATCAGGTGAAGAAAGACCACTCATTATCAGGTGAAAAAAGCGTGTTCGGTATAAATATTTTCAATTTATTACCATTGAAAATACCTAAGTTTCTTTTGTTATTCTTTTGTACCATATCTGAATATTCATGATGAGGAATGGTACTCGAGAACCACCTGCCCATAACGGACTAACTCTTTATCATCTTCATTTATCAATTACCCAAACTATTTTATTAATATTTATTACCTATCAACAGATGATCTGATTAAGTTTATTGCCATCAAAATGAACAATAATACGCGCAGAAATGATATATTACTTTTCGATTGACCTAATAAGTTATTTCTAACTTGTACCATAAGGCAGCGACACATCTGTAACTCAGTTTTTTGAATTCTCACTCGAATAGTTTGCTTATATGTTTTTACATACTTTGTTGTCAAACTTTTGCGAAAAGTTTCTAAGTGAATTCAACGTCTTCGGGTTGACATAATTTCTTGAACTATATTTGGAATCTTTTCACGGAATTTTCAATAGCTTATATATTTATTATTCTTTAATCAAAATTTTTACTCATTAATAAATCACCTTCCAGTTTTTGAGCATATTCCAGTGATACTTATATAATATTATTTCGGAATTGAAATTAATTAATTCTAGAATACCATCTATACTATTATATGATAGGATATTCAATTTTCAATGTCAAATTTCTTTTCAAATGTATATACCTATCTTGAAAATATAGTATCGCATCATGAATACTTAATAATCTTATAAATACTCATGACTCAGAATAATTTCAAATTTCTATTATAAAAAGTTCTAGAGCTACCCGAATTGAAACGAGAATGGTGAGAAGAAATCACGAATGAAAATATAATGAACAAAATTTTTCATATTAGACTAGAAAGTAATCAAAATTTTCATACTGATTCAGACAAATCTTTTTCAAGCAATAATTTATTCCTTGAAACATCGGGCAGTACAACAACTATACTTTTCAGATCTCTACTTTTCACGATTCCAGATAAAGCCTAAAGTCATACTTTGAAGCATCAAAATTGATAAAATAAATTAGTAATAATGTATTAGTAATAGAATTGACATGATAAATGTTTTTGTTTTTTCTAAAAATAATTTTTTAGTTCTATTTTCATTCAAGTTTCCATTTTAACGTATGAAATTAATTATTCATTGTGTTTTATTACCCAAATAAAAACACATAAATTTATTTACATTTACTCATGTTTTCGTATCGGACTATTCAATGCGAAATGTGTTTTTGTAATATGAGATCCTTTTCAATGGTAATAAAAATCTATCTACATATCTATGTATTTATTGAATATATTATTTAATATGTTAATTCATTACTGCATGATGTGAAAGTAATTTCGGAATAAAGACATAAATAATATATGATATAAAAATTTATCTTATATGACAGAGCGGCAAAGTGAGGGCGGAAAATCGTGATTGCCCAATTACCTGACGTGACAATCTCGATTAAAGCCTGCATGTTGAAGAGTACTCGTAAATTGTATGCATGTAGTTGCTCGAGATTGCGTTGGCAATGCCTAAGCGTAGCGTTGATCGATTAGAAACTGCTTTGAACGGTTACTTCCGTCCTCGACGTTTCATCACCTCATACCCATTCCCCTTGATGTCTCTTTTACAGTTTCTTCCCGCTCCTCTATCTCTCTATTTCTCTTTTATATACCCTCCAAACACATCGCTAAAAATGAATATTGTATAGCTAGCTATTTTCGCAATAATACAATTACCAAATTCTATCACCGGGAACTATCGATTAATTTCCTTGTCCATTATATATAGATTGTTCAATTTATCCTCTATACGTAATTATATCTGAATATTCAACTAATCTTATTCATGACATGAAAGGCACAATGATATTATTCCTATTTTCAAATCATATCATGTGAAATTTTGGAGACTTCAAGAAATTTCTAGTTGTATTATATTTATATTCACACTGTATTATATTTTCAGAATTACCATTATATGATATCTATGTTAATATATGTTGAATAAATAAATAAATGTCTTCAAAATTGCGCATGAAATCCATAAATATTCTTGGGACAGTCACTGAAATATCAGAATGTCCAGAAAGTATGCATTAGAACCAAATGGCGGCCTCAAAATATGCGCTCTGAACAAATATGTATACCCGAGTTGAAATTTTTATACTACTTTAAACCTCATTATTATCATTTAGTGAGGTTCTTCAGAAGCAAGGAATGTTGGTAAGAAATATTTTGATAGAAAATACATCTCGAAGTAGTCACATATTGCCAAATCTTCAAATCTAAGGCGCAAAGGAGGAACTTGTGTCCAAGTTTATTATGAAATAAAATATTACAATGTTGTGTTGGGTATAAAAAACATCAAACTAGGTTGAATCCTAGATTTTTAGAGGTTTCCCAGATTCAAAGTAGAATAGATAGACCAACGAGTGCCATAGGATGTTTAATCGACTACTATAGAAGACTTAGAAAAGTACAAAAATTTCAATTCAGGTACACTGAGACAATTTTCGAGTGAATATTTTTCGGGTAAAAAATATTCTTAATTCGCGCAATATTTACTTCACTTCATATTAAAAAATAACTTGAAATGTGTAATTTTCTAATCCTCTCAGTGTATAGAAACATTCGAATCAAATCTTGAATTAAAAAGATTTCATTGATAAGCTTTCAATAAACTAAAACTTTACAAAATAACTTACCACGCATAGTAGATATTCATTTACTTACACACTCGTATCATAACTAATAACAATATTTATTTCCTGCACTATAACTTTCATAAGAAATCGTGGATATATGTAGAGACATAAACTATTAATAAATATTACAAGCATGTTACATGACACATGTTTTGAGAAATTAACTATTATAATGTCTGAAGTACGCTGGAAAAAAAAATTGTGCAGGCCCCAGATAGATAACATTCGTTTCAAGTAGATATAAATTGTTCAAAGTAAATATGTCGATCAATATGATGAATTTAGTTCGTCCAACTAATTTTTTTTTTTTTTGCTGTCTTTGTTTTCATTTCTTGATCATTTATATTAACTATTTTATTGAGTAATCAAATTAAAGTGTCCACACTTTATTGAAATAAAATCAATAAATTTTCAGAAGATTCAATTTTTTGGGAATAATATGATGAAATTAAATTGAGAGTGAACTTCATTCTTCATATAATATAAATATAGTGTAATGCACAACATATTTTAGTATCGCGAGAATATTTGTTTTGTTTGAAAGTATAAGATATATATACTTCTGAAATAAACACATGTCAAACGTTAATGGAATCTGAACGAATTCCACTGCCTTCAATGATGCCCTATTAAATAATTTCTCTCTTGCTTTATTACATTAACTTATTTATACAATGATCATCGCGGTCGGTGGAATGTCATTGGTGTATATCACATACTCAATCAAGTTGAAGACTATATATGTATAACCAACTAACTCCAACTATAGAATCCCATTCATTACCACTCAACTTTATTCCTAAATTGATTAAAATGAATATATTATAACGAAGAATAGTTGCACCAAATGCATCAATAATTTTTTACTATAAAATTATGAACGTAGATATCCTTTTTTTGAATGTACATAGTAAAGAATTTTTTGTAAAAGTCCACACAAAATTTGTGTTGGAATTTTTTAAACAGAAATTTAAACTAAAAATGATGTTGAAATAATATATATTATTTATGTGACTTGGTTCAACTCTGATGGCGTGTTGAATACTCTTAAAAAATTGAAAAATGTCTTGACTCCAAATGTTTATAGTCTGAAAGACAAAATTTTATTGAAAGATTCGACATGGAATATTATTAATTTTACGTAGAATTAAACAAATCCTCGTGTTGAAAATTGATACAAAATCTGCATTAAGAACATTTGAGATAAATGTGGAATAGACTATTACAAAAAATTCTTTCCTGATGTATACAGCTTTGTGTATTTTGTATATTATAATAGAACTTATTCGAAGAAACTGACCTGGTGGACAATTACATTCAGGAACATCTCTTTTGATTCTAAAAATGCCGTTATCCGGATGTGAGATTTTCTGTCCTAAAAATGCTTCTTGAACCTCTCTACGAAGCCTTTTAATGATGACCTCACTCGTCTCTTGACGGTCGCATCGAGTTTCAAGACTGGCTAATCGAGCCTCTAATTGTAACTCACGATAAGCAAAAATGCCTGAAATACCAAGACTCCCCACACAGAGGAACAACATGGCCCAATTGATTGGAACGGATTCCGTTGTCCGTATTACCTCCTTCCGGAATTTTTTCGGCATAGCCACCTCAAGGCTTTTCCTCGTCGGCCAATTTTCGTTAATCTCCATCGCTTTTTCTTTCAATACCCACCCCGTCCCTTTTAAAAAAACACGCACAGTAGTAATTCACGTGTTGTTAGTTGCTTACGCCTAAAAAATACGCCGGAACTTTATTGTCCACATTATAACTAATATGATATGCATCCTGTGTAATCACTCAAGACACCACCATCATATCAACACATTCATTAAAAACGCAATCAGTTTGTTACAAGTAGAAAATATCTTTTAACCACATTAAATACGGGGTATACAAAATAGAAAATGAAAATAGTTCATACTGATTTACATGAAATCAGAAAACTTGAATCTACAGATGTTATTAAAGTAAAATGAATGTATTGAATTTGAATTAAAATCACCGTTGTGAATCTAAATTTGACACTGGGATAAAAGTGTGTACAATAGAGCGATTTCAGTAGTGTCAGAGACACGAAAAATTGTTAAGAAAAATACCTAGAATTTGAACACACGTCACTGACAACTTCACGGTCGCAGCACGACTGGATAAAATACCGTGGGTCGAGGGTTCGCCATTTCGGCTCTTTCCGTTGCGTTTCGGGATTATTCGTATGTGACAAGCTCTCCAGTTGACGAAGAGGTCCACTTTCCAATCTGCGCTGCGGCACCTCGCGCATGTGTATACACACATGTATTCACCCACGTTGACACACACACACATTTACATTTATGTGGAATATACGTATGGAGGAAAAAAGGAAAACCGACCCTGCAATGAACTAATAACATTTTTGAAATATGAAAAAATGAATTGGATCAGCGAGATCATTTGGAAGAAGCACTTGAATACATTAAAATATCTCCTGAGTTATGAAAGTTCAATTGCGATAGACCATTTGATTGAAAATTATTTGAAAAAAATTATCCATATATAAATTGAAAAATCAGGAGTAAGAATTCGGGGAGTGGAAATGTGGAAAGTAGAGATCTGAAGATTATCAGAGTAGATGTATTCAGGAGTATAGTGATGTCGAAGTAGTAATATGAGTTTAGACTTTGGATGGAATCGTGAAAAGTAGAGATCTGAAGAGTATTGTTGTTGTACTGCCAAATTTACGAGTAAATATCACTCCGTACACCATAGTAAGCTTGAAACATAACAATATTTGATAGAAAATTATACATTTAAAGTTATTTTTTAATATGAACTGAAGTAAATATTACGCGAATTAAGAATATATTTTACTCCGCTACAGGGTAATTTTTCTATCAGCTATTGTTATGTCCCAGGCTTACAAGGATTACGGGGTAACATTTACTCGAAAATTGTCTCAGTGTAGTTTTTAACTGAGCGCAATTAGAATCTAATTTGCGGTTTTCGCTAGTCGATTTGAATAAAACAGCTTTTTGATGATGAATTTTCTAAATTTTGCGGAAAATGAATAATATTTCATGTCGAATCTTGCACAAAATTTTTCTCTCTCATGTCAGACTATAAACATTTGAAATCAACATATTTTTCAATTTTTTTTCCAGTTGAATTGAGTCACATAAATAATACATTGTTTCACCATCATTTCCAGCTTAAATTTCTGTTAAAAAAAATTCAAACACAAATTCTGAGTAGACTTTTACAAATATTTTTTCATTATGTAGTACTATGTACATAGCTCGGGCTTGCATGCAAATTTGTGGGTCATTTACAGACACACAAACATTTCGGTAGGAAGCCCTTTGTTTTTTTTATATTCGCTTTCGTATTTCCGAGTTATTCGAGCGTATCAATTCAAACTAGCCCACTCTGTATATACACACAATGAATGGGATATATGAAAGCGAGGCATCAGATATATCAAACCAGAGACTGATGAGGAGCTGTGACAACAGAACAAGAGGACCAGTCACTCCTGCCACACATTACAGTCGTCAAGGAGTGCGGTCGCGACCCCTCGCGATATGGTCAGCCGCGCGATGGAGGAAGTGCTCATATAAACTACATCCTGGAATGTTCGGTACATGAATATACATTCATACATACGTGTATGAATACATATATATCCGATGTAACCAGTACTTATAACATGTTATGGTTCCCTATTAGCCTGAAGCATTAGTCAGTTTTTTCATATCGAATAATATTTACAGTATTTTACGTTGAGAAAAACTTTGATGACATATTTTGACTTCTAATTTTGACGCTATTTAAGAATTAATCAAAGTACAATTGAGAAACTTGAAATCAGTTCGTTAGCAATAATTTTATTTAAAAAGTCTTTAATTTATGGTTAATCCCGAGTCGAAATTTTTATGCTATTTTAAACCTCATTATCGGCGTTTAATGAGGTTCTTCAGGAGCAAGGAAGGTTGTTTAGAAATATTTTAATAGAAAATACAACACCTCGAAGTAGTCATATATTGCCAAATCTTCGATTCTAAGGCACAAAGAAGGAACTTGCGTCTGAATTTATTATGAAATAAAATATTACAATGTCGTGTCGGGTGTAAAAAGCATCAAACTAGGTTTAATCCTGAATTTTTAGAGGTTTCCCAGATTCAAAGTAGAATTAATAGGCCAACGAGTGCCATAGAATGTTTAATCGACTACTAGAAGACTTAAAAAGGCACAAAAATTTCGACCTGGGATACTATCAATAATATTGTATGTACTAATTGTTGCTAGATATCTTTAAACACCTGTGGAATAATGGAACTTTGGAAAATCTGTATAGTTCCAGTATGAAATGTTGCATGCATTGATTGAGACAAGATAATTCTCTCTTAATCAATGTGAATTAAGTAAATTTTACAATTTTTTTCTCTATAATACAATACAAAAATCAGTATAAAGATTTGTTTAGTTCTTAAATCATTAAAAGAACTTTACAGACATATATATTTATATATACGTCGATATGAAAACGCCAGCTGGTTAGCACATGTAGCATACGTGATAAGAATCCTTAACTTTATTGATCTTTAGAAGTTATTGTGAAAGATGAGGAAGACAAAAATGAGGGAAAGTAAAAAAATACCACAAATATATAGAGGGATAAAAAGTCACCGAACAAAAACTTTTACTGGCATATCAAGAGCAACACAAGATCCAAAAAGGCAGAGGGAATATATTTCATTTAGAATGATACTTTGGAATAACTTGAAAAAATAAAGGCAATCAAAAAAGTTTTATAATTCAAAATATTAAATCTTGACCTGAACAAATTATATACATCATCAGGTCATGATATAGGATCTTATTTTCTTCACATTATCAGAAGATCATATTAATCTGAAACTCAAATGTAATGGATCTTATCAATCTAATTTTATTTTCCAATTTTTAATTGCCTAATTCCTAAGTTTAGTAAATAAATATGATTGACAAACAACGTCCAGTGATTTTTTTATTTTCCTTTAGGTCAGCATATATAACTCTTTTAATTCGCTTTTATATACTGTCCCAAATCAAGCTCATGTTTCGTGACTGCAACTATTTTGCAACACTAAATGTACCATGAAAATATTGATAATAGCGATATTGTTGAATCGGTTATGATCATATAATTCAGTTGGGATTTCATTATATAGAGACACAAGCAGACAAACAGTACAGATTGATAGAGACAGGGAATCGTAATATTATATCACATCGTTAAAACTCCGTCAGCCGTGGGATCAAGCTATAAAGGCACGATAATAAATAATGATTTATTCGCATCCACCAGTCAGAGCTGGAGTACGAGTTAAGAGTATGATGAGTAAAGGGAAATGATGAATGAAAGAGAAGGATAGGAGGAAAGAGGGTGCTGAAGTACACACAATTGGATATTTCCCTGTACCATAGCAGCTCCCGCATATCATTGAGTGTTTGACAAAGCACCAACAAGAAATAATTTATCTCCATTTATTGACTACAGGCGTATATAAGTATGTACGTAAATATACATATACATGTATGTATAAGTAGTGAATGTACCTACTAGTTTAGGTCGTACAATATGTAAATTAAATATCGAGAATTCACTTAGAAAGAAATTTTAATCCTTAAAAGGTATCACTGAAAGCAGCTTTTTTTTTTTGACTGATTTTAATCAAAAGAATAAATTGGATTTTTGTTTTCATAAAAATCCATTCAAAAATTATCTAGTGGAATTTATTCAATTGTCATGAATTGAAGTTTCAATTCTCTGCTTTCAAAGTTTTTTGTTCGTTCAAAAATTCTTTGATACTTTGCATATCATCAAACCATTGAAATGCACAAAATAAATTTCTACCATTGTCGGATTTTAATTGTAAATTGAAATTTAATTAATTATTGCTACTAAATGTGGGTGAGAATTAAGTCAAGAGTTCTCGTTTTAAATCCAGCAATGTTTGCTTGAAATTATCCATACTGTCTCTAATAAATAAATAGACTGATGGCAAAATTTTAAATGTAACATTTGATACATTTCTCTTTAAGTTATCGATCACGATAATATATTCACACTACAATTCTTTGCTAAAAATTCAGGAAAATGTCGTTTATAATCTTGCGATATTCCTTGCGTGAAAAGGGTTGCAGGAACGTTGACAATACGATAAGAGGTTGAAGTATACTACAGGAAATACAGAGAACAAGATGCTGTCACCCCAACGAACAGATACACCGACAAATTAAAATTGAATGAGAGCTGCACTCTCAAGCATACAGCTTCATAATTGCGGGGTTTATAATTATTGTTGTCACTCATTCTCAACATCATTGTTACAGTGAAATATCACTGATGTACAGTTTAATGCTAATAACACAAGGTGATAATAAATCTAAAATTTCAATGAGTTGGGGATAAGATGAGTAGAAATAACCCAACTACTATACTTAACTAGATGATAATAATAGGATTACTTTCCACATAAAAATGCATAGAACAAATGACGAAATTGAATAGTCATGTAACTCAAAAATTTAAATGAAAGTTTGGAATATTTTCGTCTATTTCATTGCATAATATGGGTAAAGAGAGAATAAAAGAGGAGTCAAATCGATAACATGAAAATTGTGTAGTATAATCCCTGTCACTTACCAGTATGGAGAAAAAAAATATGTATTTAGTTTTTCTTCTACCGATTCCAAAAGTGAGAAAAAAATATTCTGTCAATTACGAAGCAATCACAAATGAATTTCCTGAATATTTTATGAGTGAAGGAAACGTCACCTGGCAAAACACATATGCACAAAAATGAAATAAAAAGACCTTTTTGTTTATGTAATAATAAAAAAAATAATAATAAATATTTCAATTCATTTACCTCTCAGTATTCTTCATTTTCTTGAGATTAAATTTATCCAATGAAAAAGTCATGTGCTCAAAAACGATGGAACCAGATGAATTTGAAAATTTGTTCGGCTCCTGAGTCAGTTTTAAAAATTTTCGTTCCTTTTGGCGTTGAACTCAATGAGAATCCCCCAATATTTTTTCTAAGTAAAGAACTCAACAAAAAATGTAGCAAATCATGATAAATCTAGTATATAAAATGTAAATTCGCCATGGAAATATTGGAGCAGAATAAATGTGGACGAATCCCATTAATTGAAATAATTACAAAATCGTCTGTATAGCGTTGTTATTTACTTAGAGTATCAACTACAATACAATACAATACACATACATGAATGTATATTACCATATGAGTATAATATATCTTTTGCATTTGTTCTAATGAATAGAATTTAACTTAATTCAAATAATTATTTGTAAAACACAACGCAAAAAGATCTTATGGGAATAAATAATGCTAATAATCTTTTTATAATTAATATTAGAATGCATAACCGACTGAGTAACGATACATTCTCTTCAAAATTCGCAAATATTTAATTAATAAATGACGAGTTTTGAAAAATATTAATCAGAACATAATTTTATGTAATATGTATATAGGTATGAGACACCCAATTCCAAAAATACTTTAATCTATAAACGACGAAACATTAGTTAACTATGATGATGCGTTTGTTTCAGTGACGTTTATCTATGTTTAAAATTATCATCAAAACCTATTAGATACCTCTAAAAATTACCTGATAACTTTTTCTATAACACTAATAAATGCTTTTGTGTTCTGCTGAAAATTTACTTAGTGGATTAAACTAATTTTGGAATTAGGCGTCTCATATAATAGTTTATACACATAAATAATTCTTCTGTAATATCTAAAATTATACATAAATTGAGAAACTTGTTGTTGGTTTCAATTAAAACTAATATAATACAACATATTTTAAAAACGTGTAATCAGCTTATCATGCTCGTAAAAATAAAACCTCAGAGTATATAACACAATTGATTTATGCTCCTTTTAATACGAAAAAAAAAGCAATATCATGATATTTGCTTATGTCATATGATAAACTCAATGTAATTCATCTTTAAACATTCATAACGATCGAGAGACGTATAATGTACTCAAACTCACACAAACATTACAAGAATTTTTATTCTTTTCATTCAAATCATTCATTCACTGCAAATCAAAATGAATATTTTAAGCGATAGTTTAGTATAATTTAGATTGAGTATATCTGACCTGAAAAGGTCCATTTTGGTTATAGGAATCTCAATAGTTAATTTATTATATTACTGCTACGTTTTATACTGTATATTTATGTATACTTAAACTAGTGAAAAAAGAATAAATGAGCTATCACTTTCTTGTGTCATTAAATTAAATAGTACAAATAGTACTGTGATTGTATTGTAGGGAAGAAGTTAAATGGCTATTGTGTGTTGCTTTTGCAATTAATTTCAAACTTTTCCCCGAGACTATTCATATATTTTGATTAATGCGTCAGTAGTCAACTTGAATTATGGATTTTAATGGACAAAATCATATGAGAAAATAAATGAATTGTATATTATATTATATATTATTGTATATTATCTATATATTTATCAATATAGATAATTTTGCTTAGGGGAAATTGTTCTACCAACTTTTTCTTGTGGATTCAACTGATTTTTGTAATGTTTTGCTGGAAACGCTGCAATTACCTGAAAAATAAACATAATTCATCAAGTTGAACAATAAATTTTAAATATTGGTGGATGGATTTGAAATCATATATTGTTAATGTGGATAATTATTAATTTGTGCTAGTCTATCCACCCACCATCTATTCAAGGCTTCGTGCGAGGTGACAGGGGACAACATAGCGGTGATATTAGACTAGAGAAAAGCACTAGGATTAGCTCTCGGATCTTTCTGGTTCCTGTAGCGCACTGTCAACCATACACCAACGAACTGAAAATGTCACATGTTAAAAATGTTAAAAAAGACCACATTATCAATAATTATAAGCAAATGATAAAACAATTACCTCAGTGAAGCTAAAAAATAGACCAATCCCACCACACAATTTGAATGCATAATCAATTGTTGATTGAAGTTTCTTCATGCATGGTGGGCATTTACAATTTGTTGGTGAACCTGCTGGGCAACATATAGGCTGTAATTGCCATTGAAAAAGAATTATTGAGATTAATTAAATAGAAAAATTGGTTTAATACTATTTGAATATTGACATATTTAAAATATAAGTTTATATTACCGTTACAGTATCGCATGGTGGATGATTCATAGCCGGTTCCATGATTGACATTGGATCAGTGCCATTAAAATTGCAACAATTGAAATTAGTTTGTACTTTCATTTTAAGATCATCGCCCACACGTGTCCAGCCCTACAATAATATAAAAAAAAAACAATAAATACTGTTGACTTTTCTATTATTCTTCTCGAATATAAATCGATGAAAAATAATAATGATATAATCCGAAAAATATTAATCAAATCGGACATACTTGCTCAGCTAATTGTTCCTGTTGCTTGGCATTGACAGCTAAACATGCACAAGCAATGCTGAATTGAACAAGAAACAGAAGGAAGAGGATGAGCATGTACTGTACAAATAATGATGATGATGATGATGATGATAATAGTAATTGTTAAGGAAATTTACATATTTAAATATCAAAATTGACGAGAACAATTTTCATTTAAATCTAATTGAGAAATTATTTAAAACCATTAAAAGGATACAAAGAATAGAAGCACTTGATGATGTTTGACAGCTCCAATAAGTCCTAATATTGAGATGAGAATTAAAATGACTCCACATGCTAAAATACCACCAATAATTGGAAGATTAGTAACTAGGGCAGAAGCTCGGCCATAAACGGCAACGCCGATGAGAATAAATGCAACGACCTGAAAATAATATATAATAAATTAAGATAACAATGTTGAATTAAGTGACAATATTAAATACATGGATTAATTAATATGTATAATATTAATATAGATAAATAATAATCAACTTGCAATGTATAGAATGTTCAATGCGGTCAAAGCATTTTTGGAACATGTGAAACCACCGCACATTTTGATTAAACTTCAGCTCTTGCTCGCACACTGATACGAGATGTATAATTAATGATAATAGAAGAGAAAAATAAATGTTTGAGCACTGTATCAATGACAGTAGTAGGAGTAATGTGTATTAACACTATGAATTATGACAGTATAGTGATTTATTTACGTGAATTGACACAGTGGCGCTTCATGTATATTTTTTTATAGGGAATAAATTACATATTTTGGGTATACCATGTATCGGTTAATTTTTATCAAATAATGCTGGTTTATCGACATATTAGCAATGATATAATGTGCCATCTGTTGGAAAGTAAGTTAACTTTCTTACCATCTTTTTTCTACTATACACATGAATTTAGATTGATTATTATTTCAATTCAAATCATTCTAAAATTAATTACATCTTCTATAGCAATAGAAAGTATGATATATGGAGCGTATTTATGAACAACTGAACACAAATTGGATGATACAATTTGGCACGTATTCTTTAAATCGTTACAGATATGACAGCTGTCTAGTTTTATCAAAGTTCCTTTCTATAATGAAATCTAAATATAAATATGATTAGTTTTTTATAATCACAATATTATACACATAAATGATAAATAAAGACGAGAATTAAAAAATTATTAATATGAAAAATTTGGAAATAAAAAATGTTTGGCGAGCATGCAATAAAATTAGTGCAGCTTTATTCCGAGTGAATTTGAATCTTCGGGATTATTTTCGACCCTTGGATATCACCAACAGCGGTTTAGTTTCAGGTATAATGAATCCTTTTTGAAGAGCAAATATTCTCTTCTAAGACATATTCGAATGAGGAAAAAAATAATATTTAATACGATTCCAGAGGTGAAGTTTATCTCCATTTTTCGCGGGCCGTTGCGATATGTTGCAGCTCTTTCTGAAACAGAGATACTTGAATTAGCTGACTATTTTCGTCTTCATGATGGCCGTATTCATTATTCCCAATTATGTCAGATAATTCATGATAATGGTAACATACAATTATTGGTCTTTTTGAATATTTTATAAATTTTTTCTGCATTAAAGAAAAGTCACGAAATTGTGTAGGTCGATTTTAAAAAATTGTTTTGGAAGCCACAAGTAATATAAATTTATTCAATTTATATTTTTGCTCAAATTTTGAAGGTAAAATATAAATAATTAAATCGATGGGGGCAAATTTTTTAAGGCGCTTCGAAAAAAAAAAAATTGTCCGCCGGTGAACAGTATAACTCATCACTAGATCATTTGATATCAAAAAATGAAAATGCTATCATTAGATAATCGCTTTTTCAAGGTATTTCTGGGAAGAATTTTATTCTTCTTCCATTTTTCAATTTTTGGTGACACTTAGATGTGAAAATACCGATTTTCCCCTGAAAAAAAAAAAAGGAGTAACTTTGTTTTATGAAGAATTATGTAAAATGAATAATTATGGAAAAAAATTTCTTTCTCACTGAAATTGGCACTCGTTTGCTTATCAATTCTACTTTGAATCTGGGTAACCTCTAAAAATCTAGGATTAAACCTAGTTTGATACTTTTTACACCCAACACAACATTGTAATATTTTATTTCATAATAAACTTTGACGCAAGTTCCTCTTTTGCGCCTTAGAATCGAAGATTTAGCAACATGTGACTACTTCGAAGTGTTTTATTTTTGTTAAAATATTTCTAAACAACCTTCCTTGCTGCTGAAGAACCTCACTAAATCCTAATAATGAGATTTGAAGTAGCATAAAAATTCCGACTCGAGTACTAATCGAATAAAATTAATACGTACGTATGTATTTAGTCCCAAAGTTTCAATCGAAGAACTTCATTACTGGATTAAAGTGGGAAGATCCTTTGGTGGTTAATCCGCTGAGTCCTACTGAGCTGAAAAAATTCAATTTGATTATTATTCAAATTGCTATGCGTGTTAATAGAAGAAAAATGATTTTGAGACCTTATTTTCAAGATTATGAATTGGTAATGCTCAAACAGATTAGCAAATTTGAAGTTTGAATTATCGCATTTTTATTCGTACAATAATTTTATATTTGTTTAGATTGCCAAAAACATGGGAACTGTAACAATAACACACTTTGGTAGAATTTTAAATTTTTTAGGCATCATTTTGGCTTCGAATGAATTTTCTTTGTTAGTAAAAAGATTCGTTAAGAATTCTTATACAATCAATTATGTCAGTTTTCTTAATGCAGTCGAAGAGGCTCAAAATTACATTGAACGAAATGGAATGGTCGACATTGCTGGTGTAAGAAGTCAAAGTATATTTAGGATTTGCAATGAAACTGAAAAATATTGAATTGTTGGATAAATAATATTTTCAGGAATACCAGTATCAGTTTCCTGGACGTATCATAACAACAGAACTACCAAAACATCCACGACCAGAGATTGGAAAAGTAAATCCAAGCGAAATTTTCAGTAAGCAATCATCATTCCGTTCAATATTCAAGGAAAAAACGGCACCAATGAATATTTTGGAAGCAATGCAACGGATCCAAAGACACATACTTGAACGCCGTATTAGAGTTGGTGAATTCTTCCAGGTTTCTAATAACACCAATATAATAAATGTTGCCAAATTTTCATAACGAAAAAAGAAAAAATATGAAAAAACTTATCTTTATCTTCAGCAATTTGATACTTTGAATGCTGGACGTGTAACAGTTTCTCAATTCAAAAGGGGATTAGATGGGATTCAGATATCATCTTTAGGTCATTTGTATCTTTCCGAATCGGAGATTGACATTATTGCGGACTTTTATAAAAATCCAAATGATCCTGACTACATTTTGTGGCGAGTATTTGAAGATGATATTGATCATGTCTTCACGGTAAAAGAATTAGAGAAATTTCCTAGTTTAAAAATTGAATCACCACCAACGAATATTATTGAATTGCCGAAACGAGGATCAAGATCGTGGGAACACACAGACGAAAAATTGAGACAGTTATGCGAGGAAACGTTACAAAAAATTCGTCTCCGAGTTGAGGAACGAGGAATCATGTTGAAACAGTTCTTTAGAAACTATGATAAGTAATGAAAGCATCATTATTATTAAATTATTCTAAACAGAAACAATTTTTTCGTTACATAAATCAAAATCTTTTTCAGATTGAATCATGGTCATGTATCGAGAAATCAAATTCCTCAAATACTTTCTGCAGCTATGATTCTTCTTTCGACTGAAGAAATCTTTGCCTTGGAACAAAGGTAATAGCATAGCGGTTTTGTACTTTACAATACAATCATTTTTCTGCAACCATGTATTAACAACTATAAATATTAATTCCATTTAAAAAAAAAAACTAAATTATTAGTAATTTCTTCATTAGATACAATGACGAAATGGGATTCAATTACGCCTTATTCCTCTCTGAATTAGAGGCAGCGACAACCATTATACCATTTAATGAAAGCATACCACAAACTATGCGGATGTCAATTGCGGAAACATTAGAATCACAATCGAATGATGAAAATGATGATATTGAATTAATCCTAGCTAAGATTAAAGCAAAAGTAGTCCGTGAGCGTATTCAGGTTGATACTCAATCATATTATACACATATAAAATTTATTATTGTATTCATAATACAAAAAGCAATTTCAATTTTTTACTAGATTCAAGATTATTTGAGTCAATTTGATTCACGACATAACTCAATGATTTCTAGAAATAATTTCATTCGAGGACTTGATCAAATCCGATGTAACTTGACTCCTGGCCAATTGGAAACCTTAATGGAAACATTCAAAGCTCCATTGAAGTTGTATCAGATTTCTTTAGAAAATTAAATGTTTCTTATACTTGGATTTATGCTAATATAATTATTGAATATGATGATTATTTACAGATCGGAATTGATTGATTATATGAGATTTTGTCGAACCATTCAGGATGCAAATGCTAGTGAATCTTTGAATACATCTCCACTACATGTCTCTGTACCTTACGTACCATCATCAGAAGCGTATTCTCAAGCATTTTTGAATTTTAAGGAACGTCGTTTGATGGCTGACGCTATGTATAAAATTGCAAAGTTACAAAATCAAAATTTAGAAGAAATATTCAAGGTGACTGACCTGTTTTTTATTACTTTTATAATTTATGTTGATTTATTAGTCGATGTTATTATGAATGAATTATGTTTTTTTTTTTTATTCATTTCAGGATTTTGACAAACAAAATTCTGGTACAGTGACGAAAAATCAGTTGATGAAAGTTTTTTCAGTTGGAAAAATTATGCCGTTGATCAGCAATACAGAATTAAATTCAATCTACAAAAGTTTTCTTATTGAATGTCCCGATAATAAATTAGAAATGGATTATCGATCGTTTTTACAAGCACTGGAATTTGACAGGAAGAATAAATAACATTTACAGTTTTGAATAAATGTTTAATTAAGCGGCTTTTACATCACTATATAACGGTCAAAATTTTGGCATTAATTTAATTGACTTGTTGCATCTCATTTACAATATTGTAAAGTACAACTTCTTGATCAACTCAATTATATGTGAAAAAAAAAAACAAAAAAATTCATAAAAGGCTTCTATAAATAGTCTTGAGTTCGCTTCGTGGTTAACATTATTATCAACATCGTTCTCCTCGCAAATAACATAAAAACAAACTGTAAGTATGCGAAAATCTTTTTGAAAAAATTATTTTTTTGCTTCAAACCAAATTGTCGTGTTGAAAATTGATACAAAATCTGTGTTAAAAATAGTTGACACAAATTTTGAGTGGACTTTTTTTAAAAATCAATAATAACAACGTTGTCATCTTGAGAGTTTTCTTTGTTAGTTATTGAAGGTATCTACGATGAATACTTTATTGTAATACTTGTACGTCTATTTCGAAAAAATAATCTAGATCATCTATCGGTAAAATAATTTCTGATAGATAAAGAAGTTATTCGAAAGTAGGTGGCATTAAATTGTTCCTATATTATTTTCTATTTAATCATCAAAACTTATATCAAAATAATAAATTAATCCTACATATTATCATGAAAAGAACTCAACTTATGAGTGAATTAGACCAGTTTAATGCTTACAATTGTCTAATAATAGTTGATGATAAAAATAGTATCTGACATAAAAATCATAGGAAAAATAAATTATCGTCATATCATAATTATAAAACCTTTATCTATATCAGTAAATACGTGTATATTTATAATTTATATTTACAAATATATATATTTATACGCCATGTTATTTACTTAACGTGTGCGCAGGCATGATTATGCATAATTAATATAATTCTCTGGTTGAGAATGACGCAGGAAATATTATTTTATGGACTTAGCCGAATGATCAATACACATTTATAATCTAAGTCACGTGTCTAGAGAATCTTGACCTACTTTGATTGATAAGCACCGAGTATTGTGTTTTGAATGTCGCGAGATGAACTAATTCAATTGTCAAACTTTAATTGTAATTGAATTAAATTTCTGATGATTGCTCATAAAAAAACATTTGATTGTTATTACAGAAATGAAAATAAATTACGAAACTGAAGATAAGATCTTTACATAATTTTTTATCTCTGGTTTTCAAAGAATTAATAAATAAGTAATTGAATAGATAAGATAAATTTCAAATTAGTACACTTTATAACCAGCCCGCTTCAAAAATTATTAGTTCTGTTGCTCGTGCCATAGAGGACGAAGTTCGTGATTATTTTTCAATCTAAAAATTCCTGATTGAAGGAGAAAAAAAACAATATTAAAGAAATTTACAACGAGTAATCAGGACTTGCTTTCAACAAATATTCAGTAAAAAGATACAATACAATAACATTTATTTATATCAAGAAATTTATCTAACAGAATTTTTTATTTTTTCAGAAGATTAATTTTCATTTCATACAGTTGAAGATGCTGTTTGTCGTACTAGCTTGTTTTTTGCTACTTACTGCTGCTGAAAACCAGGAAGATTATAATAAACATCCCAACTGTCAACTATCCGATTGTCCTACAGGTCAAGTTATGAATAAAACTTATCCATTGGATTGCACCAAATATATTTCATGCTCTAATGGTAATCGAGAGGTCAAAACATGTCCATCAGGATTTAAATACAACCCGGTAAGCTGACACAATTTTACAATAATAATTATATCAATAATCACGTTTTTAAAACAATAATTTGCTTAAATATAAAAATCCTTTTTGTTTGTACAATATTTAAGGATTTACATGAATGCGAAATATCAATTGGTAGTGCGGGTCAAGGATGTACTCCATGCTGGGAGAAACGTCCTAATTATGAGTGAAAATATAAGAATAAAATGAATAAAAATTAGAATAAACGATGTTTATAATTATGTAATGACAATAATGTATGAACAAAAGTCGAATTAATAAATTCTATATTGGATGAAACATAATAATCTTGACCTCTCAGTGCCCTTTATATAGAATCACGCTAACGATGCCGGCACGTATTACATAAATATACGAACATTGGATATGTATGACCCGATACCCTACGCACGTGCCGTTATTGTTAAGTGAGGGGTATGTGCTTCACCTGGCACGTGGCGTTTTTTTTTTCTTTTTCAAATGCATGGAGGTGAGTGGACTTGACTTTCTGACATGAGATTGAATTATTATTATGAAATCAACTCTTGTCCAATGCGAACACGAGAAAATTCACTAAATACTTATCATATAACTAAGTTATTTTTATAAGTTTTTCGCTATCTTAAATATTGGAATTACTTTGGTATTTTTCCCAGTCATTGTCTGTATTCTAACATCTACTTGTGGCAGTCATTACCAATAGCTATTATACCAACGGTACATCGTTGCTATTATTTAAAAGAAAGGCTATTTTAGTATTATATATTTAGAAAGAATTATCTATCTAATTTAAACACTTGAAACATTTCTATATTTTATTTAAGTCATCATTGCGTTAATTATGTACTAATTATAATATCAAACAGCTCGATATATTTCTCTGTTATACTTCTGTAAATTATTTAATGTATCATTATTGTTGCTATATAACTTTTGCTCCAGAGCCTTGCTAGGGCATAATAATAAACATCAATCAATCAATCAATCAATCATTGATCTATCCTATTATTTGTATATGCTGCGACAGTTTTGGAATAATAACAAACAATTATTATTAGGTGGAACTATGTTTTTTATTCATAAAATATTATTTTAACAAAGTATAGAAACGTGTAATTGATTCCTTTTCCTGATGATCGGACAGATATTAATCATATTATACAAATCCTTGAGATGAATTCGAGTCCGGAGCTTCCCAATGTGAATAAAAACTTTTCTTTGATCACGTTGTGATACTTAGCACATATAATATAAACATTTTTGTTGAATTTCAATAATTGACACCTCCTGAAATAAGAATACAATGGATGAGATAGAAACTAAAAGTAGAAAAATCGTTAATATCACTCTCACCTGTATATCCATCATGTTTGGCCGCAGTACGTCGCTGCAATCATGTTCCCAAAATAGTATGAACTTGCGCAAGCGTGAACGGATGAGACTAAAAGTCCACGCCTCCATATTATCATGTACCTGATTCTGAAGCACAAAATTCCCTGAGTGGGGATCGCTATATTGGAGGACGTACGCCCTTTGGCGATGACGTCATGAGGGTAGAATCAATAGTTTCCCCTATTTTCCTTTATGCCTTTCACCCCTGAACGAGTCGACCCTGCCGTTCCTTCGCGGATTCTCGCGCGAGTCGTGCGAGAGGACACACCAAGAGTGCTGTCAGTGCGGGAAGGTCACTGCAACCTTTGGGACGGTGCGATATACTGTCGACCCTGATCGATTAAAAAACGAAATTTCCGGTCATTCAAAATATACAAAATTATATCAAAATTCATTTTAACGCCGTTGAATCATCGCAAGAAGTGATTTTTTACCCTGATTATACATGAAACTAATTTATATTGATTATAAACTTAAAAAAATCTGGAAGTTTTTGATTTGTTGTGTACGAAAAAATTTGAACCACTCGAAAATTGTAACAAATTTAAACTTATAGAGAAACTAGTTGGTTTTTTGAGCCGTCGCTGCGATTGCATAGTGTATCATCTAATTAATCAGACTGAGCAGTCTTATCGATTGGTAAGTTTATTTTTGAATTCTCCTTTCTCAACAGAATTTTTTTAATTTTCTTACATCACATTCCATCATTATAATCATGATTATACTCTCATTAGAAAGCAGCATGACAATTTGGACAGACAGTCATGAATAAGAAAATTTGAATGTTCATTTAAAGTTCTTGAATATTTTCTGAAACTAATTGTCTGCTATAAATATTGAGACAATGACTAATCACGTATCGACAACATCATATCACATGTAATTTAACTTTAGTTCTCTACCGTCGGCGGGTGGTGATGATACAAGATGTGCGAAATTGGTGTGAGAAATGATACAGGGGCAAAAGGGATGTCTTATGGACATGGATGAAGTTTGTGATAATGATATAGTGATGACGGTGGTTCCAGGAAGCAAATTAGGATACATACAACCTTCAAGATTGATAGCTGTGTGACCGACTCGTGTAGACAGTGACGAATACGTCACTCAAGGAGTGGGTATTGGGAAGCCAGAAGAGAAGTAGTGCGAGGTCGGGTAAAAATCGATGGCCATCAGCGCCCATGGGCGGCCTCGCGTTTAGGACGAGAAATAGTCCCTCCCAGAAGACCTCACTACGGTGGGGTGATTGCTGCCCTCCAAATATCAGCCCACCGGTGCCGTCAGCCGCGCTGAAGGACCGTCATCAGGATATGCCACCGGTACCTGTTTGAGGTTGTCCCCCGCTGTTGCGTGACTGTACCCCGCGGGGATATCAAAGGTAAAACATGAACCAAAAACAGAAAATCCATCATTCATTAGTCGCTAAAATCGCTTGCTAATCGTATATTTGGAATCATAAAAGAAACATACATTTGTTCGCTATAAATAAATCCGCAGTCATCTTCTCTGTGTCACTATGCAAAAGAACGGGCTTCTTCTGGTCATCTCAGGTTTCCAAACGTTCCCAAATCAGGTCGCATACCAAACCTCTGGGATATCCACCTTCGTCAGTTTCAACTTCCACCAGTCGATATTAACGCACCAAAGATGATTAACGTACCTGGTGTTGTGTCAATTGGTCTATTTTATGTTTTGATATTGGGCGTTGGAATATGGGCTGCACGAAAAAAAGAGGCAGGCAACGATTCTGAGGAGGAAGTGATGTTAGCTGGCCGTTCAATTGGTTTATTTGTTGGTATTTTTACAATGACAGCAACATGGGTTGGCGGAGGATATATCAACGGCACGGCGGAGATCATCTATACGAAGGGCTTGGTTTGGTGCCAAGCTCCATTTGGTTACGCGCTTAGTCTCGTCTTTGGTGAGTTAATTTATTTATTGTCATTTGAATATTTCTTTTTCATTTGAATTTATCATTTCTGTGTGATCAAATTGTTCCAGGTGGTATATTTTTCGCCAACAAGATGCGACAGCAGGGGTACATCACTATGTTGGATCCGCTCCAGGATGCATTTGGCGAGCGGATGGGCGGACTACTATTTTTACCAGCTTTATGTGGCGAAGTATTCTGGGCTGCCGGAATACTTGCTGCTTTAGGTGCAACAATCGCTGTTATCATTGATATGGAACACAGTCATTCAATCATTTTCAGCGCGTGCATTGCCGTATTCTACACTCTTTTTGGCGGACTTTATTCTGTTGCATACACGGACGTAATACAGCTTTTCTGCATTTTTATCGGACTGGTAAGACAAAATTTTAATCTTCAACTATCCTTAATCTTTCATAATTCAAAATAAATTCGGGTATCAGTAAATTAATACAGTCAAGTGGGTTTGCTCATCCAAAAATTAGTCGATATTTTCATTTTCTGTTTTCTTAATCCTTTGAGGACGGTGCGATTCGGCACTAATCCATCAATATGGACGAATCGTTTTTCGCATGTCGGTCGCTGCACCTGGTTGCCGACTAACTCGTGACTAAAACGGTAGTCAGAAATTTAATATCATTCTCAGGGTTTATAAACTAATAATGGCAAATACACTAAAAATATTCAGTTTTTTTTCATCCTAAGTAACTTTTTAAGTTATTTTAATTTGCTTAAAATAATCTATGCATTCGTTTGATAATAATCGGTAATTAAATATAAAGAAAGAAATTCAAAATTTGCAATGGGCTTGACAACTGGAACAGTACATTTTGGTAATTTTTACATAATTATAATAAAAATGCAGAGGATGTATATTTACACCTTTCGTCCATATTAGTGGACTAGTGACGGCGTATATATACGCTTTTAGTACTCAAAAGGTTAATTTTTTAAAAAGAATACTTCCAAAACAAAATTTTGATAATTCCCCAAGTTATGGACATTTGAGTAATAGCCTCGCATTAGTTGAATTCTGACAAATAAACCTTGAAGGTGTTTTCCTCGAAACCTTTTTTTTCAAAACTGATGAACAATATATCTCAAAAACTGATTAATAAATTAACTTTCGTAAAGTAAAACTATCAAGGTTGTCACGGGATACGCATGTAACGAAAATCTTGAAAAGGAAAGAGATGTTAGATAGAGTTGAGGAAAAAGATGAGTTAGATAGATCACCTTTTATACGGAATCATAAATTCTCGGTCGCTGATTCGTCCGATGGTTCGTATTTAACGTGCCGGTCGAATATGGCGTATATATCTGCACGAAATGTATCCGAGGTTGGTATTTGTATGCGGCTGGGACTTGACATTTATGATGAAATAGACCCAATTGTAGCTGCGCACAGTTATACACATGCGCGTTGTATCTGTTCTCATGGGTACATGTTCAGCTACGAAAGTGAACTGGACAAGCATGCCATGCAACGATTAGGAATAGTAACACAGTTTAACATCAAATGCATCATATTCGTCAAGTAAGTAATGCGATATAGATTCTAATTTTGTGAAGACACCAACTATAAAATTTATCTCAGATATATATGATGAACTTTATACTGAAGTGAACTGGCTTTCCTGTACCGGGATTTTGATAAATTTGACGCTGAAGACATTATCATAATAATTTATTTCTAATGTATAATATCTTATCTGAATGAAATTTTTTTCATTACAACATCAGGATTAACTTTTTGATTTGATTCCCGTACGGGAATTACCTTAAATAAGTTATGTATCTGTATCACATTTGGGTTTGTGTGATGAGAATCCATATAAATTCCTTCAGGTCAGACCGTAGTAATATTATGATCCAATGATCTTTAATACCATGGACTTGTCATACCCTCCTTATCTGAATTTGTGAATGAAAACCCCTACAAGTTATCCCATTTGCTCACGTTTTCTTTGTGTGCGTCTGAGTCCTCATCAATCGTGTTGCTTCTATTCATATGTAACAATTGAGTATTCAAAGATTCCGCTTCTCTTTCATTTCGGAAGCTTATGGTAAAATCTATGCACGATTTATTTTATTTACTATTTCAGTGGATGTGCATTCCCTTTGCATGGATGAATTCAAAAGTCGCACCATTGAGTTCAATGGATGTTGACTGGATTGGTGAAATTAAGTCCAATGAATATTGGTCGTATTTGGACTATGGTCTTCTCCTCATCTTCGGTGGTATACCGTGGCAGGTATACTTTCAACGTGTCCTGTCATCAAAGACAGCTGGCAGAGCCCAATTACTTAGTTATGTAGCCGCGGTTGGATGCATTCTCATGGCAATACCACCAGTTATCATTGGAGCTATTGCAAAAGCGACTCGTAAGTATTTATAATTTATAATTTTATTTTTTCTATTGTATATTTTTGACGGCCACCAATATCAATGAATTATTCCTTCATCAAAGAGGATATTTACGTATTCATGAATTATTATTGTGTCGTATCGTTTGGACCAAGTGTTCTCTCCTGTCTCAATCCCCATCCCCTATTTTTCCTTGGAGATTAAATTAGTCCCGGTTCGCCTAACGGCCCTTAAAAACATGGAGGAGACAGAGAACGCAAGAAAATGTATAGCCACAGCGTCAGAAACTACTTGACATTTGCTATGGGAGCTGGTGGTATTTACAACATTGGTGCGAATGAGCGAATGAGAAAAAGAGGAGAGAACGATAAAGCTTCAAGGAAACGAGGGTGCGTATTGCCGAACACAATACCGTGAGATCCCAACATGTGGTCGGTACCCTCTTCCACGCTTATTGTATGAAACAGACTAGGGTGACTGAGAGGATTGGTAATACGACTCAATGATATATATGTATATAAATATGCCGGCACACCCTGATAATTAATGCACTAAATTGTATCAATAATTTCCCGTGTTATTGAAATGGAATACAACTAATATTGAAATTAGAATGACACTTTGTTTGCGCAAATGTTACAGCGTGGAATGAAACTGCATATACTGGGCCGTATCCACTTGGAGAGGCAGAAACAAGTATGATCCTGCCAATGGTTCTGCAATATCTTACACCTGATTTTGTTTCATTCTTTGGATTGGGTGCCGTTTCTGCAGCGGTTATGTCATCTGCTGACAGCAGTATACTATCTGCTAGTTCAATGTTCGCGCGTAATGTCTATAAACTGATTTTCCGGCAGCGGGTGAGTAAAATTAAACTTAACTTTTTAATACTTTGTCACCGTCGCTGGCGATTGGCCGATGATTATTAGATGTATAAAATATCTCATATCAAACTTAGGCTTCGGAAATGGAAATAATCTGGGTGATGCGCGTTGGCATAGCAATAGTTGGTGTTTTAAGCACCATAATGGCTCTCACTATTCCATCTATTTATGGGCTGTGGTCAATGTGTTCGGACTTGGTCTACGTCATCCTATTTCCTCAACTACTGATGGTGGTTCACTTCAAAGATTATTGCAACACTTATGGCAGCCTGTCAGCTTATATTATAGCATTCCTAGTGAGATTAAGTGGCGGCGAATCGGTAATAGGTCTTCCTGCATTAATACACTTTCCAGGATACGATGAAGAAAATCAAGTTCAGACATTTCCTTTTCGAACAATGGCAATGTTAATCTCACTAATAACACTCATTGGTGTCTCTTATGGGACACAAGTTGCCTTTTTAACCGGGCGATTGGCACCAGGTTACGATGTCTTCAGGTGTGTTGTCAATATACCCGAAGATGTTGAACGCGTAGGTCCTGATCCAGCTGAAGGGGAACAAATGGCGGTTCTTGCTGCTGGAGGTGGAAGATTTTATGGCAGTAAGGACGAATCGAACGGACGAGTCAATCCAGCGCTCGAGCCGGACTATGACATGGAACCAGGGTGCGAGACAACTGGTAGTACAACTGGTATTGATAATGGTTGTGGTGGTGGTGGCGGTGGCATTGTTAATAATAATTCTGCCCCACACACTGTCAACTCAGGGCGTATGCCACAGTCTAGTACTGCTTTCTAAATCCGGTTCCATGATCACAAGCTGTGACCAACAATAAGTGAGGTGACGCGGTATTGTTACTTTCATGTTTGATTTCATTTAATGCAATCGATTTCGTTACAATAACATACATTAAGTTCAGTACTTATTTCTCATGAATCCTCTGTTGCAGTATATTTTGAACGATTATTTTTCTAAATTATTCTCATAATCTCCAGTTAAATATATTGTATTCATCAGCATGCCGTGTCACCATTTAGGCCTAGTGATCTCATTGTTTAATATCTTGATATAGATATATAAATATGCTATAGATGACACAAACAATCACACACACACGCACAAGCTACGCTTTAACGTGCGTGTGTGTGTGTATATTTGTGAATGTGTGTATGTTGTATCGAATGTTATCTCAAAAATAGTACGATATTTTCACAGGAAAACATGATCAGATCTGAATTTTATTTTTATCTGATCGAATTTAGCCAGATATGATTACATCAGATTTCGAATATGTTTATATCTGATCAGATCTTACTCACAAAAATATGATAATACTGAGGAAAATATTGGATACAATTTTTCTTCATGTATATTTATTCAGTCAGATCTGATCAAATAAAATCATATCAGATCATTTTTCCTCGTGATAATTTAAAAAAAGTGTCTCGAGTCAAAATTTTGTTTTGAACAAGTTAGGAAAACTAAGGAGTTATTAAGGTTTAAATGAATATAAAGGATATGAAAGGTATTGGGAAGACACTATTTAGGTCTCACGAGGTACAATTGAGATACAGTAAGGAGAATAAAGGTCTAATGTAGGAAGAAAATTTTGACTCGGGGTCCCACTGTCTCGTTACTATTTGCATGAATGTGGATATTAAAGAATGTATCAAACTGCTTATAATATATAAAACAGATAATAAATATAGATAATTAGTATCGATCGCAGCCAATTTATTCGATACAAATAAATTGGTTTCATTAAAGATAATTATCTACAAAATTCGAGGAAAAATCAATGAACTGTTAATATTATTTCATCCAAAGTTTAATTCAATTCTTTCACCTTGATGAAATCAACAAATTTAATCCACAAATCAATTCTTTTAACTTTTATCTTCAGTCTCATGTACACATTTGTTATTAAAGCTCTTCATAATTCATCCGTAGTAATTATTTACTGTTAATGACTTGAACAATAAGTAAATTATTGATCCATGAATGTTCATTGATATCTCAGGATGTTATCAAGAAAAAAAACTATGCATTATTTTATGACGAGATCAATTTGTGCTGCGATCGAACTATGTTTATCATATGTATAGTGTATCAGAAGAATAAATGTAAAAGATGAAAATATAATACGAAAAATATATATGTTTATGTATATATGAAGTTGATTTATCGAAAAAAGATGGCAGACGTCGATTAGAAAAGACTGATTGACGACGTCAGTCTTATGTAAACGTACCTCAAGCATATATATTTAGAGTTATAATACGTTTATATGCATAGTGACCCAATTTAATTTTTCAATTTAATTTTTTTATACAAAAATAATTAAATTGAAAAATGAAAATGATATACTCTATATGCACATGGTTGAACGTTATTGTTGTACAACTAGAATAGGTTAAATTTAAGATTGATTATTGAAAAAAAAATAAAATATATGTCATCGTTGTTATCTTTATCTATATTGTTACTTTATCATTTACATCTATTGACGCATTCATATCCTATTTTAAAGTCCAGTTATATTTTTGATGTCTCTAACAAAAGATTTTTTTTTTCAATTGAATGAAATGTAGAAAAAATTTTCTAAATGATAAAGGAATGTCGGAAAGAATAATAAAAAATCATAATCGTTTATATACGTTGAAGATGGACTTGGATATTAACATTTTAGAATAATTAATGCAAAAAAATTGGTCCAACTATTTAATGGTACATGTGTATTGATGTAATGTTTATTATTGTTGATATTAGTTGAAAAAGTAATGGAGAAAACAATAAATTGTTATGAATAATGAAAAAAAAAAAAAAAAAAAGCGGGAAGTATAAATTGCATACGGTGCTAATTATAAAAATTATTTCTATTATTGCGATATGACGAATGATGAGAGGCAAGTCAGTGAAACTTGGTAAACTATTATGATGATGAAAAAAAAAAAAAAAAAAAACTGGTTTTTATCATTCAAATATTTGTGCTCCTGCAATAAATTCCCATTATGACTTTCTGACGATATTTAATTTTCGACGAATTGTTAACCATCGTAGCCACTTTCACTCATTATAAATCTATACATACATATTACTTATAGCAATTTGTCTTGTGTCTAATTGCATGAATTGAATATTAAAAAGAAAGTAATCATGTGTGGGTACATTATTACATTCTGTCATGTATATCATCTATGGAGCTTTATATACCTGTGCGATAATAAATAAAAGCTTCTGTGAATTATTTTTGATTGTTAATGTATCCAAATACTATAAATTCAAAAGAACAAATGTATTGTTTTATTTAATAATGCTCAGTAAAATATTCCATAATATTTTTTTCGATATCGTGTATGCATTTATTTTTCTTACAACGCGACGAGACGTGTAAAAATAATAATGCATAGGGTAATATTATATACATAATTAAAATAATTGCGAAAATTTCGAGGTACTATAGGAGTAAATAAATATAAGCAAATGGTAACCTACATATCATCGGTCAATATATTGTGAAAAAATATCAGTTTTCCATATAGTGGCAGAACAAATACATATCATAAATTGTACTGTTAATTATTTGAATATTTTTCTTTTTTTTTTTCTAAAATATTAACTTATACATATCTATACACAAGTAATTCATATAAGAGAAAGTGAGTTGTGGTAATTGGCGGAGAAATCATCGAATTTTAGTATTGCAATACAAAAGGGCTGCCTCCGCCGAATAATATATAAAAAAGATTCTATCGCGAAAACAATAAAGTTTCGCAAAATAATAGATGAGTACAGAAGTTGTAGAAAATAAAAACGCAAAATATTTCGAAAGGTGAGCCACATGAGTATCAAAATCTCGCTAGATTGTTTCATATAAATTAATAAAAACAACAAAAAAAAAAATATGAAAGATACTGGAATAAATTAATAAAAAAAAAACTACGTTGTAATGTTACGAAAACCAGCTATAGTAAGAGGTAAAATATTGTATTTATGTGTATATTTCCTGGCAATGGATGGATGAATATGCCAACTGTAAATGTTAAAAATAAACGGTGTATAAAAAAAATTAATCCTCAATTATACTTTATTTACTGGATGGCTTTTGTTTGTGTGGATTGAATAAAAAAAAATCTTTTATTTTCATTTGAATAGTACTTGATATAAAAGTGTTTTAAACTATATATTAGAAGCAAAAATAGCACAAGACCTTTAACTTATTCATGCGCCCTCCGTATTTGTGCCAGGGCAATCGATAAATTGATCCGAATTCTCGCCTCGTCAACATTTTAGTTGGGTAATGTTTTCTTCAATGATAATTCTAATCATCTTTTCCTGCAATACTTTTGAGAGACTGATTTAATAATAAACTATGAACTCGTAAAACCACAAACATAGTTTTTCAGTAATGCAAATTACGAAACAATACAAACTTTTATATTTTTTAATCGTAGCTTGTTTATTAGTACAAAAAGCGTCTTTACAAAATAAATAAGTCGCTGGCTCTACAAGGGATATTTCGAGGGATGAATGGATTGAAAAAGGGGAAGAGCGCCTTTTTAATAAATCTGCATTATCCAAGTTCCTAAATAACATTACATCTGGTCATGGTTACCACCATTTTCATACATTTCTTTCAACAGTTAATTTTGTTCCCTTATATTAATATCAATCTTTGCTTATATTTTACCACAATCAATTAAATTATTTTGGTTTTTCTTTTTTTTTTTTAATCAATCTCATGATGTGACATTGGGTGGTGATTCTGACATGAAAGAAAATGTATAAAAAAGTAATTGCTCTGGCATTGAACGTGACGTAGTTTGAAATGATATTGTAGCATTAGTGTGATTGTCAAGACGCATGAAGGTTAATATTGGTAACCGCCATTGCTCGCGTAACTTTGTCCACCGCTGTTCGATGGTGCTCCGTAATTGGAAGAAGGTTGTGCGGGGGCGCCATAACTGCCAGACGGAGCGCCGCCACCGGATCCGCCTTGTCTATGAACACTTATTTCTATTTGCATGTTCTCCAAATTACGAATACAGATTATTATATTTCTACTTACCCACTACTGTATCCACCTCCAAATCCACCGGAAGAAGGTGCTCCATAACCAGCCGAAGGTCTTGAATTTCCACCACCTGCCCCTCCGCTATAACCTCCACTTGATGGTGCACCGTAAGATGATGATACTCGCTGTGGTGCTCCATAACTGGATGATGGTCTCGATCCACCACCACCAAAACTTCCACTACCACCTCCGAACCCTCCTCCACTTGACGGTGCGCCATAATTGGACGATGGTCTGGATGGTGCTCCATAATTAGACGATGGTCGTGATGATCCACCTCTTGATGGAGCTCCATAGGATGAAGATGGACGTGACGGTGCGCCATAGCTGGACGATGGCCTGCCAGACCCTCTACCAAAGCTACCTCCGAATGAAGATCCACCTTGTGACGAAGAGTCGTATCCAGATGACGGAGCTGTTAGTGAAGTTGATTTGTCAAGTTAATATCTTTCGGAAACTAATATAAATAAATCATTTTAATGATTTATGAAGATTCTTTGGGATTTTATTATTATTAATACCAGAATAACTGCCACCAAAGCTACCACTTCCACCAGAGCTTGGTGCGCCATAACTGCTGGACGGGGCCCCACCAGAGCTTGGTGCGCCATAACTGCTAGACGGGGCTCCACCAGAGCTTGGTGCGCCATAACTGCTAGACGGGGCTCCACCAGAGCTTGGTGCGCCATAACTGCTAGACGGGGCTCCACCAGAAGGTGCACCGTAGTTTGAAGAAGGTATTGAACTACCGATTCCTCCACCTCTACTAGGAGCGCCATAGCTAGACGAAATTGATCCACCTCCAAATCCGCCTCCATTACCACTAGGTGCTCCGTAACTTGATGAAGGTGCTCCATAACTAGATGAAGGCGCTCCTCCACCAAATCCGCCTAAGAAAGAAAAATTTTTATCACCAATGTCCTTTTTGTTTTCTTGTCCGTTTTTTGTTTTCTATTATATACCACTGAAACCACCAGTGGAAGGCGCTCCGTAGCTAGATGACGGTCCTCCACTACTGCTTGATCCGCCGTTACTAAAATAGGAACCGCCACCGCCGAAACTACCTCCTCCACCTCCTAAATTCGGCGTTCCGTAACTCGTTGATGGTGGCAAATAATTACCAGACAATGGTGCTGAAAAATAATTTGCCTTAAATGTGTTTCAATACTTTTTGTGATTGTCGGAATAAAATCGCTCTTCATAATAATTATGGTAAATATAGTTGGAAAAATATCAATTACATGAAGACAATTACTAAAATGACAATGTCTCACTGAAACTCTAAAGTAATATATTCAAAATGTATTATGATGCCCTATCACTTTCTTCTTCTATTGCTCTCTGACCTGATGTATCCTACTCTTTAGTCTAGTATATGCGCCTTGAATGGTGAAAGTCCGTGTCCGATTAACTGCTGTCATGTTTCTCCATACAACGATCATATTGCGCGTCGACGATCTTACCTCTCGTCATTCATCTTCATTAAAATCACTATCCTTAGTTAATATCATTACATTAAAAAGATTATTTTTTGAATCACGACTTTTCACATCAGTAATAATTAATTTAATAACTAATCTTAATGATCTCTGTAGCTTATAGAGCAAAGATAAAAAATCAATTCGAGTCAAAATTTTAAAACCTACACAACTAAAAATCAGTTCATTTTTAACTAAAGCTCATCAATTATGACATACAGATTAATAGTAACACATCGATGATGTGTCGAATTCAAAACCAAAAACCGTATGTAAATAAATTATTGTCGATTTCATAAAATTTGAACTTTAACCATGAACTTTCCAAGTTCAATGATCGAATTCTCGTTGGAGAACTCGAAAGACCTCTCAAATTTTGGAAACTTGATTTTAGCGATTCCACAAAATCTCTATTACCTTATTCAGAATAATGGAAATTATTAATTCGGAAAACAACATGCATTTTATCTCAACCCTGACCTTTTATCTTCATTGTCTCATCAAATATTCACACATGAATCGAGATTTAAAAGAAAAAAAAAACATCGGAATGAAGAAAGTGATAATTTTGTCTATTAATTAATATTCACCTTCAGCAATGCAAGATGGTAATATAATGGCCAAAGTAACCGTAGCAACGGCCAAATGGGCCCATTGACTCGTGACTTTCATAATGAATCACAAACTAATTTCAATTTTCGCGCACACCAATTTAAAGAAAATTAAAATGTTTATTCTAAACAAAAAGTTCCGTTGCTCAAACGAAAAAGTTAAATCGTAAATATTTTTTTAAATTGAGGGGGAGGGACTTGATTTCGTAATGCACTGTACAGAGTCACGAATAGCTCTAACATGATTCAAACAACGAGAGTGGGTTCTTATATATAGTTGACCATCGTTTCGGAGAAAGTCTTTGAGAAGGTGCAAGAAGATGTGCCGCCAGTCTGCTACACTGCGTCAACAAGTGCGGAGGAAGGGAAGGCGACATGGAACTGGTAGAGAGTATGGGCCCAAGCGGTAAGTGATTGCCAGACAAAGTGGGGGGTGAACTGAGTTGCATATGATCAGATTGGGCCCAGAAACATCGGATGAAGTGGGGGAGTGCAGATGCCGTGTTTGACCCTGGTGGTGCATTGTTTTTCATTCGCCCGTATATACCTGAGCCAATCTCTCTATAATTTTTATTAAATTTCAATATAATTTCTTTTACATTTTTCTTTCATTGAATAATACTTGAAGAAGTAATTTATTTAATGGAAATAAAATTGTAACAATTTGAGTAATTAAATGGTATTTCATGTGAAGTAACAATAGATTGGATCGATCATAAAGCGATGATTACTCATGTTTTTTCTCATGACATCAGTCATGTAAAAAAGAAAGGTAAAAACCGCAAATGGTTTCCTGGAACGGCAACCAGAGTAGAGAATATTTCTATAAATATAATTTCAATTGCAATACGAAACTTCAATACAGTTTATAATCTTTTATACTCAGCTGTTTCGATACGGTTCAATATATATAATTTTATTTGGTGAAGAATATTATTGAAATGATAAGATACTTGATTCCACAAAAGTAGCATAAAATGGAGATCGAGAAATATAAAATAATAGAAACGGAAATAATGTTTTATTCAATTCTTCTTATTAATTAATCGCCCATTAACTTTCCCTATATTTCAACTTTACCTACATTTAATTATGTTTGTAAAAATGGTTTCATTCAATTTCAGCATTTTCATTAATTTATTAATTTTTCTATTTACCGCACATCTGTTGGATTTTTTTTGTAATTTGTCTTATTGTTTTGTTCTCATTACCCTTTTTCTTTTGTAAATGAGATCGCATAGATATCTGCAATGTAGATGGTAATGATGGTGAGCCATGAGGGAAAAGCGAAAGTCAAACCGCTTACATTAGTATTAGATGATGTGCATGTGTGTGCTATTGTGAGGCTTCATCTTCGCCCTAGATAATTCATATCGGTGGCAGGTGGGAACAGAGGGGACATTCTTAGAGACGTCGTGCTTTCATACAGAATATCTACATATTAAACCTGCAGTTACTTCACCGACTATGTCGGTATTTTAATTGATCAAAGAGTTCAAAACAGCGCTCATAGATGAGTAGCATCTGATGATGATAGAAGCTTTCGTGTGAATTGATGTAGATTGCTATAAATTACGCAAAACACAACTCATGAAAAGTGATTGTAATAAGGTCAACTGTGTTTGTTTTTTTATTACAATGTCATCCTGTTCAAAAACGATTCCATGGCAAATTTAACATAATAAAACATAATACCGTGAAACCGGATTTGCACAATGTGTCCATATGTCAAGTCAGGTATTTTCAATATGAAGTCTGACCTTGAATGTCATTTTATTAAATCCGTAAGTGAGAGGAATGGAGATGATGATAAATATAAATATCAGTGAATGCGATTTGGGACACATTCAAGTATTTCATTTTGGTGTTTTATAATAAATATTGTTTGCCATTCATTCATTCATTCATCTTTCATTCTAGCCTCCATATTCTAAAATTGACTGCATACAAATAGGCACAAATTATCTGTATAGAATATATAATATGTAAATTGATGACTTCTCCACTTATTAACATAGTTTGCTGTTAAATTGACCGTTTATATGTATATGCATGCGGTGCCAGTTACAAGCGAAATAACAAGACGTAATTCGGTAATCATTGACGCGAATCAATCAACTTTAAATTATTATATAAATTATTATGCATCGTTACCTGAGTCGAAATTTATTATGCTACTTTGAACCTTATTATTGGCATTTAGTGAGGTTCTTCAAGAGCAAGGAAGGTTGTTTAGAAATATTTTAACAAAAATAAAACACCTCGAAGTAGTCACATGTTGCCAAATTTTCGATTCTAAAGCGCAAAGGAGAAACTTACGTCTAAGTTTATTATGAAATAAAATATTACAATGTTGTGTTGGGTGTAAAAAGCATCAAACTAGGTTCAATTCTAGATTTTTAGAGGTTCTTCAGATTCAAAGTAGAATTGATAGGCCAATGAGTGCCATAGAATGTTTAATCGACTACTAGAAGACTTAGAGAAGCACAAAAATTTCGATTCGGGTATATAAACGAGAAACTTTCGTAAATAGGATCTAATTAAGACAACATGCATATCGATATTTGAAATGGATATTAACGCAACTATATATTTTTGTATCATATGATAAATATATTTATAATTATAAATTATCTTAGCTGTAAAATTGAGCATTCCTTTCACGCAACGATATTCCATTATATTCATGTAGATATTATTTCATGCAAAAATGAGTTTTACTCCGAAGCGGTGCATTAAATGCACATATATCTCTCTTGTGAATTATTATTGTGTTAATGAATAGAAATATACATTTCTATTTATTATCATAATAACACTACACAAGATGTGGTTAATGGACAGGCGCGCATTCGATATTTTGTATGATGGAAGGGATTAAATCGTTTCTTATTACATGTATGTATGTATGTATTCATAATCCTGAGAAACATCTCTGAGAATAGGTAGATTACTTATTGTGCAATTTTTTCAATAGGCACTCGAACAACGAGTTAATAAAAAAATTTTCATTTGTAATTTCAATTTTTTTTTAGTAATTCGATAAATATTGTATATAGCTCTATAATTTTCTCATTTTTCAATCATCAAATTAATAATGAGCCCAACCCAGCTCGATAATTATATTGATAAAATTATTACCAGAAAAAAAAAACAGAGTCGGAGTTTTTATGTTACATTGAACCCCATTATTGGCATTTATAGTGAGGTTCTTCATGACCAAGGAAGGGTGTTTAGGAATATTTTAATAGAAAATACAACTCCTCGAAGTAGTCACATATTGCCAAATCTTCCATTCTAAAACGCAAAAGAAGAACTTGCGTCTAAGTTTATTATGAAATAAAATATTACAATGTTGTGTTGGGTGTAAAAAGCATCAAACTATCCTGAGTCGAAATTTTGTTTTCACTTTAGATCTGCATATGGCTCGTTTTGTCGAAATTGAAGGTATTATCAAAGACGAGCTCTCTAATTTTAGTCCTTTTTAAGACCTTAGAAATAGTAGATATTTCCATTTCTTCCACTTTAAGGTATAAATAAAAGGTATAACGAATTTCAACTTGTACCTTTTTGTATTTACATAGATGATAATAGAGGTATAAAAAAGGAACAAGCTAGGAAAACTAAGGAGCTATTAAGATTCAAATGAATATGAAGAATATGAAAGGTATTGGGAAGTCACTATTTAAGACTCATTGGGTAAACAGTAAAGAGAATAAAAGTCTAATGTAGGAACAAAGTTTCGATTCGGATAGGTTCAAACCTAGATTTTCATAAGTTCCCTAGATTCAAAGTAGAATTGATAAGCCAACGAGTGCCATAGGATGTTTACTCGACTACTAAAAAGACTTAGAGAAGCACAAAAATTTCGACTTGGGCAAACCGAGTTTAAATTTAACCGATACATTATAGCATATCCAACGAGTATTTAGTATTCTTTTACATGTTCAACTCCTTCTAATCATAATTTTAGCATTCTATTGCACCTCCAAGATGTCAAGCTATAAATCTAGAAGCTATTCAATATCTCCGAAGTATCTTTCTGAAATTCAAACGTTTATTTAGCGTCTCTAAATCATCTGTTAGCAGATGCATAATTGTGAATCAACTACTGCATTGCTGCTTTAATCTCTCAAAGATTGAACAAATACAACTATTATACATTATTTATAACACATCTCTCCAACACATCTACATTGCATACATATATTATTTGAATTATATTCATTGTTATGTGCATAATAAAATGAATACATATTGATTATAAATGATTAAAAGAATCTAGATAAATACTGAGAAAATAAATTAGATAAATTATACACACCTATTAATAAAAATGTTTATTCACATTTATCTCTCGTTATTTGTTTATATACAAATATATTTATGTGCAAGGATTCATTTGCGTATACACTTATAGTTGAAGGCGATATATGATGTATGCTTTAAATAATTTGTCGGCATTTAAAGAATGAATGGAACAATAATGTATGGTCAAGAATGAATCATCTGAATAGAACAAGATTATTGTTATTATCGTCTTTTTTTTTTTTGTGAAACAAAAAATAGCGAAAGTGATATTCCTCGCAGAGATAATATAATTGAAACCAGTTCGTCCTCGGCGGCAAATAGGTTGTTTGAAGGCTGCAGGCTCTGTTGAAAAGATATTTTACCTTGCATGAAAGTAGATCATCATACTTTATGTTATACGAATTATATATTCTGTTTATTCTTACGTTGTTATATTACTGATTAGAAAACGTGAAAATGTCTGAGTCTAATCATATTTATTCCAATATTATATTCAAATATGTGGAAATATATATCGAAAGGTGAAATTACGAATTTGAATAACAAATTTTTGTGGAAAAAAAAAAACAACCATCATCTTTTATTTTTAAACATTTTTTCTCATCATAATTCGTATGTACATATCAATGAATGGAAACAGTTTTATATCATACAGCAAAACACTTTCACTCTCGAATGATGCCTCTGTACATACATATGTGAGCATTTGTCAAAGATCGAGTAGGTGAAAGTATATATACATATGCAATGCCGTGAATTAGTTGACGTATTATAATGATAGTTTGAAAAAAAAATTTTTTATTTTTATTTCATCTACTTTTTAACATGATTGCCATTTTTATTTGATTATTAAAAAGGAATCAGAATGGCTATAACACAAATAATGGAAAATTTTATGAATTTAAAATGTAAATTGTTTTTAAAATTGATATTAAGTGAAAAATGATAGTGACGTTCAGACAAGGAAAAATCATGAAATGAATTTAATTTTGATGTAGATTTTAAATCTTTCATCATTTTGTCTTGAAAATAAATTATGGAAAAAATTACAATTTTTTTGATATTTCGAATAATTTTTCTCAGATATTATTTGTCAACCTTTGATTAAATTTTCGAAAGTTACTATATACGTTTTTACATGTACCCTTTGCATCTTTATACGAAAAAAAAAAAAAAAAAAAAACGGACCAAATAAAATGAAAAAGAAATATTATATTTATGCTTATTTTGTGTCCTCATTTTATGAGCATTGATCCTCATTTTTGATTCGTAATGTAGCTATTATTTTTATCTACCTGATGATATAGTCCGCAATTCGGATTTAGCGAAAAAAAAAATGTGTGGGAAAGAAGAAAAAAATTATAAGGATTAAAAAACAGACATGTATATTAGGAATTTGAATTCAAATCTCTTGCAAGTACATGAGATGAAGGAATGCAACAATACAAAATGGGCGTAACTTTGGCGTGGGTGGTAGGCGTGGTTTAACGGATCAATAAAACAAATTGCAAACAGGGATGAATTGCGAGAAGAGAAATGAGGAGAATTATTCAGTGAGAAGAGGGAGGACTATTTGCCCAAAAAACATGCCTCGGCACTATGTTAAATCGCATCGATAGATCTCATTCAATTCTTTCACCTTTTTTGCATATTGTCCTAGAGGGCTATGGCCCCTGGCTCTAGAAGAGCCATCATATTCATTCGGAACAGACACTCGAGTGTCGAACGATAATATTTTTCTTCTATCCTGCGTGGCAATCATGAAAATATTGCCGAATGCTTCAATGATTTAGAGGAACAATAAGAAAACAAGAATAAATACAACTCTATTACATGACAATAAATAGTAAAAAATTTAGTTTAGTTAGTGTGAATGTTAGGGTGTGCTATTTTTAGGCAACTTTTTTTTTTTCAATTAAACAAATCGGGCTGAAAACTTACTGGACAGTGAAAAAAGAAGCCTGTTCAAAGCAGAGCTCGTAATTTTGATATTTAGAAATGTCTGTTCGTTATTTTCCATTTTTCATTTAAATAAGATGGGGAAAAACATTTTTTTGGTTTTGATTTTTGTTGCTCGGCATTTGTGCATTATAGAGATGAGCCCATAGCATATTCTTGTAGAGAATTGAATGCTCTACAAAAAAGGTCTCTTACACTTTTTTCATCGAGACAGCCATTCTAAAGATATTCAAACTCAAAGTTCGAAATGTATGAAATTTTGACTTTTTTGTTATTAAATCGATACTAATCACTTTATTATTGTAATAATAAAACACTTCAATAATTGTAGTTATAGTGCTTAATTATGTTTAGACAGAATAATTTATATTGCTTTGAATAATAATAATAAAATTCGTTTAATATAATAGTTATAAATAATTTTTTTTAAAGTTAATAAAATGAAAAAAAGTAAATATCTAACATGTGAATATTTTTTTTCAGCTTTACAAGAATATTAGCACACTAAAATCAGTTTTCCGATTAAAAATAATCTTCAAGACAATAATAAAGTAATTAGTATTAATGTAATAACAAAAAAGTCAAAATTTCATACATTTGGAGTTTTAGGTTTAAATATCTTTAGAATGGCTGTCTCTATGAAAAAAGTGTAAGAAACCTTTTTTGTAGAGCATTCAATTCCCTACAAGAACATGCTATGAGCTCATCTCCATGATACACAAATACCGAGCTATAAAAATCCAAAGAAAAAAAAAATTTGTTCTCCCATATTATTTAAATAGAAAATGAAAAATTACAAATCAGGCACCTCTAAATATTAAAATTAAGAGCTCCGCTTTAAACAAGAATATTATTTCACCATTCACCAAGTTTCCAGTCTGTTTTTTTTTATTGAAAAAAAAAAGTTGCCTAAAAATGGCACACCCTAATAAACATATTTCCAATTTTTACACTTGACGAAAGTTAACCAGGTCAAGATCTGGATCATTCCAGAAAAATCTTTCGATTCGTCACGTTACCTGATCTCTAAAAATAAATAGAAGGTGACAATATCATGAGCAATTTGGCAGACAAAATAAATGAGTCAAGTTCATATAAATATATGTACTCATACATATATATATATATATATACAGATCGTACATATATATATACTCAATGTTAAATATACATTTACATGCAAGTACAGACGTGGTCGCCATCAAATCGATTTTATACCAGCACACCTTTCGACCTTAACCACAAGCCATTTCACTATATGTATTCTGATGGTAAAAATCATCACCTTAAAGAAAGTATAAACTATTATGTAGTTTCGTGTATCTACTAATCACAAAAGATGATTCGTGATCAGATTAGTCGAATGAGACTGAATAAAATAAGGCGAGTTGAATGCGGCAGGGTCACGTTTATATAGAATCGATGGTTAAAGGAGAAAGGTTTTTAGGTCGATGTGAATAATGTAATAAATGTCAAGACTGAGCACCTCACACAACGTTATTTGTGGTGAAAAAAAAAAAAACATATTGACAAATTATAAAGAAAGAGGAACATTGATATAAGATAGTTTTTTTTTTTTCTAGAAAATAAATTGATTATATAAAAGTAATCATTGATGAAAACACTGGAATTGTACAACAGTATTTCTATTATATGTTTATATACGTCGTATTGACAGACATTTCCATGAGTATATACAGACACATATGTACATACGCGTGCGCGAGTGTGTATGAGAGGAGGTTGGGGGTAGTAAAATAATTTTTTATGCATGTATGAACATATTGACAATCATAAGTTTGTTATGAATGTTCATCAATTACTTGTGTTGGAGTAATTAATCAAAATAGATTCAAGGTAAATGTTTTATTCTTTATTTATTCACATGTATTATAGGTCAATCGGAAAGTAATGTCATTTCTGCGGATATTGTTATTTATTTTGTTCGAAAAACAATATGACAAAATTTAAAAATTTTTAATTTTTAAATTGATTTTAAATATTACAAAAATGTCCGGTTTTAATTGATCAATTTGCGAACAACCGACTTTAACTTTTTACATTTGTTATGTACTTGTTTATTCGTTCATAGATAAATTAATTAATAGATAAATTGATAAAAATAAAAAAAAAAATACTACACCAATGTACGTATTGACCGAAAGAAATTTCTAAGAGGTTTTTGAATTTATTACAATTTAAAAGTTTAGAAAAAGCCTGTTATAAATATAAATATAATATTGAGGAAGTTTTATACATATTCAGTATTGGAAAGTTCCCAAATAATTTTGTAGTTTTAAATATTAAAACATATTTATCATTATTACAAAATAGCATGATGAATATTTTTATCAATTTCTTATTCATTTTTATTTTTTTCATGTAATAATCCAAGATTCTTTTCACTTATCATAGTAAATATTATATTATTTTATATTTATGGTATAAGGTGTTGGAATTAATTCGTAGCATTTTTGAATGATAAATAATGATAAAAATGCTACGAATTAATTCCAACACCTGATACATTTTTTTTTTTTTTTTTCATTATTTCAATATTTATCTATTCACATTGAAAAAATCGATACTCACCAAGCGTGAACGTTAGACATTGAGTCATTCGTTAACATACATTAATTAAAATGTACCGACTCTCTAGTACAAATTAAATTTTATAATATTCACTTAATCATACCTAAGAATTATAATAAATTATAAAACCAGAAAATTTCCCAAATGATTTAAATATACCAAATCATATAAATTCATTACGACTTGATTTGTACTGAACCTTATTAAAATTTTCCAATTTAATTTTGTAATATAACAATCTGAATTGTAAAATCACCAAGAAACATATTGCAAAGCTTCAGCTTTACAATATTCCATAATTTATAATTTTCCATAACCATATAATATATTAATACTGCAGTTATATCAATAATATTTTTCCCTCAGGGTAAAAGTATTTAAAATTTTAAAATTGACCTTTTTTTTTTATTTTGCTACGTCGTATAAAAAACTATAAACTATAAGTATCTATAAAAAACATTGTGAGCTTTAAAAAATGTTTCTACTTATGAATAACTAGAAAAAAATGTTATTATTCCAATTCTCGATTCGCAAATATCTCATTATTTTATAAAAAGTGATTATATACCTTTCAAAAGAAATAGCTTAACCATCGTTCTTTTCTATTCATTCTTTTTTCAATCGATTTCCCCTTTCCTCCCACCCGTTAACAACAGCGTACCTAATATAATATTCTGGGCAATTACAGTGTTTGCGGATCAAACAGAGGGACCCGCTGTACGTGGAGTTGTTCCAGCACCTCTACTCGAGCAGCCAGGGGCGCCTAGGGCGGCTTCGCTTCCACCCCCGCCATCAGTAGTTTACAGACAAGGGGGCCACCAGTTGTATACATATATATGTATATTAGTGTTTATAACATTCAATGGACCCGTCACAAACGACTGTGGAAATTTTTTAACAGTTTTACTCCCATCTTTCTTTTGTTTTTATAATATGAATGATTATATACATGGTAGAAAAATTTTTTGTAAAAGTCCGCTTAATATTTGTATTGAAATTTTTTCAACAGAAATTCAACCTGGAAATAATGATGAAACAATAAATTATTTATTGCCTCGTTCAACATAAGTTTTCGTATTGAAAATTGATACAAAATCGTTTTTCACAAAATGGTATTTTTAAAGTCGGTGTGCACGATTTTCAAGAAACAACTTGATCGATTGATTTGAAATTTTATTAACGCAACTTTTTTAAATATATTTTTTCAGGGAATAATCGAAGGAATATGATTTTGAATGATTATTTCTATTTTTTTGAACAATTTTTTGCAAAAGTTTTGGTCGAAAATTCAAACTTTTTTTTTCACATAGCCGCCATTTTGTCAAAAATTTTAATTTCGATTATTCCTTCGATCATTCCCAAGATTCATCTATCCATTAAAAGAATCTAATTGATTTTTTGATTTCGCGTTATTCAAACCAGAAATATCTTGCTCACTGTCGAATGCTTTTTGTTGGAGGATCTTCAGGAAATCGTCTACAGGAGCAGTGTATAGATAATTAATTTAAAAGATCAAAGTACTATTACTAACTTGAAAATAGACACTATCTGAATAACTATTACTTGTATTTATTTAAAAAAATCCCTTTTAATAAAAAATTAGTAAAAAAACGTTTTTTTTGGGCCTTGTAATTGTGTAAAATCCCTTGAGAACAGTTGACACAAATTTTGAGTGGACTTTTACAAAAATTTTTTTACTATGTACATACACTATGCCTGAGAAACTGATTGCTATTATAATTTCCTATTAGTTAGAGTATGTACGCAGTGTCTTTTGTTTCTATCACGTTTTGTTTTTGAAGCACACACCGATAACTTTTTTTAAATGACCATCATTTTGCCTGCATTTGTTTACGTTATTATTATTTTTAATAGTAATAATTTCAAAACTAATAATTATTTTATTCATATTACTGACAAAGCAGGTTTATTTCACGTTAGTATATTTGCAAGTAACTCTTTGTGAGTATAATTGTATGGTTTTGAAGATAAACACTAAAAAAAGTAGTTGGCAATTTTTTTACTATTTAATTTTTTTACTAACAATTGATAGTTACCGTACCTAAAAAACAATACGTAATAAAAAAGAAGGACATATGTTTTCTTATTAAGCGAAGTGTATGAATAAATAAACAGAAAAATTGAAGCAGGTACTTAATTGTTTTTTATTTTATTTTATTTTTTTTTTTCTTTTCATTTTATAACGCAGTGTTATTGTATCATTTTTCACACAGAAAGAGCACATGAAACATTTCAATTAAAGTTACTAAATGTTCAAAATAATAATACTTTCAAACAAAAAAATAGATTTGAAAAAAAAGTTTAGCATTTTAAATTTCAACCCTTAATTAAAAATCATCATTTTTTTTCATCAATTCCACAATTATTTTTCAAAAATTCTATTTATATAATTGATCATTTTCGGAATATTTCATTAGTTTCTGCTCGAATGTCTCGTCATGGCTATGAACTTTCATATAATATACACAAAATACAGTAAAAAAAAAAATTAAAATAAAAGAAAAAAAGTTTAATGAAGCCTATTGAAATTTCTGACGATAAAGAGTATAATTTACATTCAAAATAAATCAATTATAGATTATTCACGTGTGTGTCTATATATATAAAACGTGTTATCATTGCAAAACACACTGGTGAGATGCATGCGATCTCACGCATGCATCTTATTCCCTACATGTGCCAATATGCATATTCATTCAGGTGAACAGCTTATATGTTCGTTCCCGTATATAAATACTATTTTATTTCTATTAGAATATTTTTACGGATTTTTTTCCCACATTTTCTAACTGAAGCGCACGTTCCAATTTTTAATTGCGCTGGCGGAACGCGCTTGAAAGAGGGCGCTCCTTATACTCACATTACACGATTCAATATTGCAATATACAGTATTGCAAATGTACATTAAGCGATGCGCAGTACATAGACTTTGAACTGTTGGTTGCAATATTGTTACTTCACTCATTGACTCATCACTCTCATCACATACAAATAGAATTGTATATACAATATATTCGCACATTCGTTGGCTTATGAATTATTGAACTATAAAAAGAGAATAAAAACTTATTGAGATACAGGAAAATTAATTCTTTCGACAGTCAAAACTCGGCATTGATTAAATATGGTGATGTAATAAAAACCTTTAGTACGTGATAGAATATAATTTTACATAATTATATTTTGAATATTTACATTCAAATGAAAATTTGATAAAAATAAAATATTTTATTGATAGTTGAATATTTGAATCAAAAATATGTATTTAATATTTGAGTTGAGGCAACAAAAAAAAGAAGAAAATGTAACTATTATGAAAGATTTGTTTGGCAATGAATGAAACGTTGAGGGAAAACAGGCCTGAACGAAAACGAAAGAGGGAGATTTCAATCGGAAGGAAGTGAATTACAGTCGCATACCGTTTTAGTTTGGTATTCAACTTCCTTCGTCGTGCTCAACGACGTCTCTTACCCAACGGTTTGAATCACTCGAAGCGACTTTACAATGCCATGTATATTCCTGCTTTAAGGAAATAAAAGTAACTGTAAAATAAATTATGACAACCTATTGAAGATTTTGTAATTGTTTTCCTTGTTATCTCATGATCTACTTCTTGTTATGCAAAAAAAAAAAATGAACAAAAAAATAAGAGAAACAAATAGAAAGGTAATCTTTATTAGGTCATAGTGAACGCATGAACTCTAAATTAGTTTCTACACTTCAACTTTTAATAGATTAAATTAAATCACTTTTATATCTAGTACTATATGGAACTGGGTTGGATATATATTGATGGATATTCGGATTCAATACTTAGCACCAAATTATTTAGCTCCACAATAATATGCCTTTTATGCGTAGTTACACGCGGTAATTTTTATAATTTTTCGTTTCTCCAATTGTTGTGAAAAATATTACATACGTAAACATGTATGAGTGTGTATGTTTGACCGGGAATGCAGGTCACGTTTCGTTGCATGGCACGTAGTTGTAATCAGCATTTGAACATACACGTGTATTGCAATATTTTTTTACTTTTTTTTATTATATTACCTTCATTCACATAATGTCGCCTGTTGTAATTACTCATTATGTCCGAGCATTAGATAATGAAAGTTTGATTTTTTGAGTTGGGAACATCTTTATGAAGTGCAATAGAGCTGGGAAAATTCAATACTTATTATATTTAAACAATATTAAATAAGAATAAATATCCCAACACGATAAATTTAATTGAATTTAATGAAAAGGAGTAAATAAAATTGATTGGATTGTAAATTACTATTGTGATCATGCATGATAAAACCATCTGGATTAAATTGTTTTCAGTTTCACCTCGAAATAATTTAATGATGTTCGAGTCATACGATAAATATATTGCATTAATATTAGTTTGAATACAGAGCTCAGAAATATTTTTTTCTATTTCGAGATATTGTGTAGATCTAATGTAGGGAAAAGTGTCTTGGGTAAAATGGCATTTTGCAACTTTGAAATTTCTTGCTGAAGTGTGGTCTTGGCAACATGTTGTTAAGGACTTGAAATCACTTCAAGGAGTATCCACGAAATTTTTGACATCGTATCTACTGACTGTTGTACACAAGCACAAATATTTAAAATTACTTTTTAGGAAGGATTTTTATCGTCAATAATTCGAGATAAAATAATCGTAAAAAGTGGAGATTTTCGACAAAACTATAGGTGAGTACTTATGAATAGATTATATTTAATATGTTTTAATAGTTAGAAAATTATGATTTTATCTTTAAGTGAATAAATTAATTATGTTTTGTAGAATGGTGCCATTGGTCTAAAACGAATTTTCAAAATCTAAATCTATAAGAAATGAGTGGATTCGATGCTGTCAGTGCGAGCAATGAGCATATCTGAATTGTGCTGGTGTTTGCTCAAAAATAAGGACATACACTACCCCTCAAAAGTATTTGGCCACCTGCATTTTCTTTATATTATAAACAATATATCTATTAAAATTATTTTATTGCGTTTATATTTTTTGTTTCTCACCGCAAAATACAGTGGACACATTGATGAGTCTTAAATTTAAAATTTGTATTAATTATATTAATCAAAATTATACTATGAAGTCGTTTTATTTATTCAAACTTTTACAAAATTCATTTTTCTAAGTAGCCAAATACTTTTGAGCAGTAGTGTATACATGCGATATTTGTGATGAAACCGAATAAAAAGACATATTTTACTTCATGTTGGAAAAAAATATTTTTATTCAAGTTTCTATTTATTTACTATCTGTTTTCTATGTTTAATTTGAAAATTAAAAATTGTTACTTGCATTAAATAAATTTTTAAGTGTTTTCTTTCAAGTTTACCATTTTACCCATAGTAGTAAGGGTAACATGGTAAATGAGAGTTTTAATATTTTTGATAAATGCAATAAATTGTTAGAATGAAAGGTATTCTGAGTGTTCCAGTATGAAAGTAAACTTTCTGAAGTTTTAGAAAAATATTTTATTTTTACCCAGCGGTTTGTAGTTTGCGAGTAGTACTCAATCGAAAAAATGGTATTCCATTTTACGTCACTTTCCTTTCCCCTATCTTGCTTGTAGTAACGATGTACAGAAAAGATTCATGATGAATTTTATCAATAATTAGTAACTCAAAATTAAATAAATTACATTCGCTAATAAAAATACAATTTTATATTTTTCATACTAACATCATGAACGTTCTCGAGGGTGAAGGACAGTGACACTTGCGCAATACTTTTCTGCATTCCCTCGAGGGCGCGCACATATAAATGCTGCGAATATGTGTTACAGGTGAGATATCGACCTGGTGCCAGAAATACCCGCGCAGCATCGACCGTTTATGGAGCTATACCTGTCGAGTCCGTAGAGGACAAGAACAGACATGAAGAACAAGAGGGATGAGGACAACGAGAGGGCGTACACGGGCGTTGGGGGTGGGAGCTGACACACAATTTATATTCAGCCAACCACTGCACTACAATGATAAACATGCGCAGTTTACGCCGCAACCGCAACCACCGCCGAGAGGGTTGCTGAAGAGGGGTGGCGGACGCAACGGTGGCGGGGAGAACTTCGCTGACAGACGTTCCAAAGCAATCCCGACGAAGAGACACACCGGGACGTCCCTGCTATCGGGATCCTATCGGTTTGCGTAAGTAAAATAATTCTTCGTCGAAAATGTTCAATTATGTTTTACCACTCGTCTGAATTTTTCAAAATATTTTTCTAATATTAAAGCTATTCATCAATTATTATTTTGTTTTTGCTACTGAATGAAAATACATTTATCATGGGACAGGTGTAGAGGGTAGTTATGAAATTTTTTGAGTGTATTGAATGCGTTAGCATTTTGATTTTTTATTTTTTTCGAAAATTGTATTATGTTGAAGTAGAATTTTTTTGATGTAAATAAATAAAACATTGGGGTAAATTGTAAAATTATAAAGTCAATAATTTTATTATTTTTTCATTTTATGTCATGATAATCGTGATTGTTATTCTTTTATTAATTTATTTGTGTGTTCATGGTCGACGAGAATAAGTATTGAGTGAGCTTGAGGGTGGGTGGAGGTAAGCGAAGGTAAAATGGGTGTTGGAGGGTGGCCATTTTTTTTAGCTTTAGTTTCTGGGTCGTTGGTTGCTCTGACGGTCGATACTACGCTTCTCATTGCAGACTCGGTAGAGGACTCGGCTGAAAAGGTGGAGGGCCCGGGGTTTAGTGTAACCAAGGTGGAGTCGTTGGGCGAAACAAGGGACGGGGACGTCACCAACGACGATAAAACATCAACCCTGAGCGGTCTACTTGCCGGACTACCGGCGTTGGCGGGGACCCAACGTCTTGCCGCATCCCTTAGACAAAAGTTTGTCACAAGTTCAGGTAAGTTTTTTCGATTGAATTTAAAAAAATATTCACTCCCACTTACTTTCGTTCATTTCCCCCCTGTGATTTTAAATACTACAGTTAAATTCAGACTTAAATAAATAACAAGATGATATGATATCTTTGGATAAAAAAGAATGATAATAATGGAAATAGTATGGTGAATTTTTCCGTGCATCTAGACACGTGTGTATATCGATTTTACCGGATGTATTTAAGAGCTTTTGATCATAACGGAAATCTTTACTCGATATAACTTCTTCAGTTTATTCATTAACTGATAAAAAAATAGCCACTTCTTAACGGACGTGATTCATTTGTTATAATCAATATAAGTACGAATATAAATTAGAAATAGGATAATTGCACGCAAATCAATTGCGCTAATCAGGCCGGGCCAGAGCTCACCCCATTAACTCCTAAATATTATGAAAAATATTGTAAACTTCCCAAATAAATTCAGATTTATCTTGAAATGGCTGAACAATATATTCCTAACCGTGTCACGGTTATTTGTTGTAGGTTATTCCCGGCCCGGCCTGATGCGCGCCGCTACAATCACGAGCGCACCATCACCAAATCCCGATTCCAGATACGACCATTAACTCGTACTAAAGTTACAAAAACAAAAAAAGAAATGAGTACGACGACAAAATAGTTCTTCTTCACGGTGAATGTGTTATTAGTGGTGAATTTTGTGATTTTATCCAGTTATTTATTAAGAAGAACAGAAAATTTTGAAGAGCAATCATGAGTTCTTTCAAAATACCGGTGATTAACTTAGAGGTGGGTGAAGTAAAGGACATTGTGTGGGACAAGTTGCAAGAACCAAAATCGCAACGAACGCTTATCCTGGTAATAGTATCAATAGCATTATTATTAGACAACATGCTTTACATGGTGATAGTACCGATAATTCCGGATTACCTGAAGTACGTGGGGGCTTTTGACGAAGATGAAACTGTATCAATGAATACAACTGGACCACCATCACATCACGGCCAGGATTCAGCGACAGGAGTGCTTTTTGCATCTAAAGCCATTGTTCAATTGATGGTTAATCCGTTCTCTGGAGCTCTGATTGACCGAATCGGCTATGACATTCCAATGATGATTGGGCTGTGTATCATGTTTTTATCAACTGCAGTGTTTGCTTGCGGACGTAGCTATGGTGTTCTATTTTTCGCCCGAAGTCTCCAAGGCGTTGGTTCTGCATTCGCTGATACATCTGGCCTGGCTATGATTGCCGATCGTTTCACGGAAGAGGCAGAACGCTCTAAAGCTTTGGGAATCGCGTTAGCATTCATAAGTTTTGGTTGTCTAGTCGCCCCGCCTTTTGGTGGAGCTCTTTATCAATTCGCCGGCAAGGAAATGCCATTTTTGATACTAGCATTCGTTAGTTTGGCTGATGGATTCATGTTGCTGTTAGTAATGAAACCGATTAAAGAGCAATTAAGAGAATTGAAAGAAATGCACACGCGGGAACGCGTTGCCACTGTCCCTATATGGCGTCTGTTCATGGATCCATACATCGCTGTATGTGCAGGAGCATTGATGATGTCGAATGTTGCATTGGCATTTTTGGAACCCACGATTTCCCTGTGGATGGAAGATCATATTACGAAAGATAATTGGAAAATGGGAATGATTTGGTTGCCAGCATTTTTCCCCCATGTATTTGGTGTTATGATAACAGTCAAGATGGCTAAACAATATCCGCAATATCAATGGTTAATGGCTGCTGGGGGTTTAGCGCTTGAGGGATTGTGTTGCTTCATCATTCCATTTTCAACATCTTACAAATTTCTGATGATTCCAATATGTGGCATTTGCTTCGGAATCGCTTTGATTGACACAGCACTCCTGCCAACTTTAGGATATCTTGTTGATGTTCGATACGTTTCTGTATATGGAAGTATTTATGCGATAGCTGACATATCATACAGTATCGCATATGCAGTAGGACCCATCATAGCTGGTGGAGTCGTTGAAGCAATTGGTTTTACAGCATTGAACGTTGGCATTGCTTTCTCAAATTTACTTTATGCACCAGTTCTCTACTACTTACGTCATATATACGATTTCAAACCATTCCAAGATGAAGCTAATGTACTGATGCAGGATCCACCTGATAAGGAATATCAAACTTATGTATTGCAAGAACAAAGACCTGTTTATGGTGATGTAGGTAATCACTTAACGCAATCACGTATGGAAACTAATGTAGATCAGGATATGGATGTTCCTTATCAAGCTGGATACGTTGAAGAAAGTTCTACAGCTCATCAAGAATCATCGAATTATGGTCAAGCCAGTTATGATCAACAATATAATCAAGGTTATAATCAACAGAGTAACTATGGGCAAAATTATGGGCAAAGACCGCACTTTAATAATGAGGTTAAACCCAATGAATCTGTATCTGCCGATGTAAATCCATTCAGGAGAGCAGCTGAGCCTGAACAAAGATCAATGGGTGATAGCAATCCTTTCAGACAAGGGATGTATTAGTGAATATCAGCAATATATTATCATTAGTTGTGAAAAGAGAAAAATGTGGCCGAGGGCTATTTAGTATTGCAGATCAGTCTTCATGACAGGCTTCCAGTGTTACCAATAACGGTTAAGCGGGTGGCATCATTGTCATTGATTTTATTCTTTTATCATAATAATGATCAATTCTATGAGTTAGTGAATTGCCAGCGATTACGTGAATTAGATGATAATAAATTTTGATTTAATTTGTCAACTGGTTTTCTCATTCGATGAGTATATGAAAGTATGGAAAGAATAGCTTATTGATTGGGGTCTATCAAAATTCCTAATAAAAAAAGGTAATCTTAATTGATCAATATTTTAGACTTATTTGATGCCTTTTTAAAAACAAAAAATTTATCTGAGTACATATAAAAAACTTGTTGCTGAACCAAGATAACATATCAGGTACCCGTACCAGAATGTACTGACGCATAATAATTTGTCAGCCATTACTGGTTCAACGGGTACCGAAATAATAAGATATAGAAAAATGTCTTTTTAGTGTGTAAGTTGTTATGTTTAAGATTGATATAGTTGTTAGGAATACTTTAGGCGATGCTTTTTTCATGATGTAATGAAATAAAAAGTGGTTGGAAGGATTATTTTAAGGAAGGAAAAATACGTTTAAAATGAAATTTCCGCAGGTCGGGCGTGGAAAGTGCAAATAACTAATTATATTGTAAATGGAATATACCATGGTGAGATAATTCGAATAATATGAAATGATATATTTGGTATGTACAAATATTTGTATTTTCATGCCCGTGTATTTAGGTACACATGTATATTTATGATTGAGACCCATATGAAGAGTTTTAGTAAATATCTGAAAAAGGAAAAGACTTTTTTTTTTTGATTTTTATATTATTCGCACTTTTTGACCTTCGTTTTAGAAAATGTCGAAACTTCAAAGTATTTTCGTCATCGATATCCTTACTTGTCAATATGCGTGCAGATAATTCACGTCAAAAAAAAAAGAAAAAAAAAAATAAGAAAAACAAATAATGGGTTGAATTAAGCTAAACGAAAGACCTAATCAGGATTAATATAATCACATATGTTCTCGAAAACATTGAACGTACCTTAAGGTTGAAGATTTGATTTTGCAGTGCCTCCTAAAATAAAGATTGACAGTTAAAAGTTGAGACAAAATGAATAATTGACATATAAAATTTGATTTTCATTTTGTTTCAGTTGTTGGCATAATTAATTGATAAATAACATATTAATCGAAAACAAATGGGATAATTTGTTATGAATAAAATTATATTCATTATAAGAATTCATAATTTAATTAGCAAAATCGAATAATGAAGAAATGAACAGACTATTAAAAGCTTCCCATCATTTATTTAGCTGATTTCATTTGATTTGCATGTGAGCTGGTTGTTGTCCTCCACCAATCCGATTATTTTCATAAACTATAAGTAAAATTCTCATCACCATTAAATTGAAGAACGAAAGCAAAAAAAAAAACTAATATTTAATGAATAGTGGTATTAGGAAGATACAAAATATTGTTTCGTATTTGAAAATTGGAATGATAAAATAATGAAATGAATTAACAATTTTATTTACATTTCTTAAATCAGTTTTATTTATTTAAATAACTTCTTGTTTATATCATAGTTTATTTTATCGATTTCATCAGTATCTTTCGTTGAACAACTTGTACATAATTTAATAATAAATAAATTAACTAATAAATGAATTCATTAAAGGTGTAATTGATATATTTAGCATATATGCATTTGTGACGTCAATAAAAGTTTACAAATTACGCCTATTCTGTAACATATCGAGGATGTTGTAGTAGAAAAATTATAATGAACCATAATATTTAAGGTTGATTAGCAAATATAGAAATACCCATTATACATGAGTGGATTGAACGATCTATAGTAAATTAAATAAATAAAAACCAATTAGATTGAATGAAATAACTTTGTGAATAAGAAATGAATGAAATATATACTTACTGAGAAATGAAATTAATTAAAGCATCCAAATTTATTTATTATGTTGGATCAAATATTTATTTTTATCAATCAAAATTCATTTTAAACAATTGATATTTATTTGAAATTAATGTTATATTAAGTATCTATAAATTATTATTTATTATTTTTTTTTATTTAGAATGTGTATGAAAAGTTTATTTTAATTTTCGATCAATCTGTAATTAATTGCTTCAATCACACTACGCAATTGAGAAAAAAAAATGGATTATAAGAGAAACATAACCGTCAATAAAAATGAATATAATAAAGCGAAAAGTTATTTAAAGCATATAAAATAAAAAGCAAAAATGACCACATAAATAAATAATGTTTATAATCAATATATAGTTGAGTTAACAAATACAATATGACAGCGCTTGATATTATTCATACTTTATGACAGCGATCAATTATAACAATTTTAGAATGCCGAATGCACAATAAAAAAATTCTGGTACAGAGTAAAAAAATTTCAAGAAATAATAAAGAATAATAATCATCATTAATTTATTGATCACAGTTTTTTAATATTGTTATACACGTTTTTTTTTTTCTTGAAGACAAATAATGAGAACATATTTTAGTTTCATTCAGTCACATTAATTTACATGACTATAAAATAAATATGTATTATATGCCACATAATCTATATACCTCTCTGTATGAATATTTATCATGGATAAACAAATGGAAAAAACACACGAAATACGATAAGATTGATGATAAATAAAATAATATACTAATAAATATTAAATCATATCTCAGATTCGAGGCTAAAAAAGATATATGTGAATGACTTAAATTGAATAAACAAATATATAAATAATGGAAAATATTTACCGGACAATGCAAATGTAATATCTAAATGATGGAATCAATATAATATTGGTTAAATATCGGTTATTAATGATATTATTGTTACTGAATAATAAAAAATTTTAAAAATGAGAAAAAGCTACACTATTTTTTTGTTTATAAATAATGTGAAGAGTACTTCATAAAATTCATACTAACAACTATCATCTAAATACATATTACATGAACGCACATATAGATAGAAAAGCCACGTGCGCAATGGAATTTTATCGTGATGAAAAGAACACAAAATAAATGTGCTTGAAGACCATTTGGGCAGCCCAATGTCAGACTAACCCTATCAAACTGTAATAATATTTATATTAGAACGCGGTTGGGAGAGGGTGGCACAACAGAAAGAGGGTGAATTTCTCGATATCTCACCCCATTTATCTCCCTCACGTTCTCACTCATATATCTTAGGGGGTTGACAAACCATCGCAAACTAGTATACCGATTGTGTCCTAGTAAAGCCTTAACGACCGTCATGCGTGTCTATCATGAAAAATTCCTTCATTTTTTATTTTTAAATAAGTATTCAAACTGCAATTATTAATTTTAGTTCTAAATTAAAACTTTGACTATTCAAATATACAACGGAATATATGCTAATATTCCTTCAATGATATATAAGTGGTTTAATATTAACGTGTTCACTTTATTATAAAAAAGAGCATATAAATTCGTCAACCATCATCTCCATTTGATATTGTTTATAGCTTTCCGAGAACAATATTTATTAAAGGTCAGATTTGACGTCTCGACTGAATTGCGGATATTTTAAAGGTTGCTAATGAACGTAAAAATGATTTTAATTTGCTGAATTTTTTAGAAGACATTAATTGACTTCATTAAAGTAGGAGCTAAAAAATATTAAAATGCAGCATATTTATATGCACATTGTAATTGCAGTCTCCAATCGGCGGGAAAGATGGAAGTTGTAATTTTTGTGTGAAACAAAAAACCAAAGAAGATTTCAATTTTCATGTCCTTTTCTTCTATATGAACTAAGAAAAGTCCAAAAAAATTGTGAAGTTTGACATTTTTCTCAGGTTTGAAAAAATAATTTTATTTTTGTAAAAAAAAAAAAGTTCATTTCAACTTGCTAAAAAAGATTTTTAAAAGTTTTTTAGTTCAAATAGAGGAGAATACAAAACTGAAGCTAACAAGCCTTGGCTTGTTTCAATTGGTCGTCTAGTTTTCTTGCAATTACGCCCGCCAGTTTAGAAAAATCATAAATCATTTAACAAATTTATGAATTAGACAACGTCATTTCCAATTCTCTGTATCTAAACTTCAGAAACATTAGTAAATTTTGGAAAATCTACTAGATGTAGACATTGCAATTGCAAAATTTAAAAATGCAAACACGCCAATTGAATATCATGAAGTCCAATTAAAAAAACTATTATTAAAAGTTTGATTATAATAGAAGTGATGAGAATGTCCAGGTTGAAGTTCTTTTTTGGTTAATAGACATTACACATGTAGTCGGGTTAGGACTTAATCGTTCGTTAAATATAATGATTCTCTAGTATACTTCAAACCCATACTTGTAGTAAAAAGAATAAAGCAAAATGAAAGTAGGAAAGAGGGAAAAAAATATTGTGGGTAGTGAGAAAAGCCCGATAATCCTCAAATCCGATTATTCGCCTCATCAGTTGTCGACAATATATCTATGAACTGGCAGAAAACACCCTTCCATTCACCGTTCAATCACTGTACTTCCTTGTACTGGGACACATACTTTTACACTAACTCTTACCAAACATAGTTTGTTTGAAAACAAAAATTTCAACACTTGATATACGTTAAACTCAATTGTGTACACATATCTACACTGCAAATCTAAATGTGACAAATTTCAAAAGCCACTCATTATTTTAATATGCCGTTACTTTTAATAATTTTTTGAATGTGGTATTCTTTGTCTTTGTTTTGATGACGCTGGAAGTGATGTTGAAATAACAAGGAGTAATTTTTAATCTCTCTTCTAGTCGTACGGGAACCTATTATTGATTGTCAAATAATCTAATTGAACAATTCTCGAGAGCCCTCGCTTAGAACCTCTATTGGTATTTAAAGATTAGTCTCGCCGAATCCGGAGGTTGCATCAAAGTAGTGTATAATAATGTTCAATCCTTAGATAATCACTTAATAACTGACCAATCGTCAAGTCATTCTATCGAACCCATCTCAAGATCACTGGGATAGAAACTTCAAAACTACGTTTGAACATTATTTCCGGCTGGACCGTGTGTTCAATCGAAATGGTAGATAACAATTTTGCATCTATTATATGGATTATTCCTTCCCGAGTCGAAATTTTGTTCCTATTTTAGACCTGCATTATATAGCTCGTTTTGTAGGAATTGAAGGTATTATTAAGGACGAGCTCTTTCATTTTAGTCCTTTTTAAAACCTTAGAAATGATAGATATTTTCATTTCTTCTACTTTAAGGTATAAAAAAGGAATAAGTTAGGAAAACTAAGGAGTTATCAAGCTTCAAATGAATATGAAGGTACGAGGTACAATTGAGATACAGTAAGGAGAATAAAGGTTAATGTAGGAACAAAATTTCGACTTGGGTTAACAAACCGCGCGAATTTCAGGAAAACAAACTTGACTTAAAGTAGGTATGTAAGTATGCTTTTATATTTCATCGTATCGGATGTATTAGAATTAATCGTTGAGTGGGTAATATTGTTATAGCTTGTAGTATGAATATTTAGTGTTTATTTATTTTTTCATAGCTTTCGTTACATTTTTAGATAAATATTACTTTTTGATGTTTGGGTCGTAGGAACTACCCGAACTTCCGCTACTGTTAACACAGGGCTGTAGGAAAATCCCAGTGCGCAGGCGTCATGGATGCTCCCATCACGATTCACGTCACTGTCCTGTGGTTGTGTGACAGTTCAATATCCATATGTGTACTGACAAATTTTTTGGTAAATATTCGGGTGAAATGAGGAGCAATATTTACCCTGGATTGTAGTTGCCTTGGGACATCATCACAATTCGAGTAGATATTTACTGTATATGATAGAAAATTTTACTCCTCGCGGAAATAAAATTATTTCAATATTTCCTACACGCCAAGCATAGTAAAAACTATTTAAATTATTGATTATCAAATTATACATTAATAAATTATCTTAGGAAATTTATGTATACACATTAATTTTTATCTAAAGTATTTTTATTAGCTTATAAAATAACGTCATCTTTTCACAATATATTCATTGTCCATACATGTCTTTATGAGTGAAATATGCATAATTTAGTCTACATATCATTTTACACTTGATATAATAACATTTATTATTATGTAGTCTTAGAAAGATACGATTATTTAATTCAAATACAATGAAAGTTCACTTTAAATCACAGAGGCAAAAAACATACTGATTGAACAACAATGTCACACGGCCATTATTACTGAATACTCACTTGCCAATACTGCCATGGCCCATGGCCCATGGGGCAAGTCTGCGACGAAAAAGCAGCAGTTCATTAGTCACGTGACCGAAAATATCCGAATCGAATCGAACATTACCGACCGTTTACCCTGTGAAACGTAGTAAAAAATACTCGAATACTGTGTAACATTTTATGACATTAACGTGCCGGTACGATGAATTTTATGTTGGAGGGTAAAAATTCAGTGTTTTATATAGTAAAAACTATATAACTACTTTTGCATTTTTTAAAGTGAAACTTTTATTCTATCGCCTTAAATTTTTTCGTCCATCTATCGCATGACGCATTATTTTTATTCAATCGTTCTCGTAACAAATTTTTTAGCTTTAAATATTTCTTCACATTTTCCCTGAAATTAGGAATCACAAATATTTGAGCTGTCATTCCAAATCACGTTGTGAAAGTATTTCGGTGACACTATCATCAATTAATCACATCCATCCGACCTCGAAGGCGGGGGTGAAAAAAAAAAAGAGAAAATGAATAGGGCAGACTGTTTACAACGAGGGCGAATACAAGATAATCTAATTGCTTATTTCAGCCAACGATGAATTCATTCGAAACCGAATACATCATTACTAATTTAATTTTTTTCCACGACTAGATACACATTGGTCAACATAAAAATTTTTTTTCTAATAGTAACTAGTGTTTTTAAGTCGACTACTCAATACAATGCTGAAAGATTTTTTTAGCACGCAAAGTTATCGTCATTAAGTTCCGATACGCAAGAGTATTCCAAAGAAAATGAAAATTTTGAGTATCAACAGCGGTTTCAGAAGGTCTAGGTGGTTGATCAAGGGGGCAAAAGGGGGTTGATTTGAGGGTAAATCCTCGTCGCGTGAATAAATAACTATTTCGGGGCGTACATCGCCATGACAACCAAACCCTGAGGCTTTCGAAGTACTGACAATGGTACGAGTCGTATACTCACCCCCTTTAATAACACTCACCCCCGCTGGGTTGCCTCTATTCGCTTTCAAACACAGATGCTGAGGTGTGCCATCGACAGGATACAAAATTTCACTTCTGGTCCTTCTTCATATCAGCCATATGATATAATAAAACCATTTCATTTAAATGGTATAATTATACAACTTTGATGAATCTAAGAGAAAAATTCAAATTTAATATATTTATTTTTTTCCCTAATATATTTATTATTCTCAAATATATTTGGGATACCGAAAATTAATGTTTTTCAAATAGATGATTTATTATGACCGTATTGCGAGGGGTTGATCAATTCTCACGTAAACACAAAAGAGAATTGACAAATTGTATATTATACGGTACTATGATAAAGGGGCCAAGAGGGTGGAAAGCAGCAGAATAAATATACACATGCGTTTCTCCCTGTTAATACCTTGTCAGAAACTCATTGGGGAATGAATGTTCAGTTATCCACATTATATGTACAATGTGAAAAAACAAAAATGATAAACAGAAATGTTATATATAAAATTCTACTCTTGAAGGAAAGATAAATATATATTTAAACAGAACATAAATATTTGATACTAGTTTTATTATAACTCGGATCGATATGGAAAAAAGAGATATTCGTCTTTGGGAAATATGTTCACCAGGAACATAAGGTATAGGTATAAAAGGTAATATTAGGTTGAGTTTGTTATATTTTTCCATTATGTCATTAGAGTTCAGTTATTTTACTTTGGACTATAGTCATCTTCAGGATAGTTAATCTTTTTTTGTATAGAAAACGATATAGTGGACGAAAGTTAACCAACAAAATAATTCAGGAGTAGTCATAATGCCGTTGCACGAATAAATATTTATAGATATAATAGTATCATAGTATAATATAACTGGAGGAGGGTAAAAATAAAGTTGTTCAGGTCTGAACACATCAGGAACGTAGAACGAGAGGTAAGCAACAAATGTGTATCGTGTTAGGGGTCGCAAGATAAAATAACATCGTGTCTTGAAAGCTACGTTTGGAGAAGGGAAGAATATCTAAATGGGAAGATGAAAGAGACGAAAAGTTGTTTGATCGACCGAAACAATGATCCATCTCAATTCAAGGGTATTCACGATGAAATAAAAGAATAATATTGATATTATTTTCAAGGATGCAGCTTTGAAAAATGAATTATGATTGAGATTAACTCGTGGAATTTAGTCGTTTACATAAAAATATAATTTTATATTCATTCGAATCATAAATGAACAGCAGAAACCATCAATAAGTGTGAAGAAAAAATTTTCACGATAGTGTAGAAACGACGTGTACAGTGCTCGAGGGTTGATGCGACAAAATAGATGACCAGTCGTTTCGAGATTCCTTGTTCCCAACCAACCCATAGAAATGAAATAGCTTGATTAACTGACGACGTGTCGTTACTGTAAGCAATTTACTTTCTCGCACAACGTCTACCCTATAACACTCATCATTCTTTTTTTTTTTTCTTTCAGTCACGATTGTTCGTTATCAAGACAAAGGAGAAACAACTGCACAATACACTTGAACACCACCACAATATATACAGTAAAGGATGTTGAGGACAGTAGCACAACGAAATAAATGGGCATAAACGAAGGAATTATTTTGACTTCTCACGTGAATTACATGAATAATCAAGAGTAAGAATTTGGAGAGTTGAGGTATTCGGGAGTATATAGTGATGTCAAAGTAGTAATATAAGTTTAAACTTAGGCTGGAATCGTGAAAAGTAGAGATCTGAAGAGTAATGTTGTTGTACTGCCTTACTTTTTTTATTTACATGCACCCGATTCATTTCATCAATTTTTCAAAAGATGAAATCTTCAATAAGCCCGATAACTCATAAATCAATTTATATAACTTTGTTTATATGGATATTTTTTTTTCACAATATTGCCCTATCGGTACTATGATATTTGAGCATTCAGTAAATATAACTACATATGAGCCATAAGCGCCCGCACACGTCCAAATAGATAAATAAATGTTCCTCCTTCGAGCAACATATGGGGACGCGTTAATGCCACTTTATGGTTGTATGGATATCCATATCGCAACATAGTGTGCCATCGGGTACTTATGGTGACTACGGCCAAGTTCTAAGTGGGAAATGGAAAGAGAGGATAAAATGATTGTAGGGAACGACTTGGGTATACAACGTTTTACCAATGAAGAAACGACTCTTTCGTCGGTTGTCGGAAATTCTAGAGAGGGTGATGTTGGTTTACCACCTCATGAAATAACGTCTTACTTTATGTATGTATAAGATGACAAGATGACAAAACTTTTGCATACTTCTCTTTCTCGATACATAAACACAAATGATATTATGGATGAAGATTAAAAAAAAAAAAAAAAAGCTCGTCGGAATTACGTACGGAAATAAACAATGAAAAATTTCAATTAAAAGTATAATATAGTTTAATTATTTTTCGTAAAATTGAACAACATTGTCACGAAAACGAATTTACTTGATAAACACAAGGTCTGGAATTATTGATAAAACTGATAATAAATCCCTTAATTCATATCCGATATTGACTTTTAATTGTACATGCGTAGACACATTTATGTACGTGTATGTATGCACACATACTTAATTCCTATGTGCACTGCCACTTGGGTACTTTGAAACGATGGTGATAAGACGAGTGACACATAGAACACAAAGAGACATGAGAATAAAAAATAAAGAAGAAAAAGATCAAGTTTACGATCCTTGTCAAGGGAGAAGTAGATAGGGTAGCGGTTCCCAGAAACTTTGAAGGAGACGGTAAAATTGGTTGGAGGGTAAAGGGCAACAATGTCGCTCGAGTTTTCCTTTGTCTGAGTTTTTACTCTACTTTCAGTTTTTTTTCTATCAAGTTTTTTTTCAACCCTTTATTTCATCCTTTATATTCCTTACCCACACTAACGTGTTTTTTATTTTATTTTTATCTTTGTTGCTACTGCCGGATATGTAATATTAGATGACATACTCGTATTTGAATTTAATCCTGAATATGATATCATTCTTTAAGTCGAACTTTATGTTCTATGCTTCTCGAAGCTCTTTAGACCTCATATGATACTCCAATTAGTCCTATAATATCGACCTTCACGCCTTCAACTTCTCAAAAATTAAAAGTTCAAAACTATAAACAAATACTTTTCAAGTCTACTTTTGCTTACATCCCGAAAAAACAATCGATCGGTCGATTCCGTAAAATCATCGGCAATTTTCGTCCACTGCAGCGACGTAGTGATAAATAATTATACAATAGGCTGTTCTGAAGTGTTGTTGTTATACATGTTTCATCTTGCATCGTCATTTGCCTGGTTATACCAGTGTAATTTTGCGCTTTAATCAGCATAACATTATTTTTACGTGATAATACAATATTTATAAAAACTATGTTATTATGATACTAAGTGAAGCTGGACTTGAATTTTATATTGTGCAGTGTAAGAATCTTTATCAATGATTCTTACACATTTCCCATTGTCAGTAAAAATGTTTGATGATGTATTTTTCGACAAACACGTGACGCGTAAGTTAATATATATATGCAGTGTGAAGGTGGTATTGATGTGAATTAATGAAAAAAAATCTTATTCAATGCTTTGATTTTCTTGATGTCTTAAAACCTTATTTTTATTCATATTTGCATAGATTTCGAATATTGAACTTATATGTATGTTTTACATGGCTTTCTAACCTAAAATTCTTTTCGTGTAAGATCCATAATTCGCAATGTTTTTTCATTCTAAAAACTACTAAAAAAGAAAACACTGAACGCTTTAAAATGTTAATTTCCCGATACTCATTATTATTATAGCTATTGAATGTGAAAATAATACGGTCGACTTACAGCAACAATATATGTATTTTTGTTCTTCGTTAAAATTATTTAATGTCAATTGCTTTATACACTTGCTCCACCACAACTGATGCTAGGGCATAATGAATCAATAAAACTACGAAGGATTAAGAAGTAGTGAACGAGGCGTTGCGGCGTATTCTCAAGAAATCCAAATTTCTGCCATCTTGCAGGAGTAAAAAAGGATCTAAATAAGTAGTACTACACTACTCTTCAGATCTCTACTTTTCACGTGAATTACATGAAAATCAGGAGTAAGAATTTCGGGAGTGGAGATGAGGAAAGTAGAGATTTATCGGAGTAGGGTCATTCGGGGGTATAGTGATCTCAAAGTAATAATATGAGTTTAGACTCAGGCTGGAATCGTAAAAAGTAGATATCTGAAGAGTAGTGTTGTTGTACTGCCAAAGGTTTCGAAATTCTGGAAGGTTTGAAGTCAAAACAGGCTTCATAATTCACTGCCCTCATTTTATTCTATATAAATATATTTTTATCAACTTGCGAGCAAAGTATGCGTATTTCATAAAGCGTGCTTTAATATGAAATCGTTTCGAACTTAGTTCTTGTTAGATGTAATCTCGTTTGAAAGTACTTTAGTTGACCCAAAGTGGATTATATCCTGGTTGGATCAGACTAAGAACAATAATGGAAAAAAAAACATGGGAAGAAAATTGAAAATGAAAATAATCGATATTTCATAACACAAGTTGGATAAAAAATTCTCCACTATTTGATAACGGTACAAATACCACTCTTCATATCACGAAATAATAATATGTTCATAACGAAAGATATAAAGACCATCCCGAAGAAATGATATTATTCCATCATTAATTTTTTATGACGAATAAACTAGTCAGTCAAAGATAATAATGAATTCGAATTAATTGCATGTCTAAATACCAACAATCATTTTATTATTTGTAAATAATGTGATAGATGATAGAGAAGGAAATTTATGTATCAAATGGTCTTCATTGTCATGAAAATTATTATTTTAGGCATCAACTATTATTAAATATCAACGCGATTTTTTCTGCAGCAATTTTAATGTAATGTCAATTTAGTAAGCTCAATGAAACAATTTAAAAATTTAAGGTAGGGCAAGGAAAAAAGTGGAGGTCGTTGGGTTGGGTCGGAAAGAACACGAGGGAGTGAGAATTGTCCAACCCTCATAATCCCCAGACGAGAGAAAGGTCCTCGTTTAATATTTATGATTTATTCCGGTTTAATTCGACGTGCAAACGAGATCCGGATTCGAATTCTCACCCTATCTACTCCGCCTGTTCCTAATCCTGAACTCACCCTCACATCCTAGAACTATCAAATATCGTGACGTCATTCTAAGACAACAAACAAAAAAAAAAAGTTTTTATTGCTATCCTACGGTCAAGAATTCGATCGAAAACAGCAAAGCTCAGAAAATCCTGACGAAATAACAAACAAAGAGAATAAAACGGGGATGAAGATTGTTATTGCTATTATGCGCATTTTCTGTTTCATCCAATTTTTTTCAATGGACCAATAAAATACTCCGAAATTTATATTACGAAACACTATTGGAACGCTTTTCACAAACAGTGAAAAAAAATTTAAGAACCAAGTTTTTTTTTTGCTCATCTATTCACAATTTAAAATCAATAAATATTTCCGGAAATATATTTATTCCTCCATTTTTATCAATACCAATTCACACGACTGGAACTTTGTCAATACTAATTATGAATACCTCAATGAAAGTCTAATTTGGAGCTGGGTTTTGAAACTAAACAAAATATAAATTGTTATTCAAAATGAACCTTTTGTAAAGTCTTCATGATTATCATTAACTAAGTAACATCAGGTTAAAATTTGACTATTTCACTCCCTAAAATTTTTGTTGCTTAGATTTTTATGCAGAGGGTAGATGATGTACAAGAATTTCATTTATGGCCTATTATATTATTCCTTAACCGATATTAATGATTTTTTCCATCCCCCCAGAAATAAACACGTGCCCACAAGTTCATTACCAGAATCCGGCTTACGTAATGCAATATATTCTCCAACCATAGAGGCACTATATACTTTCTTATTCTGTCTCTACCATTCACCAACATTCGCACATCTGATTTGTTTAGATTTGATGGTATATGTTAACCGAAATAAAGAGAAAACGAGCATTACTTGGACAATACACTAATAAATCTCCATTACACAAATTAATATACAAAGGGTAATTTTCTCTTGAATCCCTCTGCCCTGTAGACTTTCGCGCCCTGCTGTCCTTTCTCCAACCCATCTATATTATAGAAAATGTATATAGGAAACCGGATACCGGAACGAGGGTGAGAGCATTTATCATAGGCCTTTGCTTGTGTTTCATTTTTCCCCATTCCTCCTTTTTTTTTAAAAAAACTACATTTTTTAAAAAACACCAATGATAATGAATATAGAAAATGTTAAGAGAAGAATATCAGTTCTGCCATTGAAAAAAAAAAATGAATTCACCGGACATTATTTGAACGATTGCATTAATTTTCCAATAACGATCAATAGAACATTTTACAATTATTAATTAACATTGATTTGTGCACGCCGTTGTACAGATTTGTTTCAACTAGGTGGTGATTCCAATTGAATTGAAGCTGCAATGATACTGAAAATTGTTCTTGTCGACCATGGAACTCAAACCTTAGAACTTCCCGGTTACGAGACTTCAATGCTTCTACTTTGGCCTTTTACTATCTTCACGAATTTCGGCTTTGTGTTCCTCAAAGCATTATTTGTTTATTATTTTAATATTAAACAAAATATTATTTTCCATCGTTTCCCATCTTGAAACTTATGCATGTATTCATATAAAGTAATACATATATTTTCGTTTAAAACTAAAAATTCATTAATTAGATAAGACTATTCGATATGCATTTAGATAAATTTATAATTAAATAATGATTCATACATGACACTATAGTTTAAAAATTTGGAAAATACCGATCGTCATAATAATTTCTTCGTAAATACATCAAATTAGTTTATAACCTTCCATTTCTAAACAAAATTCAAGATTAAAGTAGGTTGAAGATAAACCAAAAGCGGAAACATTGAAATTCTAAATTTTCATTTCAATCTTAGGATAAACCAAAATGATTTACCAAATATTAATAAAGCTGATTAATAATTATGAAATAATATGCTAACGGCGAGAAAATCTTTTACTAGATAATAATGTATCATTTATTAGTACTTAATGAACTAAAAATTAATAGTTTTGGGTTAAAAAGACTTCTATAATTATTACTACTACAGATCGTCCATGAGGTGTACACTTTTGTAATTATTCAAATAGGGGTCCCGCAAATTGATCTGTATATCATATGTATTCATGTTGTGTCAAAACGTAACTAAAATGAGAAGAATAAAATTGGGATCGTAAAATGATTTGATGAATGTATACAAGGAACTTATTATACATATTGCACTTCCCCATGCCCTCTAATACAGCAAAACATCGTTTGAGCTATCTATGAGGGGATGAACTCTTATGATGATGGAAAATTATCGTTGAATCTCAGCACAATACGTTAAGTCCATCTACCATTTACCATCTACCACCAACCCCTGGCGCTGATGAAGTTCTAGAACATGGCGATCAGTCATCGGTACGCTTAATGAAAGTCACACCCACCATCAGTTAGGAAACATGGCTTAAGACACCACGAACCCATGCAATTGATCGAAAGGGAGAAATAGAGGAATAAAGTTAAGGAGATTCGATGGATACCGCATGCTTAATTCAGCCACAATATTAAAATCCTCCTCTGGCTTACAATATATGTCGAATTCGACCAGTATATTTTCATCGAAGTGTTCTGTTCCCAACGAAAAATTACACATTGTGAAAACTATACCACAAAATCCTGTATGGAGTTTTCAGGAATTTTATGAAAGAAGATCTTGAACAAGAGGATGTCGCCAAGTATGCACAGGGGTATAACTTTTTAATAGAAATCATCGTGCAGTTCACGATGGTTTTAGGACATCAGTAATTCTGATTAAAAAATGCTCAATTTTATTGAATAACTAGCCTTAACCCGCGGCTCCGCTCGCGTCGAAATTACGAAATATTTGTTACTCAAGATATTTAATCTGATGTTTGATACACTTAAATAATACATATTATTTAGCGAAAAAAATCGACATTTATTGTGGAAAAAACCATGCCTATAACCATTCTGGCATAACTCAAAATGTTCACTTCAAATTTTGAGCATTCATTGACTTCCTTTGAACGTGACAGATATTTACATGTGTAAACATTCTGGTAGTACAGCAATACTACTCTTCAGGTCTCTACTTTTCATGATTCCAGCCAAAGTCTAAACTTATATTACTACTTCGACATCACTATACTCCCGAATACCTCTACTCCGATAAATCTCTATATTCCACATCTTCACTTCCCAAACTCTTACTCTTGATTTTTCATGTAATTCATATGAAAAGTAGTGATCTGAAGAGTATACTTGTATTGCCGACATTTTTGCCTTACAATTCAAAAACAATTTGACTGTGAAGAAAAATGTTCGTTGAATTTTTTGTCAATATTTTAACCAACTAATTATTTATATTATCATTTTTCATTTACAGAGGGATGGCGAGATTCAGTGTTGGGTGCCCCGCGACGCCTAATGACAACAATTACCAGCTTGTCACATGACAATTCATTCCATCCCACACCGGTGAGTCATTCAAATTCAAAATTCGAATTATTTATGAACAAAAATCGAAACCATAGCTCATCCAAAGATTAATTTTATGACTGTATATGTATATACATAAGCACGCTTTGGTTTTCCACGATCTCAATATGAAAACGTAAATGTTCACGATCTATCCTCGGGGTACAATATGAAATGTAAATGAAGGCACCCGCCCTATCACCGCCCAAATTTTGAATCGCTCCAACGCGGGATTTTCGGCGATGCCTACGGGCAAAATATGTAAATGACACGCAACGCGTCGGAAAGGATCTCGTTATATCCTATACACTGTATTCGAATTCCCTCTTAAGGGAATATATACATATAGAAATATATAAAATTTATAACACGGGGAAAAAATATTGTAAAAATCAATTATTTTTTGTCTGCAAAACTTTACATCTTTTTTCATTTCTTTGCTTTTATAATTTATTTCTTTAAGTAGAAAAAGACGTCACGGTTGAAATGGAAAAAGTTCTTCATTTAGCAGCTCATTCAGAAAAGAAAAAAAAAATATACCTACACAAAAGACAGTTTCTCACACTATGTAAAAGTAGATGAAAAACGATAAACCCATAACTTCAGGTGACGTGTTAGGGTGAGAGATATTCCAGACACCCATAAGGAAATTACTTTTTGAAGAGCAAAAGCTCTCATCGTGGAGGAAAAAAAAATTTCAACACAAATTCTGAATGAACTTTTACAAAAATTTTCCTACTGCGTATATCTTGTAGGCTGATTACTTTTGGTATATTCTCGGTGAAGATAATGATGCATTTAGCAATGTATCTTCGTGATCAATCATTCATAAATAATATAATATCATTGTATTATCACTGAGATGTCTGATAGTGCGGCTAATTTATTTATGAACATCCGGACTATCACCATCGCCACTACTCCGTGTAATATTGTGGCCAGTTGAAAAAGTATAGGAGGGTGAAGAGAACAAAAAAAAACAATGTTGAGGGTGCGGGTATGTACATAGACCGACGTAACGTAGTGGGGCGACCTCAACCCTCGAATGAGTCACGTGCCATCTGCCCCTCCACCCCGTGGTCTACACTGCTGAGCAATTCCAGTATACCTCGTGTTGTGTCTTCATGAACAACCCGGTATATTATGATGAACACAATTCATTCTTCACTGAATAGTATAAATCGACATTATACTACTTCTCTAAAGCTAATAAATTTGCTTGAACTCATTAGCTCAACTTTGAATCAGTTCGTGATTCATTTCAATTTCAGCGCGCGATTTTTCAATGAATCTTTTTTTTTTTTATTGTTTTTTTGCGTAACGAGACACGAATAACATAGCAGGTATAAGATACCCGCGGGTTATAAGGCCTAAATGATACAAATGATTAATTTTTTGTTTGTTTATAATAAAAATTATAATTTATCATCTACATTTTATAAAAAATGTATTCAAATAACGATTAATTTTAAAACTTAATGATTAATTTGGACATTTTTCATATTAATGAAAATATGCCTTAGGTAAGCCTTATTACCTGCACGTACCTGATACACACAGTGAAAGATTTTGTGTAAAAGTTCATTCAAAATTCGTGTTGAAATTTTTTTCAGATATTTTTTACGGAAAAGTTATTTGAAATCTACACGATATTTATGTGATTCGATTCAACACAAACACTATGCTGAACACTTGCAAAGATTTGAAAAATGTGTCAATACAAAATGGATATAGTAGGACAGATAACAATTTTGTGTTAAATTTAATTTAAAATACTAATTAGTTTACGAAAAATTATTTTTCTGCTTCAACACGAATACTTGTGTTAAGATTTGATACCAAATTAAAAACAGTTATCACAAATTTTGTGTAAAAGCTCTTGCACCAAATTCTTGTCTACTCTCTTTCCCGAATTCGCTAAATATATTTTTAATAGTATACAATTTATTTCCATAAGGCTTCAATTTATTGAAAAATTCCAAACTCTATAAATATAACCTCCATGTATACGCAACTTATTTGTACATTAGTCATTTTATATCAACAAATAAATTTATACGCAAATAATGAGTACCATTGAGGTTGATGGATATAAATGAAGAGAAAAAACCAACGGAGAAGAGGATGGGTGGCAGTAAAGCTCGGTGGACTTCAAAGCACCAGGAGTGTCGCTAACTAAACTCACAAACGATACTGCCTCCAGCTGCACACGTATTTACTCACATATATGTATTATATAAGCATCGAGATGTATAGAGGAGAGGAAGTTTGCCATTTCCAATCCGAATCCATTTGGTGATTAAGTGTAAACTTGTGAAGTTGTATAGGGCTTAGCTGGGCGTAAATAAACGCACTTTTGCAAATACCTAGTGGATATATGTATACCCGGGAAAAAAGGATATTACTGTACCTTTACCCTTTTATCAATGCTGTAATAAAATCAACAACAAAAACGATTTCCAGACTATCGATTAGCATATGAGTCCTGCATTATCAGAATGTACATTAGCTATTTGGAAAATAGAAATAGTATAAAAATCGTTTTTTCCAAAAGTTCAGAATGTTCATATTTATGAATTAGTTTGATAACATTGCAGTCCAATTTAATCTGTGGTGAAGGAATTGAAAGAATAATACTTATTAATAATTGGTGATAATCAACTAACAAAATCCAATATTTCGTGAGCAAAATTATTCATTCTTTTATATCATAATTTCGCATTAATCCAAATCAGTGATTTTCAAAGTCATTTATAACTGCATGTTATTTATTATAACATTAAATTGAAATTAGAGTTGCTAGTTCCTGAATGGCATGACTAGTCATTGAGACATGAGAAGCAAACGTATCGTGCAACGTTAGAGATATCGAGTTGCTAATGGCTGTAAGTCAAAGTCCCAACATCGCTATAAAAACGTATGCAGGACGTAATCGAAGGGAGAATAAAGGCCTTTCTTCTCCCTTCGTGCCTCTTTGCTATTTCCACTACCCAAACCTTTACTTTCTACTCGCCCATCCCCTTTACCCGCCTAATTGCACGACGACCTCTTTTCCTTTCATCCCCTTTTGCCTCATCGTTTCTACATCTCAACATACTATCTGTATCGCCTGCACGACTCTCAATTGAACACGAAAGAATGGGGGTGGATTTTCGGCAAATAGCAAGAGAATGTATCTTGAGGTATAGCATTGGATTTGGTAGAGAATTTAGTTCCGTTTTGGATATGTATCAAGTCAATCGGAAAGTAATGTCGTTACTGCGCATATTGTTATTTTTTTTGCTCGAAAAACAATAATTTTTTTCGATCCGGCATTGAAAATTTACACACTAGATGGCAAAAGGTTGCAAATAACAAGGATGATTACATTATTTATTAGATATAAATACAATAAAGAAAAAATTGAAGGGTCAAAAAAATTTCCGAAATTTTTCCGTGTTTTTGACAGGCTGTATTTCAGTAAAAAATGGTCGTATCAAGTTTTTGAAAAAAGCATTTTGAAGCTCTGAGATTCTCGTTGTTAGGTCTTCTGGTCAAAAAATTTTAAGAGCCATGGTTATCATGTAATCCTAAGAAATAGCACGAAGAAAAAATTCGCAAATTTTGTTTCTTCTTTTTTTGAGTCCACAAACTTGGAAAATTTTTTTTATCTAAACCATTATTTAGATTAGATAGCTTGTTTATTCAGCTTCATTTTATTTTTTTAAAACCTCGATACGAACATTTTTCACTGAAATATCAGACTTTTAATGGAAAAGGATCCTTTTGTCTTCAATCATCAATATCTCAGCGACAAATGATCGTACAGAGAATTAAAGGGCTGCTTTAAAAACTGGAATAAATTTCCTATACGACACTGCCTTAATTTTGAGAAAAAAAAATTTTTTTCATCTTTAACATGAATTTGAAAAAAGAAGGAAAAAAAAGGTAATTTATGGTTTTTTAGAAAATTGACGGATAAATTGCAAATATCCATGAAACGATTAATATCAAACGTAACTCTTTGAGCTCGGTATACCCAGAAAACCCCTGTAAATTTTCATTTCGATCGTGTGAATCGCTTCTCTGTTTCAAACAATTGAACTTTTGAAAAAATTAAAGGGTCCAAAAGTTGTGTAAAAATTGTACACCCTAATAAACGGTAGAGAAATTTTTGTAAAAGTCCACTTAAAATTTGTGCCGACCATTCTTAACGCAGATTTTGTATTAATTTTAATAATCTGATGATTATTCATGATTTGAGAATACAAATATTTCATGATAGTCATGTGTCTGTCATTAGATAAATTTTAATTATTTATGTGGAAAGTTTGCTCATCATATAACTATACCTCGAGTATAAATGATACGGAAAGGTGACACCTGTCGACATGCATGTAAAGGAAAATACAAAATATATGTGTAGATTAATTGTGGTCGTACGCCAGGGTCAAGTTTTCAGTCAGTTCATTTGAAGCGCTGGTTCATATATCCTTCCCATAAATATATAATTGTATAGATATATTGAAAGAGAGTGAATACGAGTGAGTGAAAAAGAAAATAAAAAGCGTGGAATTCTCAACAACCCTCATGAACACACGCCCGACGAACTCTCCAATTACTTGTGTGTGCGATTCTCGCGTGCGATTATCACCGGTACTACAAGCACGACCGGAAGGGTGACTACACCATCATCATGTCAGGTTCAAATCTGTTCCCTCTGTCTCGTATACCGTTCCCCTTTCCCTCCTTATTCTTTCGGATATCGACAACCCCTAGTCACTACCGTCGAGTCTCTCAACTCGTCACAACCCTCACACAAAAGCGAGTTTGCACGCGTCCCCGAACTCACGTAAATTCTCATAATTGCTCCGCGTGGTTGCTCGCCGAAATGAATCAACCACTGTTTTTTTTTCTCAATACATTTGACTTTATGTCCATGTTAATATATCAGGAGCGCTTTAAAATGAAACTTTCATATCATTATTATCGACATAATGATGGTAAAAACTTATCTCGCAACAGTAGAGGATATCTGCAAGAGCCTAACGAATTCTGTTGTCTCTAATTTGTCATCCACATGGTGAATGCGGACATGCACGACCATTGGAAAAGTAAATCGAGTTAAAACTTAAATATACACAAATTTATGTTCTTCAATTCTAGATTACTTTTTTGAATGGAGTTTAAATTTCAACTCGAAAGTGACGAGTAATTGATGAAACATATCTAAAATCAAAAAATTGTAGACATAAAATTTCAAATGCATTCAGTTCGATTAAAATATATATTTAATTATATTTATTGTATACATTTTTATGATCTATATGCTACACAGTGTTGAACAGTGCCCAAGCATAATTATTGAGTTTAGCAATAATTACAATAGTATCAGATATTTTTTTTTTACAATCATGTGAACTTGACTCAATTGTTTTTTCTTTGTTTGAAAATCTTATTTTAATTTCCATTTTGAGTATGAATACACGGGCTGATCTTCTTTGCGCAAGAACTTGACATGGAGATACGGCCGTGTCTCTTGAATCCATCAGTATTATTTATACGATAATCAAGAAATTTTCTCAGTCATGTTCTATCACGTTCTAGGATCTAGTACGATTGAGACTTCGTGATACACCAGTATACACGAAAAATTCCCCTTATACTCTTTTCTACCCTTATCCTTGTTGAGATGTCGTGCGAGGTCGTTAGTATGGGAATACATGCGGTGCATGTCAATGAGTTTAGCTAAATAAGGGGTACATGAGAGGAGTGGGAGGTGATTTAAAAAAGAGGTATGGAGATGGGTGAGTGGCATAGAGTGAAATTTCTCATGGGAATCGGGACAGCCGTTGTCAGACGAACATGGAACACACGCTTATGTTAGAGAAGGGGTCGCGAGTTTATTCTTTATTTATTTATTTTTTTTTCCATCAGGATTCGACTGACTCATGGCGTCTCATGGTAATCAAACTAGTTACCTACTTACTTTTGGGATTCGTTACGTGCCAAGAATTGTGATCTGCTCGAGCTTCTTCATTTGATTTTATATATTATATACTTCCAAGAAATAATCTGGAGAAAAATTGTGTGAAATGATAGATTGGGTTGACTGAAAAATGGAAATAATATTTAAGACTTAACGATATTTTAATAATTCCCAAATTATTTCGATTTGTTGTTGTTTCTGTTTTGATATAGTTATATATTGACCGCTGTGAATGGATTCGACTGTTAGTTATATAGACTTGGAAAATAAAGTGAACGTAGGGTCGCCGCATGAGTTGCAAAGTTGGATCTTATTAGTGAGGTGTGGGCAAAAAGGGGATTCAATAGCCAACGAACCATACGACATACGAGTGAGGGTCCTTTCTCATACCAGACACGCTTCGTTTCTCCATTGATTCTTTATTTTACAATCGATGGAACTCGATAACAATGTGCATGAAGAGCGAAAAAAAGCGAGAGGGAGAATAAGTGAGTGACATGAATGAGTGAGGAAGAGAGAGTTATAAGTACATATACAAGGGTGTGTGTGCTTGTATTATTTCCCCTCAGTAATGGTGGACGACAATCTTTGCCCTACCAATGTATATGTATATAGATGTATATATTTGTCTATTCAATTATTAAGTGCACCAGACAATGTCAATGTTTGAATATATGGTTTATTTATTTTCGACAGAAGGGCGAGCCTTTACCGAGTCTCCCGGTACCACAACTGGAAACAACGATGCAAAAATACTTAGCACAGGTTGAGGCAATTTGTCCTAGTCATTTGGATAAATGCAAACTGTTAGTCAAAGCATTTCTTGCTGGGCCAGGACCGAAATTACAACAACAACTTCTAGAGCATCAACAAACCACGATCAACTGGGTAAATTTACTGAATTTTATTATCTTATGGCTGATACTATAGTGATATTCTGAGTCGGAATTTTTGTACTTCTCTAAGTTTTCTAGTAGTCGATTAAATGGCACTCGTTGGCCTATCAATTCTACTTTGAATTTGAGGAACCTTCCAAAATTTAGGATTGAACCTAGTTTGATGCTTTTTATACCCAACATAACATTGTAATATTTTATTTCATAATAAACTTAGACGCAAGTTCCTCCTTTGCGCCTCAGAATGGAAAATTTGGGAATATGTCACTACTTCAAGGTGTTGAGGCGGAGTTGTATTTTCTATTGAAATATTTTTAAACAACCTTCCTTACTCCTGAAGAACCCCACTAAATGCCAATAATGAGGTTTAAAGTAGCATAAAAATTTCGACTCGGAATCTAGCTTGTGATATATCCATCATAAATTTTTAAGTTCACTTTATGAAAGCTGTCAAGACTGATTTTCATAAAGCAGTTTATTTATTAATGCTAATAAATATTTATATGATCAAGTTATTGGCCAAATATTTCGATGGAATAAATTTTAAATACTGTAAAAAAACACACACACCAGATAAAAACGTTGCTTTTTCAACAACTAAGTGGCACAACACCATTTTCATTTCAACTCGATTCCCCGTCAGCGTCTGATATCTACAGATGCCTCAGGAGACGTTATAGTGGAACGAGCTGCTCCGCTGAATGCCACGCTTATAGGTACCCACACTAACGCTTTTCGTGACTTTTGCGTTTCCCCCTCGTCCAAAGTCCCATGGGATCTGTCCCCACGCACCCTTTCTGGCCCTCCTTCACCGTCCCATACTACTCTTCCTCTCGTAAACCGGATCGTATAAGCCATCAACCCCTGTCCGCGATCCCTGGCCCCCGCACATTCAATGCACCCCTCTGCTTGCCTCTCAATTGTATGAGGCTGTTCAAGACCCCCGCGGTATATAAATAAATAAATAAATAAATGGATTTACGACTTGGGACGCAATAACTCTCGACTTTTGGACCCAAGCAGAAGGTTTTTCACTCCCTCTTTTCCAATAGTGGAGCATCTAAAAGCATACAGGTATATTTATAAATAAAAATAATGTATAGAAATAAATTTGTATTTATAATTGTGTGATATATAAAAAGATGTTGAATATAAATCACATGAATAGGTATAACTGCATAGAGTTATATGAAAGAAGATATAAGAGAAGTAAAGAAACGATTAAGAAAAACGTATTTTCAATCAAATTTGAAATTTTTCTTTGATAATTGTATCAATAATGTGATTGTAGACGATATAAAAGATGAGATTAAAGAATGAATTAAATAAGTGGTCGAATAAGCTAGCTGGATAAAAAAACAAATCAAGTTATAAAAAAAAGTAACACATTGAATAATCATGCCAGAATGATATTGAAACAAGTGTGTAATTTATCCTTTATACAGATGCAAAAACAATGTTTATTGTTATTTTTATTTTTTCAAACACAAAAAGGAAGATATAATACTTCTCCAAGTGTACATAAAAATTATTTATGACAAAGCAAAAGGGATATTGAAATATACCTCACACCTCGGAATAAAAATAAAAGCATGCAGAAAGAGCAAGAATGGGAGATCGAGAAAAGGAGGTGTGACAACAGAGACGAACTTATACATATTTGTATAAAACTAAATGAAGATGGAAGAAACAGGAGATACAGAAGGGGCGCATGAGAGAGTGGATTTATAAAGCTGCTGTAGGTGGCGGTAAGCTAATATCACGATACCCCGCAGCGAACTAGAAAATTTCATTGGGACTTCCATTATTCATTTGTGTTTTTACACGTATATGAAATGAATATATTATATTCTCTTCAAACTATTATATAACGCCCTTATAGCCTTTCTATAGCTTATTATTTTTCGTCTGTAACATTTTAAAGGCTGAAAGAATAGTACATCAGGATAAGAATAGTAACATGGAAATTTTCTTACATTTTTTTATTTCTTCAAAATGCATCAATATTCGACTTCGATTCACCCTGTTCAACCTAACGTCACACATCCTAAGGCGAAATCTATGTCCTACTTCTATGCTTATAGAAGCTCTTTGAACCTCATATGATACTTCTAAGTCCTATAAGATCCTTATTCGCGCTTGCAAGTGGAAGAAATCCAAATTTCTGCCACCTTACAGGAGTAAAAGAGGATCTAAATTACATTGTATGTCTATTGTAGAAATGAAACATGAAAGTAGAACATACATTTCGACTCGGGATATTTCACCCGACTTGAAAAATATTTCTTTATATAAAAGCATTCTTTAGTAATTCCAAAGTACCACGTGTAGTCTTCAGTTTTTTCCTTCAAAATACATTACAGTTGTATAATTTACTTGGACGCTGATAGTACAAAGATATGTATAGCTTTCCAGTCAGCACATACTGTATAATGCATTACTGAAAACCTCCCCCTTTTCATATCTAAAAATATACATATACACGAGCTTTTTTTATGAAATAAAAAAGGACAAAAAATTTGTTATCTACCACTTGTTTTCCACCCGCGGAATTCATGGGGGATTGGTAAGGGCCAGAAGAAAGGGAGCTAATCTAGGCAATTTAAATGTTTGTCCCCGTGAAGAGGGCGGTAGTGACAGTAGTAACAGGGACATGTAGGAGATGAAGCAACGACGACCATAGCAAGCAGCTAGAGAGAGATATGGTACAAGCGTATCGTTTTCGTCGGTGCAGTAATCCCTTGTTGAAACAAACGCTAAGCCCTGTGGATTGTCTGCGGTATTGCGCGTTGATACGTCCAACAATGTTGAGGGTTGTTTCTATACATATATATTTTTCTCATATCCCTTGTCTCTATTCTCTTTCGCGCACTTCCCCGCGTATACATCAGACCCTTCTGTATTTGTCTTTGCCCTGAATGAGTATCAACCCCTTGTGCTCAGACCACCCGTTCGTTACATTCGTATGTATACACAACTCCTCCTTCTTTGTCATCCTACGATGCAGATATGTCACATTTATATGAAATAGGTCGATTGTGTATACAAGTCTAGGACAAGAGCTCGTCTCAAGGGACTTTAAAATAAAAATTCTTTATGATGAGTCAATAAATTTAAACAAATGAAAGATATTTTCGAAGCGAAAGTGGAAGGAATTCTCGTATTGTCTTGGTAATATTATGAATTCATATTTTTCGCTTGCGGCAATTAAAGCATTTAATTCACTTACCTCTTTAAGGGTTGGTGGAATAAAAATTTAATTAATGTTTCAAGTCTCATCATCGGGACGATAAAAATAGTATGCAATACACGCCGTGACATAGCAATTAATTTTTTATTTTCTGTCGTAAATATTTCAATCCCCTTCCAAGCATCACACCTTTAGACAATATAAATGAAATGTAAATTGTTCATATTCAGTCATTCAAACTCGATGGATTCTGATCTTATATCTGAATTCCGAATTTCTGAAATATGCATTAACAAAGGGTGAGTTTAAAATTCGAATGGTGAATGATCGTTATATAAATTTTCCATAATAATTACGTCATTCACCATAACTAAATTAAAATTAAAGTATCCAATATATAAATTTGTATATATTGGATATTTTATCAAAATTCCTCATTTAAGTTTGTATACTATGTAAATACACAGTACTCTCACTGTAACTTTGCATTCTTAGAACTGGTAACGCGTTAAAGAGACACCTCACTCTCGTATAAAGGACATGGGTTGGACAAAAACAGCGAATTATACTCCGGTCGTTCTTTTGTCAATAAAGGGAGGGAAAAACACGTCTGAGAATTGCAAACGAGAGAAAATGTCAAAATTTTACCGCTTCACAACATCTCCAACTTATCGTTTGTATACAGGTTGGAATAGTAATGGTGGAGGCTCTATTCTAATGATATTTTAACCAGTTCTTAACATATTACCTACGCACAGATCTCAGATTCAGGAGTTAGAACATGTAAAAGAATAATTAAATACACGTTTTATATGACATGAATCGGTTAAATTTCGACTCGAGATGTTAAAAAGTGTACACTGTGTATGGACATATTCTGCATAAATGTTTAAGGATTTCTTATACACATATTTCAACAATCATAAAATTCATACATACACATACATATAGTCCCTATAGATTCTGGCATTGAGACTAACAGTTGTGAGACTCACGAAAACAGACGAAAGCTAGACTCTGAATTTTATAGTCGATCCTCATTATAATGAACCATTCGTAACGGACATACCTCCACTAAGTGAACTTTCCCTCTTATTTCCCCCATTCTCTCCAGCTATGCGCAAAGATATGCGCGGAAGTCAGCAGCAGGAGAATAAGTTTTATAACCTGCTTCAATCATTTAACATATATAATCGGCTAATGAAACTGCAGTAAGTGGAAGACAGATAAATGCACTATCAAAATAAACTGCAATTCACTATTATAATAACTTCACTTCATGGAGACGATATATATTAGAATGATGTTTGACTGTATGATGCAAAAAATTTCGACGAGATGCCCTTCTTTGAGGAAAAGTAAGAATCTATTCAGAAGCACATCTGAGGGGATCACGAATGTATTTTGCTTCCCTCTCTCCACACACTAACCAAGTCTCTCTGACACATAAAAAATATATACGAAAAAAACTTGGACGTGTCCCTTGCTGATACAAAAAAAAAAGTACCTAATCCCATAACGAAAAGGAAAGCGTTTGGACTATTGCCGCAATCCATAGGGGCCGGTGAGACATAAAAACAGAGATGAAGCTGAGCAACAAGGAAGAAAGAGACTGGTGAGTGAAGAAAGTCGAGTTAGGAATGGAAACCATCTCCCGTCCTGCGCACGTAACTTTCTTCGCAAGTCTCTTGGGACTATGGAACATGCTTGGGGTGTAATATTTTCTCCATCATCCCTCGTCCGCATTCAACAAACGCATATATATACACACGAATCCATAGTTTAGTCGTTTTACTTGACACACCGCAATGTTAGGTTGTCTATGTTTTTTCTAAGGCATCAATAAATTAATTACTTTACATAATATTCTATTTATACTATTTCATTATATTTTTCTAAGAGTCGAAACATTTTTTTATCGCGTTATTGTTGATTTTTATTATGTTTGTTCGTGTTTTGGTAGCGCTGATTTTTATAAAAGAACGATGTAGAGGAGCGAAACGTATAGTATGAATAGGTGAGGTGAAGAAGAAAGAAAGAAACGGGCGTGAGTTAATTACTCACTTTTGTTATGTTTTTTCGCCTTACCACAATCATTAGATTGTACCTAATTAGAATGGGAGATTTCCTCATAAATAAATATATACAAAACAAATTATCTATGGTAATTTGTTCGGAAATAAATAGTACAATAAAATATTGCAGTGCAACGAAAGAGGAATGATAATGTTGTTTGATAAATGTAAAGTTTGTACACACATCATATTTTTCTCAATAATTACACGAAAATAGCAAGTTTTTGAGTGTCATTTGCAGTGATAACATGGTATTTTTTCTGTCTACAGAAAAACTGGGGTTATGTGTTCTCTCTGGTTTGAAACAAAATACAGAAAAAACGAATGAATAAATGTGAGAAATTCATGTTCTCTGGTTTATCGATTTTTTAACCTCATACATCATCACAATTGCATTAAACTCTTTTTAAACTATACTTGCATTAATCTCTTTCAGAGATTTAAACGACTGGGTGAATCTGGTTATTCATCGATTTTTTTTCTCCATTGTATACTCATAAAAAAAATAAACAAGCGTTAATATCTTTATTTGACAAAATTATAGAATTTTCTGTTTGGTTAATATTCAAATGAAATATAAATATAGGGATAGTTGATGTATAGGAGAAGAGAGTAATAGATGGTATATCTAAATTCTAAGGTTAGTGTGAAAAATTATCTCCCCTCTTTTCTTTAATGATATTCTGCTCTTACTCAGACTGACAAATATTTACAGTGTCTTGTCGAATTCGAAACAGAAGACACTCTGATTAGCTCTGAGACGATGGGAATGGAAAACGTATAATACAACAAAATATAAATGGGGGTGACTTTACTTTCATCCACGACCCTATTAAAACTTCCGTATTATTCGAATGTTTTATTCTTGTTGATGATATAATGTTAAAAAATGTTTTCCTGTCTTTTTTTTTTCCTGAAATTAAGCTTCAATTCTACACGTATTTTTTAGAAAGTCATACAATTTACAAAAAGATCAAATTGGCAAATACCATGCACAATTAACATACTAAGAATCGCCAGGGTACGCGAGAAAAATAAAAAGTACATTCTGTATAATTTTTTTTCTACCATTGTTATATAATTAAATTACATTTATAATCACAGAAATAATCAGAGAAAATCGAGTAATGGGCCATATTTCAATGAGCACTTTATTGCGATTTGTATTATTCCATTCATTTACTCTCACTCTATGAAATGAATATTAAATGAAAAGTATGGTTTCTTGTATATTATAATTCGATGACGAGAGAGTGTTATATAATGAGAGAACATTAGCGCTGAAGAGAAAGGAAACGTTATTTATTCTCTATAAATACATGTATAAACACGTAAAAAAAATATTCTCTACAAAAAGAAATTTCATCCAAATTCAAACTAGTGAGAAATAAAAACTGGTCGAAAACATTTTATTCAATTTAAATCATTATGTAAAAAAATTTGGCAACATGATATCATGCTGGGTATATGTAAGTAGTTTGTAGAAATATTATCTCAATTAGGAATTTTTCCCCCCAGAGTCGAAATTTTTATGCTACTTTAAACCTAATTATTGGCATTTAGTGAAGTTCTTCAGGAGCAAGGAAAGTTGTTCAGAAATATTCTAAGGCGCAAAGGAGGAACTTGTGTCTGAGTTTATTATAAAATATAATATTACAATGTTGTGTTGGTTGTAAAAAGCATCAAACTAGCTTCAATCTTAGATTTTTAGAGGTTCGTCAGATTCAAAGTAGAATTGATAGGCCAATGAGTGCCATAAGATGTTTGATCGACTACTAGACGATCCAGAAAACCACAAAAATTTCGACTTGGGCCTTCTACAGCAGAAAACTAATGATATAAATATTTCATGAAGTTCGATGAGATCCGTGAAAAAAAAAATTACTTGCAATATCAACATGTATTTGATGCCCTATCACGGGTTCAAATACTTTAAAAATGTTGCATGCAAATTTAATAATTAAATTTTCAATCGTATTTTTTTTTTATTGCGTTGAGAAATTATCTATTCATCTAATGATATTCCCTCATTCTTCACAAAGGAATAAATTATAATTAATCACCCAATTTAAATAAATACAATATATTTTTTAAATTGTTGTAGACATATAATAGAAAATTCTCTTTTGTTCTTTGCAAAATATTCCTGTGTGAATGAACTATTATTATTTCATAGTAAATTTTTCTGTTAATTCAAAATTAACACAATGATTAAAAATCTTATAATTCATTTGAAAAAATCTCCGGACAAATTCAGACTTTTATCTAGTCAAAAAACTAATCATGATTAATGGAGCTCATTATTTTCTTTTGTATAATCGTATTATACAAAGCATACTAAATTGTATACTCCATATAAAACAAATATACAAAATTAGGATGGGTATACAAAGGTGCAAAACGTAATGGAGTTCTTGCTATCGTGTTGCGCAGAATCCCGGATAACGATTGCATCAGCAGCACCACACGACGAAAAGTCGGAGCTATGTCGTAGGTTCGAACTACCCGCACGTGATATAGTATATGTATACACAGTACAGGTGCGCCGATAATCCTAAATCTAGGTCACTAGGACCGCTCGCTCAAGACTGAAGCAATATCCAGACACAATTTGCTTAAAACAATGTCTGAAATATTGGACAAATATTCTTTTCTATTGAATTCAAAGTCAATTTTACTTCACAGTAAAAAAATGTTTGTAAAAGTCCACTAAGAAATTGTGTTAAATTTTTTTAAATAGAAACTGAAACTGAAAATGACGTTGGAACAATACATTATTTATGTGACTCGATTCAATTCGATGAAATTATATTTGGAGGAAACATAAATGTATGACAGGTATTGATTTGGTTTTCAATGAGCCTACGGTGTTTGGACCAGGGGAACACATCCATGCAATCAATCGAAACAAGAGTGTTTGGTCATAGTTTTTAGTATTGATGAGGACAAACACAGAGAATGATATGAGGGTGTGGAGTTTTAATGCTCTCCGGTTTCCAGTTCGAAACGATACTTCATTAGCTTGACCCGGGTCGAGTTTCAGCTAAAATTACTCACACTTAAACATACATGAATATTTATAAAGTCGAGGACGATGTTTATAACTAAAATCATAACTAAACCTCTAACCACACCTGTTCTCCTCTTCTCACTCATAAATATATAACGCTAACATCATCTTAATAATCTTCTCAGGCCCAAGAAATTCCCTAAGGAACCAGGTATATACTTAGGAACTTTGTACGTCAATAAATACAAAGTACTAAATGAAAAAAATGAAGAATATATAAAAGAAACAATATCGAAATGAAAAAACAATTTTTGATTCCATTGCAAAATTGAGCGTGTGGGATATAGTTAATATATTTCTGTAGACGGATGAATAAGTCGTGAGTGTAGAGGGAGTAAGGATACGAGCCTGCAGAAGTCGATAATACCGCGTTTGCGCTGACTGAAGGGGTCGAGACGAATGAAACCAAATGAGAGAAAATACCATAGAAAGACACAAAAATATACGCGTCCAGGCATGAATACATACACCTAAATACATAAATATTATTATACCGCATATTTTGAAGACATTATTGGGGCGTATCGCATACTTCGAGGACATCGAAACACCCTGAAAAAGAAATTTGAATCTAAATGATTACAATTTATTTTTAGAACAATATTGATTGCGCTTTACATAATGTTTTCTAAAAATACGCTTAGAAATTATATTTATTTATGTATATACATAATTATTTAGCTAAAATACACTCACAATTATATTTATGTGAAGGTATGAGGTGCAATGTTGTGCGTTCGACTAGTTCAGTTGAAATCTCCGTAACCCGAGACCGAGACATACAAGGCTCGATGAACAGGGTTGATGTCTCCCGAATCTTATACGCGCACCCTCCTCCCGATTTCCTCTATGAGTTCGCGTTCTCTTTCCATACAAAAGGCTTGCGCCCTTCCTCTGTACAGCCACGGGGGTCGGATGCTACCGCTTGATCTCCTCGAATCGACGTGGCTTCAAGTCGTGAGTTTATGACTGATGCTAGAAAGAGATAAAGTGCAGATAGAAATGGGAAGCTTCTCTTTGAAGCGCTAAACTCTCACGCACACCCTGAGAGAATAGCAGCTGTGGGTCTTCATATATTTATTACTATTTTCATTATTTTATTACAATTTTTTTTATTCAATCAAGTTTAATTAATGATGACGTATCACTTTCATGAATATATAAATGAAAATTTATGACCAAGCTTATTCAATATCATTTGTTTTCGAGAATTCTAAATAAATTTCAAACAGGGATGATGCAGTCCAATAAGTACGTAACCAGATCCGCGTCAAATTGTTTGTTGAATATATACATATGTATGTGTATGGAAATATATATGTATGAATGGCACTGTCTCGTTGTGGTAGTAAATAATTAATAACTACACTCGATGATGTTCACCCCAGCGTACATTGATTTGTCCTGCTGTCCATTTCACATGCCAGCAGGATTTTATATGTATATATTGTATAATATTACATTTTTCTATACGTATGATGTTATTTTAGAGTGAAAGCATGTATATATGCTTGATATATGTATAAAATGTACATTAGGGTCTGGCATTTTTAGGCAACTTTTTTTTTTCAAAAAAAAAACAGGCTGAAAACTTTTGTAATAAAAAAAAACTTCAATAATTGTAGTTACATTGCTTGATTTTGTTCAAACAACATAATTTCTATTGCTTTGAAATGATAATTAAATTCATTTAACATGAGTTATGAATAATTTTTTTTTAAAGTAAATAAAATTTTTAAAAAATATCTGACACGTGAGTATTTTTTTTTTTTGACTTTACGAAAATATTAGCGCATCAAAACCAGTTTTCCGATTGAAAATAATTTTTGAGACAATGATGAAGTGATTAGTATCGATTTAATAAGAAAAAAGTCAAAATTTCATACATTTGGAACTTTGTGTTTGAATATCTTTAGAATGGCTGTTTCTATGAAAAAAGTGTAAGAGACTTTTTTTGTAGAGCGTTCAATTCCCTACAAGAATATGCTATGGGCTTATCTCTATGATCTGCAAATGCTGAGCTACAAAAATAAAAAAAATTTTGTTCCTATGTTATTTAAATGAAAAATTAGAAACAGGCACCCCTAAATATTAAAATTAAAAGCTCCGCTTTAAACAGACCACTTTTTTCATCATCCAATAAGTTTTCAGGCTGTTTTTTGATAAAAAAAAAAAGGCTGGCCCAAAAAAGGCATACCCTAGTGTCTATACATTTTGATAAGAATAATACAACGCCAATGTGTATTTATGCAGTTATAATGCACATATTCACAATATTTTTATTGATTAACTTTATTTTCATTTCATATTATATCTCAATCAACTTATAGCTCAGCTTATTTATTAATTAATTTTACTTCACCAATTTTAAAAATAATCAAGAACTTCACTGATTCAAAATTATTCCATTGTTTTGTTCTTTTTTATTTCATAATTCATTTTATCTCAGAAAGCACTTTGATTTATTCGTCACTGGATTAAGCATCATTAAATAAGGATTATGCCACATTATCGTGACTTGAAATTCTACAGTGTCATAAGATCAATAAATTAAAGTCTACTAAAAAATATTTCTCTCAATAATAATATTATATATTATTAAACAGAATACATCGTATAATTTTCAGCGATTGGACGCACAAAATGTGATTGATAATATTCAAAAATGCAGACATAGACATCTATGAAATTCGATTAATTTAAATATTAATAATAGATGCAAAATAGGAACTAACGAATTAGCTGCATGTTAATAATTTGTTCTATTGTTTACATTCTTCAATAGGCGACTGATTGGTGGTTGAATGACATGTACTTGGAGGTACCATTAGCATTACCAATAAATAGTAATCCCGGATTGGCAGCACGACCAAAGAATTTTTCAAATCAACGTGATACTGCAAGTTTTCTCGCACGCTTTTTAATGGAGCTCTTGAATTACCAGGAAATATTAGACAGGTCAGTTGATAACGTAGATAAATGAAATAGTAAAAATAAATTAAACTTTTTTTTTTCTATTTTTATCAGCTTTATACTTCCGGATAGTTAGGTCGATTCTATGACCAGACGTTACATACTTAGTTCTCTTTATTTATAATATTTTTCTTTTATTATCATATCGACCTGTTTATTAATATTCCATATTCTTTTGTTGGAAGAATTGTGTCCCTTAAATTAAATAAATGAGTAGCACATAATAAAGTTGTTTTATTTATTAATTTGAAATTAAACGAAAAATGAAGTCGATCGAAAAATCTGATTTGAGTATATTAAGTAAAAATAAAAGCTCGCTCTGTTACTTCCATTGAAAAAGCGCAAGCCACAGCTTTCTGACTCGTTATCAAGTGACAGATTCGGAGTAATTCTACACTCGAATTCACTCAAAAATTTATGCGTCTGCTCTTAGCCTCAATTATATAAATTTTCTCTCTATTTTTCTCTTCAACATTCCTTTATTTCATTCTCAATGGAAAATGTGAGAGAGAAAAAATTGAACCCTGAGAAAATAAAGTGTCAGATATTTTACAAAATAAAAATATTCATCGATTTACTATTATTATCATTCTCCATCACATCATTTATTTATTTATATTTTTTTTTATATTCAATTTAAATTAATGCAACTTATATACAGGGTTATCTAAATTGAGTGTTTATCATTGCGAACTTTATTATTATTATTATTAATATGAAATTATTTAAATGAATAACTATTTATTAAAACATATCATTAATTAAGAATGAAACAAAACGTGTGTGTGTATTTAAGTACGCACGTAAAAAGTTATACTTCTTTGGCGTAACAGGATAAAAATCTTTCTAAAAATTTTATTCTTCGCATTATTCTATGTTTGTAATGTTTATAGAGAAAACGACACTAATAATAGAAAAAAAAAAGTATTTAATGCATTGAAAGAAAGTTTTATTATAACGCATTATCTAGTTGAATAAATTTTATTCAAATATCCTAAAAAAATTATTTATACATAATTAAAAAAATGGACAATTTTTAGCATGCAACTTATACATATTGATATTTATCATTTAATTCACGTCCATTGGTTGGACTTCAGTAGACATGAGAGTTACAAGAGGCTTATGGTAGCTAAAATATGATACAAATAGTCTTGTAAAGACATTGTCTGAATATCGTACAAATACAGCATCAATAGTTCTACCATGTCATGTTGTAGAAACTACAGAGTTCTTATTGATTGACAGATTTAAATCTTCACGTAAGAAATTGATAAGTTCCCCAGCATTTTCTGTGTTGAAATTAACATTGAAATCTCCACTTAAAATCAGTGGTAACTTATCCTCTCCTTTACCCATATATGTCCCTCTGACCATAGTGTATGGAAATAATGCCCATTTCAAAAAATGAATAATATCTTCAATTTTTTTATTTGGATAAATACAAATTGTGATCAATACAATTTTTTGACCATCTTCTGTTTTACACTCCGCAATACAATATTCACCCACTGATGACGTCGCTGAAGTAACAAAGTCGGACTGTTTTACAGTCATGTCGATAGTCGAAGTTACAATGCTAGTTGTATCATTTACATTGTGATAGATAGCAACTCCTCCAGCTCGAACATTTGATCGTTTGTATTGAATTATACAATTGAATTTTGGTATACTAATAGACTCATTATCGGACAACCAAGTTTCACCCAACATAAAAATTTGCGATTTTTGTACAGTTAAATCAATTAAATCACTGGAGTGAGCTCGTAAACTCTGACAATTGAAAGTATACACTGTCAAACCGTTCTTTTGGTTGAAAAAATGTTGGATGTCTTTACTAATTGTCAATAAGCGATTACTTGAGAGTCTTTTGAATTCATCTTGAAGACTAGTTACTGAGGAGGGTAAAATAAAATTTATTGAAATTATTTTAAATAAAAATATTTAATTAAACAATTAAATTTAATTTAAATTTAGTGATCAAGTAAAATAATTCAATGTTTTAAATTATTACTGAGATAAAAAAATTATATTTACCGGTAGTAACAGGCTGAGGCGATAGTTCGAACGTCATTTGCGAATTCGAAGTTGATGGAGTATACAAAACTTCATTCGCAGATAATTTACTTCCTTGAGCAAGTTGTTTTTTACGCAATCTATACATCCGAGACCTTTCTGCGGATGTTTTTGGAGTTGTTTTTATTTTTAGAGCTGCATTTTTTTTTCGGTTACGATAATTTTTACATTTCTCTGCATTATTTAAAGGCATCTCGAAAACGGAAAAATTTTAATCTTTTTTTAAATTATTTCTCACTGTGATTTATTTGATTATTCGTTTGAGTTCATTCATGTATTACAAATATTTATTAGAATTTATTTTGATACTATCGTCATGCTGTACTGTGTATAGGAGAACCTGACGGTAAATTTTATTTAAAATTTTAAGATTACTTCAAGAAAGAAACATTTAATTTAATTTAATATTTGGGATAATTTAATTTTTCCGGACTTCAATAATTATTATTTGTATCTATTATTGATTTATTTGTACACTTATTACACATTAAATAATAATGTAATAATTCATTTTAGTTTATGTTGTAAATAAATAATACATACCGTCAACTAACCTCAAATTCTACACATGTACTCAAAGCAATGTGTAAAAACCACTTTTATTACTTGTAATCACAGTAAATTATCTTTAAATCAATAAATTGTTGATAAATATCAGTCACCACGATATATTATTTGGAAAAATATTTATATATATTTATATATATTTCATTCGGACTGATACAAAACACGTGTTGTAGGTTCAGAAATACTTGAATACAGTTGCCAGTTCTCACGCAAACTAAAATGTTGACTAGCTAATTTCATGGTGTCGGTTTTTCGTGACAGTGTGCGCGCGCATCGTAAAAATTTACTCTCAACATTTTTCCCTAACGCACCAAAAGAAGTATAATTTCAAAAATTTGTAAAAATTTTATTTGTTTGAATTTGACGACATTACTTTCCGATTGACCTATTACAATTTTCTTTTTCATCAAATGTCGTCCTAATATTCGTTCTATCACTAAAGTAAGAGAAAAACTGTCTTCCAATGTGAACGCAGTTGAAAAAAATGTGACTTGCCTTGATAAATATATTCGAGAATTAAATCTATGAAATCATCAATTATCTGACTCTAAAAAAAAAAAGAGTTTGAGCTTCAAGAATATAACAAAGTTCTCAATGGTGGACACTTAATTTGGATAACTTCTTATAATGATCAAATATAATAATCGAGAATATAATGAGAAAAAGAAAGCTCAAGCACAACATCAATTAATTTTAGAAATCAAATAAAACACATTAAATATTGTTTTTATCAAATTAGCAAAACATTGGAAGTGGAGCATGTAAAATCGCGAGATGGACAGTCGGTGCAGCCACTGTGTATGGCCCAACATTACCAGATGTTTCGTCTTTACCGTAAACCAGGTGATAATAAAGATGAACATATCATTTTAAATAGATCTAACTCAGGAGATCATGTAATTATTGCTCATCATAATCAGGTAAATTTTCCATTTATTTTCAATGTAATAATTCTTAAGTATTAAACATATTCAATGTTTTTAATGTTAGTTTTATAGTATACCTGTGAGAGCAGCGGATAGAGGTAAAATAACGGAAGTCGACATGATTGAGCAATTATTGAAAATTATGGAAACTCCACCGAATCCCCATACACCACCTGTAGGAATTTTGACATCAGCCAGCCGTCCAACATGGTCCCAAGCACGTCAGGAACTATTGAAAAGTAAAAATACAACAAAAATTATACATCTACCTTAATCATGAATATATTTGAAATTAATACTAAATCATAGTTTATAAATATGTGTAATATTCCCACTTCAAATTACCATAATTATATTTGAGACTAAAGATAATTTTCGATAAAGCCTTTAGGGGAAGAGTGGTATGATAGAGCCAAGTTGTGAAAGAGCCATTATCATTTATTTTCGCGGTAGCTTTCGAACGAATCATGGATGTATTATTATTTTAAGATAGTAACATTAGCCAAATGTCGCCCACAAATATTTGACAAATTATCAAAAATAAACGGCGTCGATACGACATATTGATGATTTCGTCGTCAAAAAGTAACTTTTTGAGTTCATTTTATTTGTTTTTTGACGTCTATACAGACAAAACTAATAGTAATATGATTATACAATAATTTTATGAATATATAAGGCCTTCTAATACCATATATATTTTGCAGGAAAATCTTTCATTTTATAATATTTTTTGGGATTATGTTTCTTGGGAGAATATGTCATGAAAGAATCGGGCTGTAGTGTGATGAAAAAACGAGCTTTATATGGTCCCTTCCAAAAGCTCTTACTAAGAAATCTAAAATAAATAATGATACAGACTCAGATACATCAAATAAAATTATATGAGTTCTTAAAAAGATCGTACCAAGTCAGGTTGCAATGATTGATCTCAAACGGCTAATTTCATGAGAATTTCTTAGATTCAAGTGAATATTTTATCCAGAGTTTGCGTTATATAAAACGTCTTATAATTATATAAGATATAAAATTATATCTTAACATTATTAGTAAATAATATCTTTGTTAATCTATAATTTCAGTCCTGTAATAAGAACTTGGCTCTTTCAAAACATTGGGTGGCTTTTTCAACGCCTATGTGTTATGAAAGAGCCGGATTTCATTATTTTTATAAATGATTAAAAGTCCAAAAATACCCATAATTTTGAAAAATGTTTCATAACATCACGTACATAAATGAATAAACAATTACTCATTATATAAATTTGTTTAATTATTTATTTCCTTTTATATTATTTATCCCTTTTTCAAAACTGGTTCTTTCATGCCACTCTTCCCCTACTAATTCAAATAACATTGAATAAACTTTAATAATAGAGATTTATTTATTTCATGATTTTATAATTGATTCAACGTTTTTTTTTAGATGAATGCAATCGACACAATTTGGAATTAATGGAGCGATGTTTATGTGTTGTATGTATTGATGATGATATTCTACCAGTAACATTTAATGAATCTTGCAAAAAAGAAAATGAGTGGCTCAACAATCGTGATTACGCAAACGTTTTACACCACAGTCTCCATGGAGGTGGTTCAAGATATTTTGGAGCAAATCGTTGGTTTGACAAAACTGTGAATATTATTCTTGGCAAGGTAGAAATTTATTAACATGAAAATTATCTAATCGGATTCAACCAGATATGATAATATATATTAGAATGCAGAAATCTTTCCTAGTAAAAATATTTTTCTGATTTTATTCAAAAAGCTTTTCCTATTTCATCAGGGAATTCTCTCAAATTTTTTATTTTTCGCCGAGTTAGATTCATTATATAATTTCAATATTATATTTAATCATATAAATATAATCTAAAAAACAGTAGAAAGTTTGAATTTTAAATCATTTGTTTACTTTTCGTTTTACAGGCGATTCAAAAAAAAGCAGCTTAGAAAATTAGCAGGGATTTTTTTTGAAGCATAATTACACTCTTGATTTTTCGATCATATTTGGTTATAGTTAAATCTGATTAGTTATAATAATTTTATTTGCTCAATTTCATCATCGTATAATTAATTATGATATTGTTTTTGTTTCTTTATCAACCAGGACGGAATGTGGGGACTAACGTATGAACATTCAGCGGGTGAAGCCCCAGCAATATTTTCCATTTTTGAAAATTTAACAGATAAAGTTGACGCAATGACATCATCCGAAAATAATCAAATACCATCTCATTTACCAATGCCAGAAAAGCTTGAATGGAAACTCTCAGAACAAAGTTTAAATGATATACGCGAAGCCACAACAGCATTTGACGGGCAAGTAACCAAAATAATAATTTTATTAATAATACATAGCATAAATTGAACGATTTCTCAATTGATTAATGGCATAATTTTTCAATTAGTCATCTATAAACCATCCAAGTCACAGATAGCTTATACAAACATCAAAATTGTTCTCATGAAATGATCTCGTTCTCACTTAATTATCTGTTTGAATTTTCCGATATTACTTTCCGATTGATTTAATATGATAGAAAAAACAGAAACAAAGAACTATTTAATATAAAATGTTTTCATTTCCTGGAGAATCATTTGTTTAAAGTTTGTCCTAACATTCAAAATCGACGTACGACCCATAGAAAATGTTAATAAAATAGAATAATAACTCTTCAAGAGGTGTACTTCATTTTATGTATTTATAATAAATTTGTTTTAATAAAGGTTGGTGGAAGACTTGGATCTCTGTATTTTATGGTTCGACGAATACTCTAAAGAGTTTATTAAAATATGTAATATCAGTCCAGATGCATATATTCAATTGGCCCTGCAATTAACTTATTTCAGGTATAAAGTATTTTTCATATTTATTGAAATTATCTTGAAATTTTCGTTCTAATCATTTATTATTTTCTTTTATTTTTGTTATTTATTCTTTTGTTTTTTTTTTTTCTATTCAGAATTCATGGCCACTTAGTAGCAACGTACGAGAGTGCAAGTATTCGTAGGTTTGCATTGGGACGAGTTGACGTTATTCGCTCAGCAAGTCCAGAAAGTCTTGATTGGGTCAAAGCAATGTGCCAAGGTGATCCAGAATTGCTGAACGATGTACAAGAAGAAGGCACTAAAAGAGTCCACTTCACTATTTACAGTGTAATTGAATTTATTAAATCTGTCTCACATTGCGTCGCTTTTACACGTCTGTAATTTCCTGCACGAACGAAAATATTTTACTGCACTAATAACAATTAGTTTGCTTCTCACAAAAATAATATGGAATTAGACAGATGAAAATTTCCTCCTGTATAATTTGCACATTATTTTTATTTGTATAAGTATTGAGGGGTTTTATTTTTAGGCAAAATTTTTTTTGTCTGTCATACATGAAAATCTGATAATTTATAAAAAATACAAAATATTCCTGGTTGAAAAAGAATCCTGAGTTAATTAAAGGCTTAGCAAATTCAAAAATTCGATTTCTCATATAAATAACAGGAGAAAATTTTTTTTTCGACTTTAACTCGATTTTTCAACATTATTACACGATAATGAATGCTATAAAGCAGTTACATTGTTGATTTAGCATTATAGCGTTGATTGTAAGATAATAATTAAAATCGAATCAATAAATTCCAATTTAAAGAAAATTTTTTGTCAATTATATAATCAAATTTCACCATTTCAGCACTACAACTCGAAAACTGTTAATCGGAGAGCATTTGCGGTAAATCACTTTTTTACAGCAAATTTATTGCCCTACAAAAGTTGTACATTCATTTTTTCCAAAAAAAATTTTTGATTATCAAAAAATCGAGTTGAAGTCGAAAAATAAATTTTCTCTTGTTATTTATATGAGAAATCGAATTTTTGAATTTGCTAAGCCTTCAATTAATTCTATCAGGATTCTTTTTCAACCAGGAATATTTTGTATTTTTTATAAATTATCAGATTTTTAGGTATAACATATAAAAAAAAATATCACCTAAAAATGAAACACCCTAATGAATATATCGCTATCAAATATTTTTTAACATATTGTCATGAATTCCAAATTCTACGTACTGTTTTATTAGAATTATAATTGTTGTTTTGAACCAAATTATATATAAATAATTATAAACAATTATATGAATTAATAATTAAGAATTTTATGATACATTTGAAATGATGAAATTATAATAAATTAATTTTTCTTTTCAATTGCAAAATTCAGAGGCTGTCTCTAATGCTTTTTTCGTTAATTTTTTGAATAAATATATTCATTTGGAATTGGATGTCAAGTAGTATTTGAAGCGTTCACAAAATGGCAATCAATTTGATTCCACCCTTGTATTTGTCAATGTTTACCGTGCCCTTGAAATGATTCCAAAAAGACAGAGAAATAGATATAAAATAAATGAAAGGGGAAAAAACAGAATGAGATGAGAAAAAAAATACTCAAGAAAGTCTAAGTATTTTGTTAGCAGTTTGTTTTCTTTTTTTCCCTCCAGGTATTATTTTTTTTTTCATCAAACAAGATTGTATTTATCTTTCCATTCATTTTTGATTTTTATGTATAAAGTGTTTTTCTTTGCAATGTCAAACAAACTCCTTCCACAAGTAGCTAACTAGCTTTTGCATTGATACATGATATCAATCATCAAGTGTATAATAATGTCTTCTATTTTATTAATTCATATGATTGAACTTCTTTGCAATAACCAGCAGCAGCGTATAAAAGAACTTTTCGATTTGGCTGTAAAACGACAAACCAAAGAAATATCGGATAATATCAATGGCCATGGCATTGATAATCATTTGATGGGCCTGAAATATATTGCAAAAATGACTGGAGAAAATTTACCAGAACTTTTCAACGATCAAAGCTTTACGCTTCTTCATCATTTCGCACTTTCAACTTCTCAGGTATGAAATATAATTCAAACAAGTCATTACCATGTACTCATTATTACAACAGTCAGCTTAATATTTATTATTGAGTCATTTTTTTATTGAATAATTAATAAAAATGTAAAATTGATTGTATATGATTTCGATTTCGCTAATTATTTTATATGTTTTTTTGATACATATTGAAAGTAATTTGCATGCTAATCTTTAGTTTTTTATTCCAAACCGTTATTGAGTTATTAATTTTTGAAATTTTTGGGTAAAAAATTTTCAATCGATTATAGATTTGTGATAAGTATCGATATCCAAAAAAAATTGGTGGCCATTTTTTTCGTTTCCGAATGTAGTTTCAGTAAAAAAATACAAAAAAATTATCCAAAGTCATTATCACTTAATTATTTACGTTTGAATATTGAAATCGAAATTTTCAAAAAGTTGGATTTTTTTGAAAAATTTTCCCAAAATTCTACTCCGAATTACGGAATTGTCACGTCACTAGTCAGAATGTGATCGCAATTATTTAAATATTTATCGAATTTTGAAATTTTTTTTTCATCAAATTATAGATAATTTCATTTTTTTTTTTAATTTAAATACTTTCCAAAAATGGTCAAGAATAATTTTATTGAAAATAATCTTACATGACTTGGTTGAAAATATTCTACTTAATTTAATTATTCGACACTTGAACTAATTCTTTTTGTTATTTTTTAAAACTTAACGATTGTTTTTTCTTTTTTTTTTTTTCATTGTGCTATGAAGTGAATACTTTTCTGTGAAGTCACTATTCAGAATGTCATCGCAACTATTTATATTCATCATCGAATTTTGAATTTTTTTTTCATCATTATCGATAATTTCATTTTTTTTAGTTAAAAAATTTTCGAAGGGGTCCAACTTTTTGAAAATCTCAATTTCAATATTCAAACGTGAATAACTAAGTGATAATGACTTTGGATAATTTTTTTGTATTCTTTTCCTTGAACTACATTCAAAAACGAAAAAAAAAAAAAAATGCGTCAAAACGTCATTGATTTCGGATGAAATGCCCCCATATGCAACAATTTTCAGGCTATTGTGATTTGCTTCGAATTCAACCAAATAATCATTGCGTATTATTTAATGAGTGAAATGATTCATCAAAATATAATCCATTATATTACAAGCAGTATATATTAATTAAATATTCACTTTATTCATTTCATTCATATATACATAATTATATCTATGATTTGACTTCTAAAAAATGTCACAACCCCAGTCCGATGACTAGCAACATGGGAGAGGGTAATTAAGAGAAAATTGAAAGGGAGTTGAAGTGGGTTTCTACCCTCATATGAATTCTATTGCTACCCCAAAATTATACTCTAACCTCAATTCAACGAACAAAGACCAACCGGAAACAATCCTCCACGGTCTGCAACTCGTTCCGGAAGTCAATTCCCCATCCATCAAACTTCCGACAATTAATTCTTATACATATATATGTATCTAAATATATATTTACAATTTGTAAAAAATTTGAAATTATTTTTCAGGTGACTACGAAAAATGATACAATTGTTGGTTATGGTCCAGTTGTACCTGATGGCTATGGATGCGCTTATAATTTACGTAAAAATGGTTTCATATTTTCAATATCAGCATTCCATAGCGATGGAAGAACAAGTGCAAAAAAATTTGCTCAAGTGTTGGAGACAAGTCTTCGTGACATGGCAAAAATGTTGAAAAATACACAAAAATAGTGAAAGGATCACTCTAATTATGTGGGGATAATACAAAATTGAAAGTTTTAAGGTACTACATTCAATTTGAAAACATAACCTTAGATTAATTCAATGAATGAAAGTAATATTGAAAGTATTTTATGCATTTAAGTAAACAAAGAAGCGATATCACTTTTTTTTTTTCATCAGAAAATTCTATAATGCCATTTTATTGAGATAAAACATTTTGAATTAACCTGAATCTCAATAGATTTAATCGACATTCAAGATATAATCATGAGTAGCAAATTGTAATTGCATTTTCAATTGATTTAGAGTGGTAAAAGAGCATTAAATAGAAGCAAAAGAAAACTTGAATTTATCATAATGGCATATCTTAAATATTGCCAATTAGTTGATTGGCGCCCGCACCAGTACACTCTTGTCCAATTATTAACATATATATGCGCGAAAAAATTAATGTAAAATACTAATTACATATCAATATATATAAAAAAAAATATTTATCATGTTAAATATGTATGAGCGACTTCATATGATGTATTAGAAAACTAAAGATATAACATGAAACGAAAAAGAAAAAAAATCTACAGCTATGAAAATTGTAAGACTCAGAGTAATTTATAATAATTAACGTTGATGGCTTAGTCACTGTTTTACAGAATATTTTCTTGAAATAGAAAAAAAAAAAACAAGATAAATATATTATGTGAATGTTATGAAAAAATTATTATATTATATTTAGTTTTTAGAAAAAATGAAAGAAAAGAAATATACTATGTCAATGTTATCAAAATATTATTGCATTATATTTAGTTTTTGAAAAAAAAAAAAAAAGAAAGAAAAGAAATATACTATGTCAATGTTACAAAGATATTATTACATTATATTTAGTTTATTTGTAAATGAAATATTGTTCAATCATGATAAATTGTTGCAAAGATTTTGTTTAAATGTTACATATTGTATAAAAAAATTATAACGGAGGAAGAGATTAATTATTTATAGAGAAGAAAAAAATAGTCTGTCATTGTATAGCTGCATATACAATTTAGGGTGTTTCATTTTTGTGCGATATTTTTTTTTGTCTGTGATCAGTGAAAATCTGATAATTTATAAAAAAAAAAAAATTCCAAGTTAATTTGAGGTTTAGTTAATTCAAAAATTCGATTTCCTATATAAATAACACGAGAAAATTTATGTTTCGACTTCAACGCAATTTTTCGGTAATCGAAATTTTTTTTTGGAAAAAATGAATGTACAGCTTTTGTAGGGCATTAAATTTGCTACAAAAAAGTTGTTCACCGCAAACGCTCTCCGACCAACAGTTTTTGAGTTGTAGAGCTGAAAAGATGAAAGTTGATTATAATTGACAAAAAATTTTCTTTAAACTGGAATTTATTGATTTGACATTAATTATTATCTTACAATAAACGCTATTATACTGAATCAATAATGTAATAGCATTAAAAAAAATTTTTGATACCGAAAAATCGAGTTGAAGTCGAAAAAAAAAATTTTCTCGTGTTATTTATATGGGAAATCGAATTTTTAAATTAGCTAAACCTTTGATTACAGACAAAAAAAGTATCGCCTGAAAATAAAACACCCTAATATACATGCATATTTATTTGTTTATTAATTATAATGTACAATACATAATCGATTTATGCTATATACATTTCATTTACAACGTATAAATCATCAAATAGCGAACTGATTTCTAGAATAAAAATATAAACAGATTTTTTTTTATTTATATTATTTTGTTGTTTATATTAAAATCTCCACAAACATGTGGTTACGATTTAACTACCAAGAATACTACAAGCATATCAATGCACAAGTGCCGAAAACAAAATGTTAACGTATATCACAAGCATATGTAGATACAGTCGAATTGAACTACACATCATTGATACTAATTAAATAGTATCATAAAAATGTCAATAAATAAAAATAAATATATTATGTATATATATCAAGCTAAAATTATTTTCTTATTTTCACTACATAACATTTCAAGTTAAATAACAACTCGAGTTGATAAATCAGCATTTATGTCATCATAAGCACGCGCGAACGAGTGAGAGAGGAGCGATAATGCAGTGGGTCTCTTCTTTGCATCATGTTGAAGACATTTTGTGGTGAAATCTACACCCTCCTTGCACAAATGCTTGGGGGGTAATGGACTTTCACCCATTCCAACCTAAACATAAGAATTAATATAAATACTAAAATAATTTAATTCGAAAACGAATTGATGTGTGCAACTTCTCAACGTTGAAGTGAAACTTCTTAACCACGCAAAATATAGCTAACGAAGTTTCATTCTAAAAGAAAATATGTGTTATTAGGGTGTGCCATTTTTAGGCAACTTTTTTTCTTTCGTTAAAAAAACAGGCTGAAAACTTACTGGACGGTGAAAAAAGAATCCTGTTTGAAGCGAAGCTCTTAATTTTAATATTTAGAGGTGCTTGTTTGTAATTTTCCATTTTTCGTCTGAATAACATAGGAAATTTTTTTTTTATTTGGATTTTTGTAGCTTGGCATTTGTGCATCATAGAGATGAGCCTATAGCATATTCTTGTAGGGAATCGAACGCTCTACAAAAAAGGTCTCTTACACTTTTTTCATAGAGACAGCCATTCTAAAGATATTCAAACACAAAGTTCCAAATGTATGAAATTTTGACTTTTTTTTTTCTTAAATCGATACTAATCACTTTATTATTGTAATAAAAAAAAACACTTCAATAATTGCAGTTACATTACTTAATTTTGTTTAGACAGCATAATTTATATTGCTTTGAAATGATAATAAAATTCATTTAACATAAGTTATAAATTATTTTTTCTATCGTAAATAAAATTAAAAAAAATATGACATGTGAGTATTCTTTCTTTTAGCTTTACGAAACACCTGTTTCCCGATTAAAAATAATTTCTAAGACAATAATAAAATGAGTAGTATTGATATAATAACAAAAAAGTCAAAATTTTATACATTTGAAATTTTGGGTTTGAATATCTTTAGAATGACTGTATTCATGAAAAAAGTGTGAGAGTCCTTTTTTGTAGAGCGATCGATCCCCTACAAAAATATGCTATGATCTTTTTTCTGCGATGCGCATATGCTGAGCTACAAAAATCCAAAGAAAAAAAATTTTTTTCCCCATGTTATTTAAATGTTAAAACGAAAATTACGATAAGCCACCTTTAAATATTAAAATTAAGAGCTCTGCATCAAACAGGTTTTTTTTTCACCATCCAGGAAGTTTTCTACATGTTTTTCTAATGAAAGAAAAAAATTTGCCTAAAAATGGCACACCTTAATGTACATATATCAATAGTACTAATAATAAATTAATTACCTTGAACATAATTTGATAATTAGAATCAAACTCTACCCAAGGACGTTTTCCACTTGCCATTTCAATGACACAACAACCAACAGACCAAATATCAACAGCTCTTCCATGCCCAACAGTCTCTGTTTTCATGAATACTTCTGGCGCCATATAAGCTTGAGTACCAACAAATCCCTGAAGTTCACCAATCATTGTCGTATGACTTTTTATTTTAACAGCTGTTCCAAAATCTCCTAATTTCAAACAGTTCGTTTGATCAGTTAAAAATATATTCGCTGTTTTGATATCACGATGAACAATACCATGCGAATGGAGAATCGATACAGCCAGCAATAATTGATGAGTATATTTACGTATGAATATTTCAGGTAATCCACAACTACCACTACCAGCAACAAAGCTCTCTAAAGTGCCTTCAGCACAAAACTCCATAAAAATTAGCATTTCTTCACGTTGAATTTCGATACCATAATAACGTACCAAATGTTTGTGATGTATTCCTTCAAATATTTCTAATTCTTCAGAAACACGTCGAATTGCTACATGATCGCCCGGCTGCAATGCTACTTCTTTCATCGCCAACAGTTCACCTGTTTGATTATTGACAACCGTGTACACTTTGCCAAAACGTCCTTGTCCAACTTTAATACCACGTTGCCATGTAAAAGTCACACGCCTTAATTTGATTTTTATTTTATCCACATCTGACTTACGGTCTGTAATACGTCCAATTAATTCATCAACTCGTCTTTTCTCATCTAAATCATATTCGAGTTTTTCAATCACTGATAAAACTCTCTGTTGCCTCATTATATTGTATTCAGGTACAACTGAATTCATATCCACATTATCTATTCCTGGTAACATATTAACAAATAGTTTTTGTTGATTTGTATCGCGAAGTCTTGGTGAAATATTGCCTCCGAATATTGGTCCTTTTCCATGCAATTGAGATGGTGATGCTGGCGATGATACTTTAGATCGCGATAACCGTTTAATTATTTTATCCTGATCTACATGATGATTTATATCCAATGATGTCGTAGCAGTGCCAATAACGTGTGAAATACAACGATCCATATTCGTTTTAAGTTCTTCAAATTCATCATCACTCAAGTAGCGCGTATTAAGTGGATCACAAACAATCATAAGATATTCTAAACCATGATTTGCCCATCGTGGTCGTAACCCACGTCCTCTTTCGCATTTGTTCATCACGAAATTCATCCATAGCATCGAAAAATTAACTAAATGATGAGCCAAACGTTTTCGTTCTTCGTCACAAAATAATTTACATGTTTCTTTGTAATAATCAAAACCCATATGATATGCCTGATGAAATATTTCACGAATTCGTGTATGCATGGCTAAATAATCATGTTCTGACTTGGGACCATCCTCGGCCTCGTCGGCCCTAACCTCAAATTCTTTAATAACATCTGTAATACATTCACGCAGACTTAAAACCACATTTTTCATTCTGTCAATGGCTATAACTAAATCACTTTCAATGGATAATTCAGAGCATTGTATAATATCCTTTTTCAATAATTTTGCTATTATTAAACATTTCATTATTTTTTCACGTGCTTCAACAAACATACCTTGATATTCACGACCAACTGACATCAATTGAAATTTCACAGCTACACCCGCAGTATTCTTATCAATAATTTCTATTGATTCAAATATCTCTTGAGGTCTACTGATTAAATAATCTTTCACTTGTTCAATCATCATACAATTGATATTACAAAATTTAATACACCCTATTTGGAAACCATCATCAATATTGTCAGCTATGGTCTTAACGAAAATCCATTCGTCCTCAATTATATTCTTATTATCACTATTGAATGCCATCATTTCCATCCATTTATACAAATAATCAAGATAAACATGAAAAACTGCCTTTAAACTAGCATCAAATTCACTGATATCGTCAATGCCAATTGCAGCAATATCATTATTTTTATTTTCGCATGCCATTACTGTTTTCAAATTTTCAATGAATCGATCACGATGTATACATGCAATACGTAATCCCTCACGCATTTCACGCATTAACTGTTTGATTGACAATGGTCCTGGTTGTTCAGGTTTTTGCTCTAATCGCATTCGTAAAAATTCATGCACCACATCTAATGGAACACGTGAAAGAAATATAAATGCTGATCTGTATGACGGTAGATTTAAACATTGGGCCTCTGAACTCCATACTCCATACCGTTTCAATTCCGAATCGCCTTCGTATTCTTCATTGAAATTATTTTTGTCAAAATTATCATATTTTTTTAATGCCAAACTGGCTTTTCGCAATACACTTGTGTGCAAACGTTCAAGAAAATGTAAACTTTTCGATAATCCTCGAGTTTTTAGTACTTCCTCGATATATTTTCTATATGATTGTCGATCAAATTCAAGCAAGTTAAAATCCATTGGATCCAGTCGATCATTGCCATGAATAAAACAAGATGATTCAGGATTCGACAGACATATTAGATTACGTTGTCTATTACAGTAACCATTAATATTTATAGATGACGATGAATTATTACTGTTATTGCTCGAACTTGGTGTACTATTATCATCTAAATTATTCACAATATTAAATTCAAATTCCTTTATAGATGATTTAGTCTCCAAATCCGATGTTGACGACTGCGAATGGATGCCAGAATCAGTGCCAGTCTCACAATTAATCATTGACTTATTCAGTAACATCAGCAGTTTACCAAGTATTCGTAATTTTAAATAATGATGTCGTGTCATATTATACCATAGACACATGGCTTTTATACGGCCTGTAAACGCGATACTTTTATACAAAGGAAAATGAGCGGCAAATGCTTGAGATGATGGATAAAGTGATTCTGCTATTTCCAATCGTGAAAGGAGTTGTTCAACTTGCTTCAATGCCGTCATTCGTGAATGCGAACATGACTGACAATACATTGACAAGCATCCTGAACATAATTCGTGAATTGTTAAATTATCAGTGTCAATATCACTAGAATTAGATGAGCTCTTTCTATGATCAGCATGAAACATCTTTGGATTGTATCTAAAATATAAATTTTAGTTTGTCGCAAAGAGAAATCAATGATGAATGATAACAAATAATTGAATTATTGCTGACCTATATTCGATTATTTCATCAAGTAATGAACCAATCGTATCACGTTGCTTGCACAAATATTCATCTTGTGCAATGGGAGTTCTGTCAGCGTGAAATGCTTGTAACTCCAACCAAATTAAATCTTTCAATTCATTTTGCCATCGTGATTCCTCGCTGCTCATTTGACAATGCGCATTGCGCTCGCGATCTGTGCTGCCCTAAAATGAAACCGAAATAACAATAAATTTCTAAGATGAAAATGTCCTGCTTCATTTTTAAGTAATTTCAAAGTCAACTAATTAACTTCTATTCCAAAATCAAATTATATGTATTTTTTCTCATAAAAAATATTGAAATAAATTAAAATCTCTATTTTATTGTTATATGATAAGTGCATAGGGAGAAAATGGTAGATAAAGGATCACTCACCAATCGAATTAGAAAAGAAAATGTATCATAAAACAATTCACGATCTTGCTCTTTCTTTGACTTTGGTAATTTATCACAAACATCATATTGCGGTGGATCAACAAATGGTCGACTTGTTTCTACGTCTGTTTTTATATTGTCCAGTTTTTTATCATTGACATTAACTGGTTTGGAGCGTAGACAACGGAACCTATTCCTGGTTTCGATCTAAGATAAATTTCATAAACAAAAAAAATTGCAGAGAAATCTGATCAATTTAAATTTGAATTCAATATCATAAATGTGAGAAAGCACACATTATTCAATGAATTCATACGTCAATATTAATAGTTCTAATTTAAACTATACTATAATTCTAAAATGAATATATTAATTGAATATGTAGATTTTCTCTGGTTTATAAATTTTTTTATCATATAAAAAAATGAGTTTTATAATCTTGAAATACTAACAGTCGATATAATAACTAATATTCTTTTTGTCTAAGGATATGAGTGAAGACAACCTACCACACCACACCAAACTTTCATATTGTTGTTTGGAATTTTAGAAGGATCTATTTGCGACTCTGAAGCTCGAGAAATGTCACCATGATCATTAACATCAAGTTTCAAATTTCTATCAGAATCCCGAGCCAATGTTAAACTTTTTTTACTTCGTTTATTTCCCTCACTGTCAACCTCCTTTGTCTTATTTATGCGATCCTCATCGTCTGCTTGATCACACATTTTATCAAAAATAATCGTATCGAACGTATTGCATCGACGTAAAAATGATGATTCAGAACGTGAATCCTTCATCGATGATGAAAACTTCGCATCACTAAAATCATACCCGCACGAAATATTAAAAATTATATTACATAGAATCATTTATTTATTGTCAAAGAAAAATCTATCAAATTCCAAAGACATAATTTAAGTCTTAGTACGAAAATAGTTTATACTTTATTTATAATGTTCTTCAAGGCATCAATTTACCTAAATGATATTCGCTGTTTTCGTTCACGTTGGCGACGATTATAACGTGTTCTGGGTGGTGTTTGTCCATAAATATCGCTCATTTCATGCAATAAATCATCAGGATCATCAGGAGATGGGCTCAATGAGCCGGACCTTTTGCTCCAACGAGACATCTGAAAAAGCACAATTTCTTTTATCATCTCACTTTCAATTTTCATTCACTATTGTATCATCACATTTTTCTATATAAAAAAAAAAAAAAGAGAACCTAGGATATGTCGGCTTTTTATTTCATACAATAGATGAAAATAAAAATATTTCAAGCATGATTCAACACTTGTTAACCACTTGAACAGAATTTATAATATTATTTATCAGATTAAAACATTTTCTTATCAATTTATCAGAGATAATAAATCATAAAACAAATAAAGGAGTATACAAAAAAATTTTTATTTCAATTTCAAATAAATTATATTGCCATTTTTCAACTCAATATATTTTTTTATTTTCATAAAGTCTTTTACATTCAAAAAAATAATGATGAAAAATTATAAACAACAATGAATATTAATTTATTAATAAACAAGTATTAATTTATTCCAAATATTCAGAATTATATTTCAATTAAATCATGTGTACAAGTATTGAAAGTAAATGATGATAATTAATAAATAAAAAATTTATTTTTCCCTTCCTTTTGTTCAAATAGTTTTATTTAATTTATATACACTTGAACCTCCAGTAGTGTCGCCTCTAAATATTGTCGCATTATCCATCAAAAATGAAAAATAGTGTGCAAAAATTTGCGCCGACCCTCGGCTTATTGTCGTTTTTCTTGGAATTCATAGTTCCAAATAGCAACACTACAGGAGATTTAATTGTAGGGATTTAAATTTCATGACGAAACAGTAAATTAAATAATACAGAAAAGATTTAATTATAGATATGATATAACTCAGTAAATACATCAAACTCACTTTTTAGAAAAAGCAATAAATAAAAAAAAAATGATAGGCTTAAATATTATTTAACAGATAAAATGCATATGTATCCTCCATGGAGAATGGAGACTGTATTTTCCATGATGAACACAAATGAAATAATTTTTCAGAATTCATCCAACCACGAGACATATAACATCACCGATCAACTATCAACAATTGATTCAATGTACACAATCACATATTACATGAATGACACACTTATCTGTGTAGGAAAACCCGCGCGATACACAAATAATGAAACCAAACAGCTATTGTCGCTCATAGCTATGAATTTAAGTAGTATGAAGTATAATAAACATTAAATTTTGTAGCAAATCTTATCGACATACATCGCACTGATACATCTGATACAGTACACTATACATTTTCAGCGTGGAAATATCGCTAGTGCGCATGCGTCACAGATGCTTCATCACAAGTCACAACATTGATTCAGGGCCGTACAATTATAGTACAGTAAGTGAAATGATGAAATTCATATTAAATCATGATAGTTACATTTTTAGAGGTTACAATTTATATATTAATCAATAATATGATAAGTTTCTCCGAAGATATTGTTTGTATTGTTGTTATAAACTGTAATAAAAGTGCAATTTATCATATGAATGTAGCCCAGAGCGTGTGTGTGCGTGTTACGTCAGTAAGATCCTGAGCTTTTGTACTCCAAAATCCAGGTGGCACTATCGTCGACTCCCATATGCTATTTGAATTAACTTTATGGTAACGCAAACTTTGTGAAGCTGGGTTCAAATCCCTGATGAGTACTTTTTTATTTTTCCTTTTTTTTTTATTGATTATACAATGATTATTTTTGAACTAGATTATATGATTACACAAATTTGTACGCTTAAAATGAGTGAAATAATGATATTATTTGATAACAAAATAAAAAATTTACCGTACGCGAATTGGATCTATATTTACTATAGTCAATGCATATCATAGCGACATGATCTCTGCTTATTCGCTATAAGAATGGTATAGGGAAGGGATTCCAAAATGTATTGCAGAGCCTGCGGTGAGAGAATCGAGAAATGAAGTGGGAAATTTTTATGTATATTTGCATTGTTCACGTAATAATCCCCTTCAATTCTTCAAATTTTTCAAATAATTTGACAGAAAAATTTATAAAAATGAGACATACCGTTTGCTGTGTTATTTCCTGCAAAAATAATTCTTTTAACAGTGATGTTAAATTTTATAAATTTCCTACATCAAAATACAAAACGCAGCGAAGAGCTAGATGGATATCAGCTGTTCGGAAGATAAAGTGAGTAAACATAACTTACCTTAACGAATTTCGAAGCATTCTTTAGCATCAATTAATGGTATTTTAATCTTTTATAAGTTTTTTTTCGTATTAAATTCCAGTTTATTGTAATTTTTTAGTGACTCAAAAGATATTGCTTGGTATCCAAAGACGTCAAGCCTGATATGTAGTGCGCATTTTGTGGGTAATAAGAAAAGTGAAGAAGTAATAAGCCCAAGTTATGTTCCAACAAAGTTTTCGGGCACAAGCAATAATAAAAACATCAGTGAAATCTGTGCAATAAACAGACATGAACGCTTTATGAGGAGAAGATTTAATAGTATTAAAATACAAAAATATAATTACAACCATACTGTTGAAATAGCAGCCTCAAATAATTACTCTGACAATATAATTGTTAATGATATTGGAAACATGGAAATTCAAGAGAATTTAAATCATCGGAAGGTAGATCAAGCATGTCAAGTCGACATTATCTTTCGTGACAGTATCTCTGAACCAACAAAATCATTTACTTGCGATAGATACTCATTTAAAGAAGAAAGTTCTGACGCGGAAGTACAAACTGATATTTACGAAGATGATGTTGTTATTCCAAGTCAGAAGATGAATGAAAATGAAAAATTTAGTACTCCTCACAAAGAATTTGTGGATGCATCAGTTGGACATAATTCTGTGTTTAGTCGATTTAAAAGTGATAGTAAAAATTATTTTGGTGGTTATACACATCAATAAAAAATGATGAACAATTGTTAGATGCGGCAGGTGTTACAGAAGAGAATTTTAATATATTATTAGAATATGTGAAACCTACGTCAGAACATTGTAAAATCCACAAAAAAGACAGACTTCTGATTTTTTTAATGAAATTGAAGACTGGACTGACTTTTTGTGCCATAAGTGTTTTATTTTCCATACACAGGACTTTTGGTATCAAAAATTTTTCATTCTACTTTGTCACAAGTATGTGCTGCAACTGCAAATTTTGTGTTTTGGCCAGATAAGGATATTGTTCGGAGTAGTATGCCCCAATGTTTTTATCCACTTTATGCTAATACTAGGGTTATCATAGACTGCACAGAATTTAGGATTGAAGTACCTGCATGTGTTGAAAATGAAGTATTTTGTTACTCTTATTATAAAAAAAGTTTCACAGCAAAAGTTCTCATTGGTATCACTACATCGGGTTTTATTTCATTCAAGTCTAAAGTAGCTTGTGGAAGAAAAAGCGATTGTCAAATCACACTGGAATCTGGCTCAATTAATTTGCTGGAGTCTGGAGATACAGTTCTAGTAGATAAAGAATTTCCTGACATTCGCAAAAGTCTTGATGAATCTGGTAAAGAAATTTTATTAGTGATGCTCCCTTTTCTTGAAATAAAAAGTGAATTTACCGAAGCCGAAACTGAAGAAACATACAATATTGCAAGAGTCCGGATTCCTGTGGAGCGAATCATGCAAAGACTTAGAACATACAATATTTTAAATAAAATACAGGAACATTCATTTCATTGTATTGATGATATTGTCCATATGTGTTGTGTTTTGATAAACCTCCAGCCGCCTATAATTGTGGATAAAGAAAGTGACTGAAAGTTTTGTATAATTAGGAGTAATTGTTTGTAAAAACGTTATGAAAGACAAGAATAAATATAAAATCAAAAACATATTGTTTTTATTGACTAACATGTACAAATATTTTGTACATGTTAGTTACAATACTTTGGTTTTTAATAAAACTTTTTATGAAATGCTAAACTTTTATGTATATTTTTCATAAATAATAAAACTTTGTTCATACTAATGCACTTTAATCTAAAATATCAAAATAAAACTTTCTATAATCTCTATAAATATTAGTCAGATTTTGTTTAGGACACATTTAAAATATCAACTGCAGTAAATAGACGGTTTCGTTACACATGAGATGTTTGGTTACTTTTCATCACTTTTTCTTTTACAGCTGTCAAATAGAATTCAAAATAAAATTCTGAACACTTTGTAATAGTTTCTTGTAAGAAAATTTTGTCTGTATAAATTTCAACTAAACAACTACCATTCTCAACAGGTGAATAGATGAATAGATCACATTTGCTCAAACCACAAACGTACATTTGAATTTGGGTTTGAGTCTAATATTGTAAACTTGACTTTAATTTTATTTCTTCACCTTCAAAAAACAAATGAGGAACTGAACTTGTTCTCAATTCATTTACAACAGATACTTTTTTACGCGTAGTAGGACCCTTAATTCCAATCAATTTTTCAATACAGCCTTCTGTGACTACAATCCCATCTGGACTGGCACACAACCATGGTTGAAATTTACTTATAACTACACCAATTTATTTAACTTCACAATTAAATCTTTTTTCGTACTCTTTTCTAGCAATACTTCCTTGTTTATTCTGTATTGAATTGAGGCAGTGTCAACTTTTTTAGGAAATAGCATATCTAAAACTAAGGATTCAATGGTTTTAGTTACCCTACTTTTAATACGGTGAGCCTTTGAACTTGCAGAAACTCTCAAGACTCTTGCTGTGAACCAATCACTGCAAGTGGACTGCTCTATTGTATCACAGTATAGACAAATAATTTTTTCTTCAGATAATACCTCATATTTTTCATAAAAATCACATAACTCCTTTCGAAATATTATTTCAGCCTTGTAAACTTCATAACTATCACAAATTAAAAGTATTGATTTTATACACTCTTCACAATCTTGTTTTTTTTTTTTATGTCTAATCGAACCTTTTTTAATTTCGATTCAATTAAAATTTTCTTTCGCAAATCATCCTTATTTTTGCTAGCATGGTGCAAAATAACTTTTAAGACAGACGGAGACTCCAGCTTCGAAATTGTTATTTTGCAAGGTTCCACAAATGCTGGAGCTTTAGACGATGGAAACATCTCATAAAAGTTTCTTCCTTTACAATACTTTTCTTTGGCCATTTGCCGAGCAGATGGTTTTCCCCATAACTGCTCAATGCTCGTTTTCGACAGACCTGATACGTTATTGATGTAATAAATGAGAGCAGCGATGTTTTTACACTTGTTACTTTGGTTGTAAACACATGTACAAGAATTAACAATAACCAAGCGAAATGAATCAATCTGGAATAAAATAAAGGTTTACAAATAAGATTTTATACTTAATATCATGGAGAATAATTCTAAGTATCTTACCGTCAAAGAAATTTTATATGTAGTAGATGAAACACCAAGAATACATTTATAAACAAATAGATATTAACCTTAAATATTTTGACATTTGAGACATTATAAAGATTACAATAACGTTTAGATTAAAGTAGGTAAACAGTAAATTGTATTATTTTCAGTAATATACTTACATTTATATTCCCAAGTTGAAGTCTGATTCAAATCCAAGGTTTATAAATAATTTCATCAATAACAACAAGTTGCTTTTTGTATTTCATTCTATGCTGTGTATATGTAGAAAAATCCCACTTTATTTCCAATACGTAATGCGTGAGATGGCGCTTCGATCACATTTCAAACATTCGAATTCGATTTTTTTTTTTGTTCAACGTAAGTGGGCAAAGACTACACCGCTTTATTTTAGCTAATCTATTTTCTCCAATGTAATGAATGTTTTTTATTTTCTACAACCTTCTTATAATCCAAAATTGGTTCAATTATAAACAAACAAAAATCGAAGAATAATGGCTAGGTTATTTTGCGATTTTTTTGTTTTCGAATCTCGCGCAAATTATGAAAGTTAACTAAAAATTATTGATTCAAACAGCATTAGGTCTTCAATCTTCAAAAAATTTTATAACCAAACAAAACTCCCCTTCAATGAATCATTTCTTTATCCTTTCATTTTCTGCGAATCTATAAAAAAATATTGCACGTATCATAATCTAATTGATATCATAAAAACTATGTATAGTTTTCAGTAACTGTCCATCATTAGAATTAACTCCAGAGTTAATTTAATTATACTTTCCTCATAAAACTCAATTTTATAAAAAGCCAAATGAATTATTTCCTCTCTTTATAATATACTTCTGAAAACATTTATATTGCTCCCAAAACAAATATTCCAGTTTTTATTTCTCGACTTTATAATCTTGACTCTATCAAAATGATTCGGTGAATGTTCTCATTTTACCCCATATACAAAGCTATAAGTATGTCACGAATGCAACCCTATTCCCCCTGGATGCGTCTCACCCCTACGCGCTGATTCTCTATTCACCCTCTATGTGCAACTACGTCACAGCTGTGTGCGAGGGACTGGGAATGAAATGGTGAGGGTGAGATGAGCTGTATGTATCTGAGTCCATCTACTATGAACAGAAGTGTTGACGTTTCAATGTGGTAGTGATATCGTGTGATGTACACATCAGGAGGAGGAAGGAGGGTTAGTTCAGTCGACAATGGCGCCGGCGCTGTATAACATCGTTGACGTAACAAAATGGTCGCGGTGTGTCGGAGGCGTCTGTTCACTGTTGGGCAGTCGAAAGCAATCAGTGCGCGTATCCTTACAATGCGTTCATCACAGTGTCAGCTTTTGAAGATTGTTTAATCATTGATATATTCATCGCTGACATTTTTCATATCCGATAATAACGTATCACCGGCATTGGTGATGTTGTATCTATAGTTAGTGGTTGGCATTGTAACTAAAAAGCAAAAAAGAAAGTAAAGAAGATGGATTTTACTATCACATATCCACATATACACACGGCTGGCAAAGACAAAAGAAATTTAATAATAACTATTAATGATGGTCATATTTGTTTATCTAGACAAAATGATGAAACCTATTTACATAAATGTATATGAAATTAACAAAGAGCATTAAGCAATAGTAAAAATGTATAGTAAAATTATTTGAATAGGTACTCGTGTGTCATAATTCCATACGACCGATTCGGGAATTAAAATAATACGTGAATGAAGTCTTGATGACAAATTATTATTGGCTAAGCACGTCGGCATGTTAATAAGGACAAAGCAACGATGTAGCGGCAAACGAGCCTATTCTGGACCTGGACCAAAAGATCTTTGGAATAACGTCATTAGCAGTGTTAACGGTTATTCATCTATTATCAAATGTCAAATGCGAGCTTTTATAATGCAAAAGTGTATAATATTACATAAAGTATTCCTATGTTATAATAATTATTGTTGTAATATAAGGATGAATATTACAAGAATAGCTATCATGATGGTTGTACATTATATATTACGTTACCGCGACGTCGGTGCAACGGCGCTGTCTTACATGCGGTATACACGAGAACGGGCTTGCAAGCGCGCGGGCTACCGTCGTTGCGCGTGACCAACAGCCCCTCAAGTCGATGCAAGCACCGCTGCCGTCGACGCTAACGGCAACGACGACGCAAGTTGGTGCATGTATATATGCAGGTTTATGAATATCTATACGCGATTCAGACTACTTTTTTTGTCATCGAATCACTATCGCGCATGATATTAATTCAAGTGAATCAGCGTGGACTAGGTGTGGATACACGTGAAAAATAAAATTGGTGAATGTTTAAGCATGCTGTCAAACCGGATTCTTATTGATTATTGAGCTTGCATTGAATCAAATTTAAATCTGATCAAGCTTGCAAGTCATTATCACGTAACGTAAATATTAGTAATACCTGCACGTGATGTTGTAAATTGTAAATGACGACAATAGCTTTAAAAAATCCCCCGTTGAACTCGTATTTAAGTCAAGCTTGCAACGAGTTGAGCTTGCACTGATTTCAAGAACTAGAGGGAGGGAGAGACGGCTCTATATAAGGATATAACCTCACCCGGTTGTCGACTCCTACCAGTGTACATTACAGTCAGAACTTTTTTCTCATAAGAAAAATTGACTGAAAAATAAAAAATAAAATTATGTGATTAAAATTCGGGAAGACTAAAATGACTTATAAAAATACAAACGTGTGAATTTGAACATTCATTCACCGAATTCAGAGTTCAATAGTGATAAAATGTTTGCTTCGTGCGTTCATGATACCACATATGTGCAGTCATTATAATCACTTTACAAATTCATTGTAGTATTATTTTTTTATGATTTTGCTTAGTGATAAAAATTTTGGAATTAGCTGTTTTTTTCTCGTACTTACTATGGTCTACAAACTAAATTAGGTATACAATCACCAAAAATATGAATTTTGTGAATCAAGTGGAAAATACAAGTGATGAGTTCGGTGAGATATTTTTTTTTTGTATTTTTTTTTTCCGTTCTACAAGGTGTGTTAATTTTATTTAATTGAAAATATGTCCATGTGTATTGACGATATGCACTAAAGACTTTTGCGTACAATATATATGTCAATATATTATTAATACTCATACAGAATTATTGTGATTATTTACATATTTTTTCTCCGGCTTTGTAAGATAATATTGAAGCACATGAACCTATGGATATTAATTGAAACTTTATAAACAATTGTTAAGTAATATTCGACCATGTCACTTCTTAATGTTGCTGGTAAGTAGCATATTTTGAAATACTTAGTGAAAAAGAAAAATAATCATGAATAATTAAGTTGTTGTTTTTTGATTGTTTGTTCATTATTCATCTATTGAATTGATTGGGTTTCGTATTAATGAAAGATTTTTAATGATCCCATGGCAGACATTCTGGGTAACTTTAAATCGTTGCCAAGTTGTATCGCCGTTCTTATTCATCCCGATTGTTATTTACTGTCCTTTTTTTTTTTTTTTTACTCACGTAACTATGGGTAAATTCATGTGATTTAGTCTCTTTCGATAATTCTTTTTCTCATTTACTTTAAGGAAAAGCAAAACATCGTATTAAACAATTATTGTATATGAGAAATATTGTGCAAATTAAAATAATAGTCAAGTGGATTGGTTTCGGATGGTATTTCTCAATTACTATATGAATTAATTAAAGTTGTATACAGAAAATTGTAAAGAACAGTTTGAACTATGAGTTGAACAAAGTTGCTGAGAAAGATTCCAAAATTATGATAGATTTCTTGGAAATTGTGAAAACCACAAATTAAAGTTTTTCCGGAAGATCTGAACTCTGAGCGCGGGGTCATTCCAATCTAGGTAGATATACATATATATACATACTACCATCCTACTCTTTTTGCTTTTCTCCCTCACAAGTTTCCCTCTATTGTTATGAAGAGGTTTGCCTTACACCGGTAAACGGCAAAATGTAGTAACAAATGTACAAGAGACATTTTTATACTGCAATATCTTTTGTTTTCAATTTTTCAATTCAGCAAAAAATCGATCTTTATTTCGAAATTTTTATATACAATAACAAATATATATTTACGGAATTATATTCATTATAGTATTAATTTGAAAATTATAAATAGATCAATATTTTTGTTGAGTTAGTTCGGTATAGTTGTGGAATGAATGTAGATATACTATTGAGTGGAATAGTTCTTATAGATTTTTCGAAATTTATTGTGCGACGTGGATACTATTGATTTTACCAATATGAGTATGTATGAGGTGAACCTTTCATGCACAGGTCAGGGACGTACTTAAGAGCTTCGAACCATTGAACAGTGCGTATACATAATCAGGATATTTAATTTCATATTATTTATTTTTTTATTGATACTTTTATCAATATTGTTCTTAATCTTTTTCTTCTGTTTTATTTGCGATAGTACACCAAGTTTATAGTATCAAGTTATCGTATTTCTTTCATCTAAATTGTCAGCAATAATAACAATGTCATCCAAGTACAGTATCTATTAAACGAATTATGGTAGTTATTTGTTTAACTCGTTCCTTTTTGAATCTTTATTAATTGAAATTGTGTAGTTATTTAGTTCATTCACATTTTGTTAATTTCATTTATGTTTATGTCCAATTATTCCCAATTTAAGTGTATCAATCAAAGCGTATATGATGAACACGATGAATGATTCTATTGGATAAATATTGTTGACATTATTTTCAAGCCAAATATTACCAAGATTATATAAGTAACTTGGGATATTTTTTATTCGTCTGAATTATTCAATGTTTAGACTACATGTAGGATCAGTTGATATCTGCATTTAAGCCATGGAAATCCTTCTAGTACTACATATCATTACAGTAATTTGGATGAGGATAGAATAAATCTACAATAAATATTTTATAAAGGTCAGCATAAATTTAAGTTTAATATAATAATTCATCTTCAAAAACTTTTCTTTGGTGAAAAACAAAAATACATATAAAAATATGCTTGATATGATTTTGTCACCTACCTATTTAGAGGTCTCTTTACTTTTAAAAATAGCTCTACTTTGGATGCTGAGTTTGTGAATTGATTTTTCTGCCAAATTGGGTATATGATATCGTTTTTTTTTATAAGATTGATTAACTACACGGCTCATCTGTTTTGTGCAACCATGTGTACTAATACAGATATGTACAATGTGATATGAATTTCTAAATTTCACTTTAACTTCAGTATATGAATATTGCAATTTAGATCAATTAAGAATATTTTTTATCTTTTCCCTAGTCACAAAAATTCATTAATTGTTATGAGGGCCTTTATTCTCCAATTTATTTCTCATACGAAATTACAATTGATTCTTAATATTTATAAATTATTTCTAGAATATTGTCTGGGCTATTGTCAAGATCATTCAATTGAAATATCTATTATTGATTACAAAACATATTGATATATCTCCGGGCGTACCTAAACTTGCCCCCAAATTGAAATTGAATTTCTTTGTCAATTCCCTCCCGAGTCGGAATTTTACCGCTCTATAACATATCCAACTTATCGCTAGTATACAGGTTTGAATAGTAATGGGTGTTCCATATACCTGAAATAGTATCGCTAAACTCGTCTTCTCGTGATACAGGTCCATAAAAATAAGCATCTAAACTCGTCATCAAATTCAAATTAGATCTCTGTCAATTTCTTCCTTGCTGTGTTTCCGAGTCGAAATTTTTAAGCTACTTCAAACCACATTGTTATCATTTTATGAGGTTCTTCAAGAGTAAGAAAGGTCCTCAAGTATAAACATGTATATTAGGGTGTGCCATTTTTAGGAAACTTTTTTTTTTAACAAAAAAACAGGCAGAAAACTTACTAGACGATGAAAAAAGAAGCCTGTTCATGGCGGAGCTCTTACTTTTAATATTTAGAAGTGGCGATTTGTAATTTTCAATTTTCTTTTTAAATAACACAGGAAAAAAATTTTTTTTCTTTGCGTTTTTGTAGCTCAGCATTTGCGCATCACAGAGATAAGTTTATAGCATATTCTTCTAGGGAATCGAACGCTCTACAAAAAAGATCTCTTACACTTTTTTCATAGAAACAGCCATTCCAAAGATATTTAAACTCAAAGTTCGAAATGTATGAAATTTTTACTTTTTTGTCATTGAATCGATACTAATTTCATACATTTGGAACTTTGAGTTTGAATATCTTTAAAATGGCTGTTTCTATGAAAAAAGTGTAAGAGACCTTTTTTGTAGAGCGTTCGATTTCATATAAGAATATGTTATGAACTAATTTTTATGTTGCGCAAATGCCGAACTACAAAAATGCAAAGAAAAAATATTTTTTTTTTCCATTTTATTTAAATGGAAAATAAAAAAATACAATTCACCACCTCTAAATATTAAAATTAAAAGCTCCACTTTGAACAGGCTTTTTTTTTTATTGTCTAGTAAGTTTTCAGCCTTTTTTTTTTTGTTCAAAAAAAAAGTTGCTTAAAAATAGCACACCCTAATACATATTTATATTTTTTAATATTTCACAAATAAACAAATTTATTAATGTATTGTTTTTTTTTTTTTGTATCATTGCAGTTAAAAAGGCGAGATTCTGCGGGGTCCAAGGTAATATATATTATAAAATTCAATACTTTATACATGTAGATAAACGAATGAAATCATTCATCAAAATGTTTCATTGTATTATAGAGAAAAAAAAAAGTAATATATACAGAGAGAATTTTATGCTAAATATAATATTACCCTTTGAACTATAGTGAGCCTGGAATAAACCAATCTTTTATCAAATATTACACATATTAAGTTATTTTTTAACATGAGCTGCTGTAAATATTATATCAATTGAGAGTATATTTTACTTTACTGCAAAGTAACATAAAAGAAAAATAATTTAATACTCGAATTATATGCTGAATTCGAATTATTCTTTATGTTACATTGCAACATCTATGTGCTTATCATATTCAACGTTCTTTGACATTTAATGGCATCATATTATCGTATATAATACGAGTTGAATCTTTTTACGCAAACTGTATTTTCATATAATTTTATTTTTCAAATTTATTACTTATTCAGTTCAACTTGAGGGATCAATTTATCATCACTTTTCATAACGTAGAATTGAGAAATGTTTATGAACTGGAATTTTTAAATGGTGCTAAGACAGCATTTTTTCGGTTTCCCATATATTTTCAGTTAATATTAGCCATAAAGCCAGCCATTTTGCTCAAAAATAAATCAAAAGATTTTTTTTTTTTTTTCTTTTTCTTTTACAATGTGGTTTATCTTCTCTACGTGAAATGACTGACGTCAAAAGCTCAGCAGCAGGTCGATTATTTTACGTACGTCATCATTAGTTCATTGAGGCCAATTCTTAAATTAGTGTCTGTTGGAAATATAGATTAACGAGAAAATAGAAAAAAAATAATACTTCATTTATGGAGGGCGCGACATGTAATAAATTGTCTAAATATAAAAATGTTGTTAATTGAAAATAAATAAAGAAAAAAAAAACATTCATTCGAGTTAAATTAATTGTGTGAAATGTTATTGATGTGTATAGTTAATAAAGTAATTTAATTGAGTGAATTTAATAATTTTGTTTCTCTAATTCGATTTTTTCTGATTCAATTTTCAGCACAACAGTTTAACACTTACGTGACGCTCAAACTTCAAAATGTCAAGTCGACCACAGTGACTGTAAAGGGGCCCAATCCATGTTGGGAGCAAGACTTTCTTTTGTGAGTTTTTGTTAATCAATTTATGATATAAAGATGAAAAAAAAAAAAAAAATGGTTGGAAATCTCGGACTTTGTACCATTTCTATTTTGAGCAGAGAAAAAATAGCACATTTGGAATAAGGTCACCAAGATCTTCAATTTATTTTGAACGTTTATTTCATTAATTTATTTTCATGAATAATCATAAATTTTTTTGTTCATTCAAATCGTAAAACAAATAATACTTTTGAATAATAAATAAAAAGTTCTTTTGGGAATGTGTTTTCTTTTTAATTTTGATTGAAAGATATAGAAAGACATTGGATGAAGACAAAAACGTTGAGGTATTACTGATTCAATCCCATCTCTACATTTAGACGAAAATGAATAAGGTGAATCTGGGGCTATTACAATTTCACAAGGGTATGAGACGTGAATGAGGCAAATAGAAACTAGGTTAAAGTTCATGAAAGGTTATTCTTGTATGCGATGGTTGAAAGGGCATTATCCGTATAGAGTACTTTCTATCGCCGAAAAAGAAAACATGATGAATGAACATTAGAAACCATGTATACTATTTGTTTTCTGCTTATTTCATATAAGAAAGTATTTCATTTTATTCATTTCAATCTTAGAGTGATTTACTTTAGTTGTAAGAATTCTCGAAAAAAAATGAGTTGGAACATTTAGACGAATTTTTGTATTTTCAGTGAAACAAATGATATTAATACCGGTCTGCTCGTAGAAGTTTGGAGCAAAGGCATGCTGTGGGATCGAGCACTTGGATATCATTATATCCCATTGCCCAGTGTGGTTTACGCAAATGAGGTAAGTAATATGAATCCATTTCGAGTTACAAAATACTTTGTGTTTGTTCATGATGAATAAAAAATTAGTTTCATGTATGATGAATGAAAACACTCTATTATTAACTACAGATTTTTATTATTCTATACAAAATTCCGATTGACTTTAATATTATTCAGTTCGTTCAATTCGAATAACATTATTTCAGAATAATCATGTTGTTTAATTGTTCTACTAGTTTCACAGATGAGGCATATAATCGATTCTAAGATACGAGAAGCTTGAAAATTAGTATATTTTCTATGGAGAGTGAGGGTGATGAACTGCGATGCACTATTTAAATCCAACTTCCTTCAAATTAGGAAATATAATAGTTATATACATGAATTGATGAGTAAAAGGGATAAAATTTTGTACTTCTGCTGTTATTAGTGTCACGAACACTGCCAGATACTTAAGAGTACTTCTCATTTGCTACTGTTGCCGTTTCAAATGAAAGGATTTTTTGAAATGGTATTTCTTTCCACATTTCATCACTTCAATAAACAAAAGAGTGCTGGAATACCTTAAAAAATGATTTTCGTATCAAATGTGATTGATTGATTGATTGATTTATTTATTTATTCATTTATTTATTTATTTATTATGCCCTGGCTAATGCTATGGGACAAAAATTACAAAAAGCAATAGAAATATACATGATATACAGTAGTGTTACAGTATTTGAACAATAAGTGAATAATGAGAAGAAAGAAAAAAGCTCAGATTAACAGAAACTGAAGAACGCTGGAATAACGTTTAATGGTAATGAGTAATTAGAATCGATCAAGTTTTAAAAGAACAAACGATACAAATTTTGAATAGACTTTTACAAAAATTCCTTTACTGTGTATATTTTAGGGTGTTTCATTTTTAGGCGATATTTTTTTTTGGTTTTCGAACACTGAAAATCTGATAATTTATACAAGAAAAAATATCCCCGATTCAAAATGATGCTTAATTAACAATATAGGAGCTTTATAGAGTTTATTGCAAGATAATAATTAATGTCAGATCAATAAATTCCAGTTTAAAGAAAATTTGTTGTCAATTATAATAAACTTTCAGCTTTTCAGCTCTCTAACTCGAAAACTGCTGGTTGGAGAACGTTTGAAGTGAACAACTTTTTTGTAGCAAATTTAATGCCCTACAAAAATTGTATATTCGTTTTTTTTAAAAAAAAATTTTTGCTTACCAAAAAATCGAGTTGAAATCAAAAAAAAAAATTTCTCGTGTTATTTATATGGGAAATCGAATTTTTGAATCCGCTAAGCCTCTAATTAAATCAGAACTTTTTTCCAAACGGGGATATTTTTTTTTTTTTGTATAAATTATCAGATTTTCAGTGTTTACAAACAAAAAAATATATCGCCCAATAATGAAACACCCTAGTGTACATAGAACATAATATGTTTTATATTACAAAAAAAAAAAAAATAAGTCATGATTTATAATATTATATTTAGAGCTATCGCATTGAAAAATGTCAATACATCAAAGTAGTGAAAATAAAAATATGTGAGTTTTTCTCACATTGAAGGCAGACCTGATAACACAGAGTTATTACGATAGAAATACCAGAGAAGAGGATGAAGAGAAACGGACAAAGAACTTCTGTAACATAGTCCAAGAAACAATCGCTTCCTGGTGACGTATCCTTGATTGACGCTCGTGTCATGGATAGTGACAAATGTCCCTGACGCTAGAGTTTTTTCTTCAATTCCTGTGTAGTGTTACTAAACGTATAGATTTTTCATTATCAGACACTCTTTTGTATTTAGTTGGTACAAAGCGTCCAATTTTGTACCAGTATTAAACTATACAATCGTATTCTCTCTCAATACTCGAGAATCTATTTATATGTGCATTGCTTTTCATATAAATCAAATGGAAATTCAAAATAGAAAGTGGGGTTTAGTAAGAACGCATTGTGTTGGAAATATTGCTAGTGGTAGATCAAACGCTTGCGTCAGACATATCATTTATATTCACTCGTATGTAGAGTAACTATATATAATCACTCCTACTATTGTTTGACACGTGATGAATACACAAACAGTGACAATGTATGAATCATAACAAAGACATTAACGAGCGTGCAACTTATGCACATAGGGTTCATGTAGAACAATTTAATTTATGTATGCTTTTCACATTTTGAATACCGATTTATGAATACTATGATATCCACTTAATTATAATATTTTATGACAATATTCTGTACATAGATTTGACTTGAATTCTATGTTTAAAAAAGACATGTTCGAAAGTTGTTCAGGGATCTCCCTCCTTAATAAACATTTTATTTTACTTTGATATTTGAACTGATGACAGGAGCATTAAATTTAATTTGCGTTTATTCAAAATTTATTTATTTAAGGTTTTAAATCATTCAAATTTTCGTGAAGATTGTAAATATTAATTTAATTTATCCAATTTACTCTTCATTCTTAATTATAATTGTCCGATTAATTTGTATAATAAAAAATACTGGATAAATAATTTGTGGAGAATTTTTTGTATTTTATAAATAGTGATATTTTTATCTTTTTCAGGATGGATGTGGACAATGGGTTAGTTTAGACTCGGAATTAGAAATGAGAGAAAGTGTAGTAGTAGGCACAAAATGTCCAACTGGTCACCATTTACTCATTGCCTGCCGCTTCGAACAACCATTTGGTAAGTTCCTGTAAAAATAATCATGATTATGTAGTTAAGATTTATTTAAATTCAATTTTCGGAATTTTCAAAATGAATATACATTCAACGAGAAGAAATCATTCAGACAACACATCAGAACACGTATTCGATTGAGAACAAATTGGACTCAAGTGCCACGATGTTACATTTTGCGTATTTGTTTTTTTTTTTTTTAGCATATTCAATTTATTTTTATTCATAATAAGAAAGAAAAATCAGAAGATCATGATGGAATATTTTGTATGACAGTATTATTTTGTGTTGAGTGCCATTATCATGAGTAACATGCACAGAGTAAGATTTAATTTTTTATACGCGAGAAATGGTGGAAGAATGAGTAAAATGAATGACCATCGGGTAAAGATGTTTCCTATAAATTTATGCTACTATTTGCTGTTTTTTTTTCTATTTTTTCTCGGTTCCCTCCCCGTTTTTCTCTCTTTGAATATTTCCCTTTCTTGTTTTCTATCATACACACTCCAGAGTATCACAAAGTTATAATTGCAAATCTGCTTGGAAGTCGGCTGTCGGTTGTACTAAACATATATATTCACTAGGGTGCTTCGTTGGAAGGGACTATTTTTTTTTTTGTGGCGTTGACGAGATATTACTCTAAACGTTCAAAAAAAAAATTCCCACCAAAGATGAGCACTTAATTTTAATATTAAGTACTTCCTAAATCAAATTGAAATCTTCCCATTTAATTAACACTTATAAATCTCAATTTTTTTTTTCATTTATGCAGAGCTTCGCGGTATTTTATACTATTTAATTGCTTCTCAGCAGAAATTGTACAAAAATATATAATCTTCAAAAGTACCTGTTACAAAAGTATTTTCTGTGAACTCCCTGACTGATAGAGAATGTTAAAGCCAATTTATGCACGAATTTCATAGTTTTTTTGATTTCTCTCGAAAACTTATCAACTTTAAAGCAAAAGTCAACGAGACCTTTTTTGTAGGAAATTGAATTTTCTACAGAATAGTATTCCTAACTAGAAACCGTAGAGCTAATAGTTTTTGAGAAAAATCCAACTAAAATAATATGAAATTCATATCGAGGACCCATTCAAGGTATAAGTAGTTCAAATTTCCATTTGTTTGATTGAATTTTTCTCGAAAACTATCAATTCCACAATTTTCATTGAGAAGACTATTTTGTAGAAAACTCAATATCTTACAAAAAAGGTCATATATAGTTTTGCTGTAAAGTTGATATTTTTCAAGAAAAATCTATGAAATTCGAGCATAAATCGGTTTTAACATTTTTTATCGGTATAGGGCAGTTCGCAGAAAATAGTTTAGTGATGGCACTTTCAAAGATTATACATTTCTGTACAATTCCTGCTAAGAACCAATTAAATAGCATAAAATTCCGCGAAGCTATGCATAAATGAAAAAAAAAAAAAATTGAGATTCACGTGTTACATAAATGGGAAAATTTAAAATTGATTTAGAAAGTACTCAATATTAAGATTAAGAGCTCATCTTTAGTGAGAATTTTTTTTTTTTTGAATGTTTAGAGTAATATTTCGTCAACGCTGCGAAAAAAATAGTCCCATCAATAAGACACCTACATATTGTTTACGTAAACATATATTTCCTACACATATCATTTCATGCCCTCGCATTTCACAGCATCACAACTTCTATCTACTGAAAATCTTTCCATCTCTCTGGAGCATATTTTCGGCGTTCGCTGTCAGTTGACATTACTAACTTCGCAACACTAGGAACATTCAAATGTAAACTATTAAACTACTTACTTCAATTTCAAACAACTGAAGCAACTAAAACTCACCATTTGATTCAAAATGATTTACATTTTACAACCTTCAATTGGTATAAATACCACTAGTCTTTTCTGCTATCATCCTTTCTCACTATTTCAACATTTTAATCCAGTATCTTAATTTTATCAAAGGAACTCACAAATATTATTTTCAAAAATTTCACAATATATGTAGAAATATTTTTGAAACACGGATAATGATCTTCAACTAATACAGCACTCTAACAAATTTTAAATATTCACTAACAAAAGTCATCTCCTTTTGTAATACACTAAAAATTTTGCCCCATAGCTGATGCTAGGGCTTGATAAATCTTATCAATCAATCAACCAATCTCTCTGACTCTTTCTCTCCCTCAGTATCACCATTCATTTCATTCCAATTCAATCCATTCAAACAAAATTCGACACAATATATATCATTGAGATTCGAAAAGATACAACAAATTATTAAATTCCAACTTTCCGAAAATTGTAAAACAACATTGAAAAGTTGAAAGCAAACAAGTGAAATGAGTATAATTGTTTATGAAAAGAATATGTGTAGTAATAATACACATTCATGTATAAATATGTATTATCTAAATGTGGTTGATTAATTAGGAACACGGTGCGGTCTAAGAAGTGGATGGAAAGCAATTCTAACCATCGATATGTTTATGAAGTTACAAGCAGCTCGGCCGTTATGTGGCTCAGGTACCCTCCAAAATTGAAAAAGAAAATATCAATAAAACATCTACACTCATATAAAATATAATAAGTTATTTGATCATACTATAAATATATAATGACCCTCAGTCTCCTTCCTCAAACAAATCATGGGTGCATAATTATTCACATCAAAGAGATTATTAATATTATATTTCAATTTTATCTACACGGGGAGAAAAATCGTAGAATTTTCGTAGGGAAAATCAAACAAAAATTACCATGCTGTCTAGTAATCGAGTCACAACTGTCAGAAAAACAACAATTATCCACCAACCGCATGAATATTGATACGCGAAACTGTCATAATTGTTGGTGGCGCCTGAGAAAAAGTAATTCACAGGCACAAGAAATTTCATCGCGCTAGACCTCTAAAAATTATCAGTGGCACTCAATCAAAATTTTTTGCTTTAGAATCAAAATTCACAGCTAGACCATTAAAATATCATGTGACGTCTATATAATTTCATAAAGAAATCATTTTATAAGTAAATGTATTCATTTGTTTATAAAATAATTTTTATACAGAATTATATAGACGTCATATGATATTTTAAGGGACTAATTGTGAATTTTTATTCTAAAGTGAGTATTTTTTATTGAGCGCCACTACTGATTCTTAGACATGAATGAAAAAAGTTAATAAATATATTAATGTATAAATAAATTATTTAAAAAAGTTAAACGAAAAAATGGAATAAATAAAATGAATAAATAAATGAAGACATAAATAATTTACAAATTTAATACGATTAATTTGTTTCCAAAGAACACTTTTCAATGGCAATGTTGACCGTTGTGAGTTGCAATACGTTATGACACAACAGAATGCATTGAAAGAACAATAGACACGCCAAGTCCCGAAAAAAGCCGATGACCCCCGACGAGTTTGTTTCAGGCGTCTTATGCGTCATCAACAAAGACCAAAACATTGATACCAATGAAGCGAGCCTATAGATTGATAGATAGCACAGTAAAATTTCGTAGATTTTTCTCTCCGTGTTTAAAGTATTTCATATCAATTACACTATTCTGGCCGTGAATCTTTTCTTAATTCCATATGAAATATCCGCGTGGGTTGACAATAATGCTCTGACTTTTTTCGAGTAATATTAATAAATCAATTATAGTTACTCAATTATTATACTTTTTATCACAACAGTCAAGTGAAAATGCAAAAATATTTTCGATCAAAATTTACATACGATTAATTTCGATCTAATTAAAGTCGAAGTAAGATTGAATTTGCATTCTTGAAGTTTCTCTTCACTATTCCTCACTTTAATGAAAAGAAACGTATAGTTTCAACTTAATTGTTACAAATATGGACAATTAGTTTCGAAAATATTGACTTGATGTCCCATGAAGTTTCCGACAAAGTATATAAGAAGCTGTTTACATATTTAAAAATTTTAATTCTCAACATATTCTTGAATATGAATAAAATTTACGGAATCGATGTTTTCATTTTCTTCTTTTTTACTATAGTCTCTTCATCAGTATCAATCTCACTGCTGCCACCAATTTCGTTATACCGTTGGGAATAGCTTAGGATTATTTATCAATTTATTACACCAAATAAAAAATACTGTTAAACAAGTTTTTATAAATATAAAATCAATGGTTTATCAATTCCCCACAGTGGTCACTGTTCAACATAATACACTTACATTAATAGTTAAATTTTAGTACACTTATTCTGTACCATATGAGTTACACGCTTCTTTGTTATATTTTGACTCCTGAAATATTCAAAAACCTTTTCTAAAACAAATACTCCGATATAACTGTCTTAAGAGCCTTAAAGTTTTCAATTTCCAGTTTCATATATCCAGTTTCCTTTTACTGCTAAGCATATTTTGTACTCACAAATACTGTGATGAACACTCACTATTTATTAGAGAAGAAAGAGTTTATTGAATGAATGTAAATAGTCAGCATGAAAATAAACGAGGATATGTGTATTAGGATGCTTCGTTTGGAGGGGACTATATTTTTTTTTTGTTTATTTGTTGACGAAATATCACTCTAAACCTTCGAATAAAAATTCCCACCAAAGATGAGCTCTTAATTTTAATATTAAGTATTTCATAAATCAATTAGAAATTTTCTCATTCAATTAACACGTGAATCTCAATTTTTTTTTCATTTATGCATAGATTCGCGGAATTTTATGCTATTTAGTTGGTTTTTAGCAGAAATTATACTGAAATATATAATCTTTAAAAGTGTCTATCACTAAATTATTTTCTGTGAACTGCTCCATTGATGAAAAATGTTGAAGCTAATTTATGCTCGAATTTCACAGTTTTTTCGATCTTTCTCGGAAACTATCAACTTTACAGCAAGAGTTAATGATACCTTTTTTGTAGGAAATTAAATTTCCTACAGAATAGTGTTCATAACTTGAAGCCATAAAGCTCATAGTTTTTGAGAAAAATACAATTGAAATCATACAGTTCATAGAGGACCAATTCAAAGTATAAATAGTTCAAATTTTCATGTGTTTAATTGAATTTTTCTCGAAAACTATCCATTCTACGGTTTTTGATAAAGATAACTATTTTGCAGAAAATTTAATTTCCCACAAAAAAGGTCTCATTAACTTTTGGTGTAAAGTTGATAGTTTCCGAGAAAAATCGAAAAAAACCTTGAAATCCGAGTATAAATTGGCTTCAACATTTTTGAAGATAGGCACTTTTGAAGATTATATATTTCTGTATAATTTCTGCTGGAAACCAATTAAATAGTGTGAAATGCCGCGAAGCTATGCATTAATGAAAAAAAAAAAGTGTTAATTAAACGGGAAAATTTCAATTTGATTAAGGGAGTATCTAATATTAAAATTAAGTGGTCATCTTTGGTATGTTTTTTTTTTTTTTTTTTTTTTTTGAATGTTTAGAGTAATATTTCGTCAACGCCGCGAAAAAAAAAATCCCCTCAAACGAAACACCCTAATCTAAATACGGTATTGCGTCTAATATTCATAAGAAAATATATATTCTGAATGAATCACACCAAACGTAACATACAAAAAAATACATCCAGATGATTCAGAACTATGACAAAGAAGAAATAGAGTGCAAAAGTCAACGGAAATGAAAGAAGGAGTGGCTCAGGAACACTTCACAAGTGATAGAAGATATTCAAACACTTTATAATGTCGCGTCGACCATGAAGATGATGATAAATATTGTTATATAATTCGTAGTCAAATTTTGCATTGAATTTTATTTTCATAGAAATTTTCATGTATCTATTGCATTATATAAATATATGTATAGAAAAATTATTATCGTTATATTTTAATTTAGCTGATTGTTAGTTTTTTTGTGTAATTATATATACTTTTGAAAAATGTGCACCGGCAATGATGGGCCTGCGCACGATCATTTAGAATACCTCATATATACCTCTTTATTTTTTCATTTAATAAAAACCAAATGTTAGGATTTGTTTCAAATGACAATTTGTATTTATGTGTCTTTATGTTTTATATCTTTATAAAGATCCAGAGAACACTGAAGCGGCGGATTTGCAGAGAAAACTCGAGATGTTGAACAACACTATGGACCAAGAGGCGAGGGCGGAACAAGCAAAGAGACAGCTACTCTATAATATAGGACACTGTGAGTGTTACACTTGGATCAATAAGTACTTAAAAAAATGAAAACAAAAAAATGCAAATTAGAATTCGTATTAAAATTTTTTTTATTTTAACAACAAATCTGTCTTCTTGTTCCTTTCACCATTTCCCATTTAAGTATTTTAGAAAATCATCATTGCTACAGATATTAGTAGTTCATAATTTCATTTTTAAACACATGCATTTATTTAGAGTAGATAAATTAATATTACTTTTGCTAATTTTTATTTCACTGATTACACAGCTTAATAAACAAAAATTTTTTTTTGTTGCTCCGCATATCTCGACGGATTTCTATGTTTTCAAGTCCACAGTTTTCGAATATATTCATGAAAGTACTGAATCGGTTTGGATTTTTATGATTTTGGTGTATTTTATATTTTTAATAATTTATACTTTGATTTGGGTTTTCAGAATACGAATTGTTACAGTGGTCAACAATGGTTTGGCTGTCCTTGATGTGAGAATTGTTTTCAAATACTTATATGGCCACAATTCACGAAACTATAGATGGTTTTGAAAGATTGGCTCTGATTTTTTTTAAATCTTCATTTTCATATTTCACTAAAAAATCAGTAAAAATGAGAAAAAAATAACAAATATATTCTTAAATATCAAAATTTTATTGAAAACTATTACTAATTGTTTTATTTTAGTGTTTAATTGATGTATATAAAAGTTGAGAAAGAGAAAATATTATAAAACTTATGTTAAACTTCAGAAAAAGGCTTTTTATGAGCTCTTCTTTTATAATTTTTTGGGGGACAATCTTTTTTCAAAGGCCAATAGTAATCAGCCATCATGTGACGGTCCCATCTACCCTGATACCTTTCTTCCATCACTTTCAGATCCTAGTGGAAGTGCTCTCCCAGTTCCTCACTATAACTCCCCAGATTTTCAGGAAATGTATCATGATGACTGTGTCCCCAAAAAAATTATAAACAAAAAGCTTATAAAAGGCTTTTTTCTGAAGTTTAACATAAGTTTTACAATATTTTCTCTCTTACAACTTTTATGTACATTAAATAAACACTAGAACAAAACAATTAGTACTAATTTTCAATATAATTGCGATATTCAAGAATAAACTTGTTATTTTTTTCTCATTTTTACTGATTTTTTAGTAAAATATCAAAATGAAGATTTAAAAAAAAAATCAGAGCTAATTTTCCAAAGCCATCTATAGTTTCGTGAATTGTTGCTATATAAGTATTCGAAACTACCCTTACATCAGTGGCAAACAAAACCATTGTTGATAAGTGTTATCTATAAAAATGAAAAAAAAAAAAAATTCAAATTTTAAAGATCTTTTCGTCCCTTTCATATTAATTTTTATTAAAACAGTATGAATATTATTAATTAGTGAATTTTTTTCTAACTCACAGCTGGTTACTCTGAAGACTCGGATTACACGTCGGATTTGAATTATCCAGTTGGTGGTCAAGGAGCAAATAGTTCCGCCTCGCAATTTCGTACAGCAGCAAATCAATTGGCAACTCCGCAACGATCTTTGGAAACATCACGAGAAAATAGTTACGAAAGAGATGATTATCAGGTGAAATGAAATAGAGAAGTAAAATTAAAATATAAATGAATCATAGTGTTATATTTTATATTTTTCATGTAAAATCCAATTCAATGTTCATAATTATAATTTATTGTCTTTTCATAGGTTCCATCGACAGTTGGCTGCAGATTGACAGCAAGCAGCTATAGTAATTATATGACTCGTGGACACACTCCTAGATATGATGAACCGTATCCGGGCAATGGTCCACCACAACGTTACAACTCAACAATGCATCAACAATATAACACCGCCGAAACTTCTGAGCCTCTTTCATATAATAGTCGGCCAAAAGGCTATAAAGGATACAGGTTTGTTAATGTCATTATAGTTTTTTATAACTAATACGAAATCAAGCAAATGAAAAACAAATGACATAAGTAACACAAGAGAGAATGAAAATTGAACCATCTTTTTCTTTGACGATTTTCGTCACTTGTTCTAAGGATAATTTTCTTTTTTTTCTAAAACTTGACACACATTTGTACAAGGGTGTTCAAAAGTCTGGATCAACTCGAATATTATCGATACATTCAAATGAATTTTCAGAATTTAATTCCATATTGATGACAATAACCGATGAAAAGTAAACAAATAAACAAATAATCCTAGCTAAAAAAATCTAACACGAGAAAATTAACTGTAACAAATTGGTGCCAATAGATTTAATACTTCGCCAAAAAATGTTATTAGTTTGTCAAAATCAAATTTTATTGATTGTCTCAGGATACCATATCTATATAATTTAAAAAAATTCAAATAATTTTATGGCTATTTGTCGTTGGAACGTTTCAAAGTCTATAAACTTTATCTTCAAATACTAAAATTCTTGAAAGAAAATTTCATTTTAATTTGCTCAAAATGTACATAGTGATTTCAAATCGGAAAAAGTTAATGATTATTTCCGACTGAATTGAAAGTCCAATTTATATTCAAATATAATCATTCTTTTCACAATGTTTCTCCACTTGAATATGAAAAATATTTTCTGAATTCCAAATAAATGTAACAAAAATATTCAAATCAGTTTATACTATTGATCAGTCTTGTAAATAAATTTGTATGTATATCGTATAAATTGCAATTTTATTATACATACTTTCGAAAATGCATTATCTATTATTATTTATTATTATTGTTAGAATGTTTTTTATCTGTTATAATTAATTTCATGGATAAACAGACGACGGAAACATGCATGGGATTATGAGGACAGGTAGGACAAATTGCGATTATCAGGCTTTATCCAAGGGCTTAATATTCTTCTTCATTATCCAAATATTATACATAGAGTCTAGAGTCTAGACCCATATTCATTTCCATCATTGTAATCATTTGTTTACATTCAATATCGTGATTCATGTAATATACTACTCGTAAATTTTGTCGTATTTCTTTCTTCCATTCTCATTTCCACACTCTTCAATTGTTATTTCTCAACATATATTAATATATATTTGCAATCGTATTCAATTTTAATTTTGTCAGATCACACATGCTTACACACACAATCATTGTAATATTTGTAATCAATTATGCTGATCATGTAAAAAGTATCGTTTAATAGGAAGCGTATTTATGCATGGATATATCGAAAGATGATAAATATTTTGTTTTTATTACTATTAATTATAAATATTTGGGATTGCAGTCAAGATGGATGGTATAGTGAGGGATATGATTATCCAAATAATAAAATTGACGATACGAGGATATACAGTGATACTGAATATTATCCAAGTACTACAAGTTCTAAGATGAGAGGTAAAAAGTTGCTTTTATTTGATAATATATTAGGGTGTGCCATTTTTGGGCAACTTTTTTTTTTTTCATCAAAAAAACAGGTTGAAAACTTACTGGACGATGAAAAAAGAAACCTGATTGAAGCGGGGCTTTTAATTTTGATATTTAGAGGTGGCTCATCGTAATTTTCGTTTTTCTATTTAAATAACATATGGGAAAAAATTTATTTATTTTTCATTTTTGTAGCTCGATATTTTCGCAACTCAAAGATGAGCTCATGACATATTCTTGTAGGAAATCGAATGCTCTACAAAAAAGGTCTCTTGCACTTTTTTCATAGAGACAGCCATTCTGAAGATATTCAAATCCAAAGTTTGAAAAGTTTGAAATGAAAAAAAAATCTGGATATTTTTGTCGATGCTCTTTTATTACTTTAAAATCTATTATAATATAATCAACGATCAAGTTATTAAATATCAACAAAGTGTCAAAATTTCCATACAGTAAGAAAATAAATAATTTCTCAAAACTTTGAAATAATAATAAAATTTGTTCAACATAAGTTATAAATAAAGTAAAAAATAAATATACCTGACATGTGAGTATTTTTTTTTCAGCTCTACGAAAATATTAGCAGACTGAAACCAGTTTTCCAATTAAAAATAATTTTTGAGACAATAATAGATTGATTAGTATCAATACAATAACAAAAAAGTCAAAATTTCATACATTTAGAACTTTGGGTTTGAATATCTTTAGAACGGCTGTTTCTATGAAAAAAATGTAAGAGACCTTTTTTGTAGAGCGTTCGATTTCCTACAAGAATATGTTATGAGCTAACCTTTGGATTGCGCAAATGCCGAGCTACAAAAATTAAAAAAAAAAAAAAAAGTTTTTCCCATGTCATTTAAATAAATGGAAAAACGAAAATTACGATGAGCCACCTCTAAATATAAAAATTAAGAGCTCCGCTTTGATCAGACTATTTTCTTTACTGTCCAGTAAGTTTTCAACTCAATTGATTGATGAAAAAAAAAGTTCCCTCAAAAATGGCACACCCTAATGTATATTTGGAAATAGAAACCTTCAAAAACAAATTTATAATATCATTCATTTAATTTATTTATTAAATAGCATCATATAGACGACCATCTTTGGAGCGACAAACAACATTATATGATGAGCAACAGATGCATTATGGCAATAGTGATGTCTATCCGAATGACACACGGATAGGAAAAATGAGCGCCATTTATCCTGAATGTCAAACGGACATTATTCACGATGATTATTATAACAGCATCATTAATTATGTATATCAAGATGAGAGGTATATATTTTCAGTATTAATATTTTTATATCAATTCATATTTCGCCTCAGTTGCACAATGTACTATTTTTAATCAATTTTAATTAAGCCTTCAATCATTTTTATTCAATTCATTCTTTCACATGATTTGAATGTATGTATTTGTCACTTATGTATTTTCAGTAATGAAAAATAAAATCATTTAATATTTTTTTTCACAGATACGGACAAGATGATGAAGATCGTCAATGGGATAGCGGAGGGAAATGGTATTTAGATACAAATATTCATCAAGAAAATAAAAGAAATCGCAAAAGCTTACCACAAAGACCAGCTTCAAGTATTGGCATAAATCGATCTAACCATCGGCCGATTGTCACCAGACAACGTAGTTATGAGTCCGAAGAACTCGATTATAGGTAAAATATTCTTGTATTCATACATTATTTATTTATTCATGAATTTTTGCAGTGATCATTAATTTTCAAAGTACTAAAAGTTATTTTTTTCTTTTCATAGTGGATCAAATTCGTCACAGAAACGTAAAACTCTCCAAGATCATTCAATGCCACGTCAAGATGGCAGAATAACTGGAAAAAAATTGCCTCCAACGCCAATAAAACCGAGCAATATCATCCAAAACCGTAAACCTATTTCACTGCCAGCAACGCCTGGTCGCCAATTGCCACGTACACGCACACCACCATCAATATCTACAGCAGTCGATAAGAATTATTATAAATCTAATTATAATGAAGACTATAATTATGCCTATCAAGAAAGTCAAGACAATTTACAACAGTCTATTTCCCAATATTCTGACAATATGTATTCAACTCAAGTAATGTCAACGACTACAACAACAAATTTATTCAACACCAGCAACGAACCCGAAATTGATGATGAAGTATATTCAGAGACACAAAATATTAAAAATAATACATACCATACTAATTATATTACACAGAATCAACAAAATGAGTTTCAACAAAATTATCCAACATTAAAATCTGCTTATGATGTAAATAATCAACAATCACAACAATATATTGAAAATTCATATTCTACTAGTTATGAACAAGCGTCAATTCAACAAGATCAAAATCAACAACAAGAAGGTCAGTCAATTTATCATGACCAGACGTCTATTTATCAAAATAATACATATCCAATTGTCAGTGAGATAGAAAATTATGAAAATGTTCCTGATGAATTGATGATTGATGATAAAAATTATAAGAATACATATGAAAAGGATTATCAAGATTCTTACAGTGAATCATTACAACAGGATCAATTTCCTGAATCATATGCGGATTTATATAAAGATGAAAATTATCATGATGAACAAAATGGTACAGTTGCATTTAGTGATTACAGTGTTACTACTACCACTGCAAACTATGACCAAAAGTCTATAGCAATATCTGTGTACAATCAACAGCAACAGCTACAACAATATGACAATAATACTTATCAAACAAATGAAGAATTATCGTTGAACTCTCAGGACGATTATCAACTGCAACATCGAGAAAATGATCTCAATCAGCAAAATATTTATACTAATTACGATGATGATTATACGGATGATTATCATGATCAATATCAGGATGGAGATAGTTATCAAGAAGTACCGGAATTATCAATTACAACTCCAAAAGGTCAAACAAAAATTAATGGTTATCAATCGAGTGAATCAGAATATTTTTATCTAAGTCAAGATGAACTAATTGACGCTAATTCATCAAAAGAGAGACGAAAAAAATTAGCTAAACGTGATATTAGTCCGTTGCTTCAGCAAAATACTGATTCTTTAGAATCGAGAGATGATGAATTAAAAGATTCATTTGAGACTGCTGTTAGTTCTGGTGGTAGTAGTCAAGTTCGAAAAGGATATAGTGAATATTCAACTGCTGGTGAATCAAGTCCAATTCCTGCGACATCAATTGATTCACCAATGACAGTTACGGTTACTTCAGCGCAATATTATGTTAATATCAGTGATAACGTTGTCAGTAGCGCTAGCAGTAATATTACAACAACTGCAATGATACATACGGCAATGATGACCAATGGCAAAAGACAATTGGCCAGAAATGAATCATACGTCGATGATGATGATGATGTTGATATTGATAGTGAACATAAAATTATGATTCAAGATCGGAATAGAGTCCAGCAGCCCGAACAGCAAACTGAAATTCTTAATGAAAAAGAACATTCTACAGTTGATATTTCACATAATATTATACAAAGAAAAGATTCACAATTGTCAAATCGTAGTCAAATTAACCAACAATCAACACCATCATTACATCAACAACAACAACAACAGCAAGCAAAATTGAGTCGTGGTGATTCGTATGTTGATGATAATTTTGAGGGACTCGATGGTGACAGCGGAAGTGGTGGCAGTAGACGAGAATCATATCAAGGCAGTGTAACTACACCTGGAAGAACAGATTCATTTCAGAAAAGAGAATTGACGAGGGGTGGATCTATTTATGGACACAGTTATTCAACGCCTCAACCAATTTCGCGGGCTGAAAGTTATCAAAGAGGATATTTCAAAGATCAAGATAGTATTAATGATGTGGAAATTGTTTTAAGCAATACCATTAATGGTGAATACAAAATGAGAGATGAAACACTTGAAAGGTAATTATTAAATATTATAAATAAACCTTTTCTCATGATGTATTTTTGAGCTTTTTTTTTTTTTTTTATTCAATCGTTATGAAAATGGTATTGACTGTTTAATTTGAAATGATTGTGCAATATAGATATGAAAGAGGTGAAGAGGCTCTCGCAAGAGGATCACGTGAAAATTCTTTGGTGGAACCATATAAATCTACACCGCCTATGTCACTTTCAGCAAGTCCAAGAGGTAATAAAAAAAATTTCCTATTATTCAAATTATTTATCACTGTATTCAATATAAAATTGGGACATTGTATGATTACAATTTGTTTTATTATTAAATTATTTATAGGCAGTATAACGAAACAAACCTCATTGGATGAGAGTGTACAAATGGATACACCGCCCAGAAGTCCACCAGAACCGTTACACGATGAAGATTTACTTGACATAGTTGGTGCACCGCCTATACCTACCCAATTAAAGGAACGTCCGGAAATGACAGCAAAACAACGTTGGCATTGGGCTTATAATAAAATCATCATGCAGCTAAACGTAAATATATTATACGCATATATTAATTATAAATTATTATACTTATTGGCAATTTGACCGATAATAACCTCAAAAAGTAAAAGGAAAAAAAAAAATCATTAGGAAAAAACAGCGTTAAAGGTAAACATTACCCGTATTTTATCAAAATGCAGACCTTCAGATTAGTATATACTTGTATGCGTACAAATATCTATGTATATATGTACATTCTTTATTTAAATCGATAAACGATTCCATTGAGGCTTTATTTTTATCACGACCTTACGGATATGGATGTAGGTACTACTATTTATTCAAGGTTACCAGCTTGTAGAATGTCGTTTATTGAACCTGTTTATATCAATAGCTCATAAATGTCGATGAGTTCAATTTTTTTATTAATTTAAAATTTAATGATGCATATGAATTGTGTTTTTTATGTATTACTTGAGGTTTACAAGAACTCATTCTCTGAAGCAATTGTCGTCTAAAAAGTGGACGTTGTTATTTCGTCGAGTAGGGAGTAAACAAAAAGGGACAAGGGAATTGATCTGACACAAAGTGGTAGGATATCAGGGATACTTTGAGGAGAAAGAAAACTAACGATAGCTTACATGGAATCTCCATTATTGCACATTTGTTCTTCATATGTGTATCTATCTATATACCTAAAAAAAAAAAATGATCTGGAAATACGACAAGTTTCGTCATATATTTAATGAAAATGTTATATCTTCCAAAGAAAAAAAAAAGACAATTCTCTATAAATTTCATGCTTAATAAGAACTTCTGCAACTCATAATTAGCAACATTGAGATTTTGTCTAGTGATTTCAAGAGTTATGTTACTGGAAAAAGATCTGTAATCTAAAAATATCATTAAGGATTTAATATATGATGGTATAGTAAACCAAATACTACTGTAATCCCAGGTGTTATCATCTTACAATTCAGAAAATTTATTTAAGGATTGAAATTAGTGTAATCATCATTAAGAAATTTTTTTGTAAATATTTTTCTTTTCAAAAAATTGTTTTCCGGCCAATTTCCGGTTAGTTTCATGAATTAATTCAGCATATTATCTACTTTTGTACAGCATCGATATCACGAATCAATAGAATCAATAAACAAATGATTAATTTTCATTATCCAAGTGATGAAAAAATCATCATAATTCAATATTTTTATTTCTTTATATTTTCATCTTCATAGAAAAAATTATGTACCATCATATTAAATTATTAATTATTCTAGCAAACGATACATAACACATTGACATCCGGTTATAATCTATATAGGCCAGTAGTATATTCTACATACTGCAATCACATTTTGTTGCACGACCATCAGAGACCCGTATGCTTTGTAATGGCTATATGTCCAACAGTATCACCTTCTTCTCAAGGTTTTTTTACTACAATTCCCCCTCTGTTGTTTCTCACATAATGACAATTATCATCAAGACTAGCCAGTCAAATATTTTCAATTGTTCCAGTCAAGCTAAATCATTATTTACGAACGAATCTCCAAGAATATTCACAACAGTTTAACGTGGCTTCATAAAATAACATTGTTTCATTATTTTTCTTTCGTTCACTTTCTCGAATCGAAATTGTGTCATTGCCTTGGATGATTACATTTTGAAACACTATTATTGATCGTGTTTATGGTTTTCATATTGGAAGAAGCTGATCATACTCGACGACCATGTTGGCAAGTACTCATCGCAGCAGGTGACATTCAACTTGATTATGTGCGTGTGTATACGTATACATGGATACAGAAAAAAATTGAGTGGAAAAAACAGCAAGACGTCCATCGGATATTGGTGATTCTATGGTTGACGATATTGGCCTTTCTTTGTCTCCATTATTTCTTCAACCTACGAACGGATTACTTGGAATTTTGTCTAGTAAAAAAGTTGGTTTAGTGAAAAAATAATTTCGTTTTGATCTTAATTTATTCATCTATAAATCCAAAAATATTACTGGCTAAATGTATGTTCAAATCACATTCAAACAATTTATTATTGTAGGATATTTTTAATTTTATAAAATGACAATGGCGAAAATTGAGTAATTGACAGATTGAGAAATTCGGAATAAATTAACAATGAATTGAATGAATTATATTATTAGCTTTTTGAAATTATAAAATTTGATAAAGTGAATAACAATAAATTGTGATATTAAAATATCCAAGATAAATTTAAAGTTTTGTGAAAAATTTTATTATTTCATTTCTCAGAGGTTTAAATATTTTACTATTTATTTGTTTTTGTCATTTGAATATCAGTAACACAATACGCGACCTTGTCAAGTTGTATTATCACAGCACAACGACTGTTACTGATAAGACTGAGCTAAAAGTGACCAAGAATTGTGGATAAACCTAAAAGAGAAGGGAGCAAAACATTAAAGTGGGAGAACATCCTACTGAATATACACATTATTCAGTGTGTTGTTGGATAAAATCGACAATCAAGTCCAAGACATTGTGGGTTATGTGTGATATTTAAAAAAAAAAGAAAAGGAATCTCAAATACAGAAAAATTTCACTTTATAAATAATTTGATAATTCATTTTCCTTCATCATGAATCGTCGTGAAAAATCAACAGAATGGGCATTATTATTCCCTTTAAAAGCTGGATTATTCGCAGTAAAATCATCAATATCATTAAAAACTATAAATCAAGACAAAGAACGTGTTAAAAGAGAGCAACAAAATATATCAATTGATGATATACAATTGCGGCATAAAATGCGACGTGGATCATCATTGTCTGATTTAGATAAGCTTCATTATAAAGGAATAACATTACCAGATGTAATCAGATCAATGGAAAAAAGTTCCGAGTCATTGCCACAATCGCCAGCTTTATCAAGGACTAATTTACAATTATCAAACAGCCACGTTCGTGGTAGTATCGGTGATCTAATGAATATGAAAAAATATGGCGGCTCAACATGGAGCATTAAAAGTGAAACACTTATCACTAAATTTGTTCCATTAAGTACAGTTACATCAAGGCAAATTTCAGCAATTGGACAATTGAATAGTGGTGATGATATACATGTGAATGATAATAACACTGATGATAATGAGTATGGTGTTGGTGAACTACTTACGTGTGCACAACGTACCCAAAGACTTATTAAACTCATACAGAAGCGACAACGATGTTTAGCCATGTTGAGTCCAGTTAAAAGTGGAATTGTAAGCTAAACTATCACATTATTTTCAATTATAATATACTATACTATTAATTCTAATTCTGTGAGATTGTGCACAGCAGATTGTTCGAGTTGTCAGTGTCAAAGAGACTGATTACTGCTAGCAAAACTGTTGTCTCCCGTGGTTCATCAAATTCCCCAAAGCCCTCTTATTCTATCAACTCACGAGCAGTTGTATGTATACAAGGCATGTATGCAAGTGCAGTCTCTTGTCAACTGCTGATTAATTTCGTACATGTATCACGGTATTCGCTGTATCTGTGGATGAATTTATATAGTTACAGGACACTTGTAATCATTCCAATATATATAGGGAAGAGAGTGGCATAAAAGAGCCAGTTTTAAAAAAAGGAATAAATAATTAAAAAAATTTGTATAATAAGTAATTGTTCATTCATTTAAATACGTGATGTCATAAAACATTTTTCAAAATTATCGGTATTTTTGGACTTTTATTTATAAAAATAATGAAATTCGGCTCTGTATTTTTGAATAAGGTTCAAATGAATAACCAAAAGAATAATGATATTTATTTATTATTAATGTTAAAAATTCTTGATATTTGTTAACTGATATAATGAATTTAAGTAATGAAATGTAAGTGAATGTGGTTTTGAATTTATATTTTCAATTTTAAAAATGTGCGATCAAGGTGATGGTCATAGGAGAACTAACTGAACTAACTCTAAAAACTGTTAATATTTCTTTGAGGAACACAATTAAAGACAAAATGTTGGAGATGGTGAAGGAAAAGTAGGGAGTGACAATTTAATCATTGGCTGAAAACTATATGGCGTGATGCGAAGTTGTCTAAATGATGGAATGCAAGATTTATTATAAGAAACAACAAAGTGTTATTTAGATCTGAAAATATTGAGGAAAATCCCGTTCTAATCATTAAATTTTCATGAATATCAAGAATAAGGTTCTTTTCACAAAATTTTGAATACAATTTTCCTTTGAAAACTTACAATATTTACTTAGTAATAAACAAATAAATTTAATTACTTTTGTAAAGACTATTATATCTAATGTAGACCCCTATTTGGCCAAATAGATTGGTTGAATTATATCGATTTACTCAAACAAAATATCGATTCTTAACATGATTGAACAAGCTCTTTCATAACACATTGGCATTGAAAAAGCCACCCAATGTTTTGAAAGAGCCAAGTTCTTATTACAGGACTAAAATTTTAGATTAACAAAGATATTATTTACTAATAATGTTAAGATATAATTTTATATCTTATATAATTATAAAACGTTTTATATAACGCAAACTCTGGATAAAATATTCACTTAAATCTAAGAAATTCTCATGAAATTAGCCATTTGAGATCAATCATTGCAATCTGACTAGGTACGATCTTTTTAAGAACTCATATAATTTTATTTGATGTATCTGAGTCTGTATCATTATTTATTTTAGATTTCTTAGTAAGAGCTTTTTGAAGGGACCATATAAAGCTAGCTTTTTCATTACACTGCAGCCCGGCTCTTTCAAAACATATTCTCCCAAGAAACATAACCCCAAAAATTTGTATGAAATTAAAGATTTACCTGCAAATTATATATGGTATTAGAAGGCCTAATATATCTATAAAATTATTGTATAATCATATTACTATTAGTTTTGTTCCTGTAGACGTCAAAAAACAAATAAAATGAACTCAAAAAGTTACTTTTTGACGATGAAATCTTCAATATTACGCATCGACGCCGTTTATTTTTGATAAACTGTCAAATGTTTGTGTGTGACATTTGGCTAGTGTTACTATCTTAAAATAATAATACATCCATAATTCGTTCGAAAACTATTGCGTAAATGATAATGGCTCTTTCGTGCCACTCTTCTCCTATTTGTTTACTATTTACTGTTTTTGCAAATTGCTTCGTTGGTGCTGCTTCCAGTTCCGTTCATGTTTTTTGTGTGGGTCTTTGAATGACAACACTGCTCTTGGATATCTCTCATTACAATCAAATTGTTCTCGAGGTTCACACAACTTTCGTGTACAACTTCTGCTTCTTTTGTTTTATTTAGGTAGTTCGTCATTACTATATCCAAAGCTGTTCGAAGTCGATCTATTAAATTCGTCTTATTTCCTGTGATTTTAAAGCCAAGCATAGCCAGTCGTCTTTCAAGTTCTCTAACTTATACAACAGAAAGAAGGAAAGTTTGTGGAAAAAAATAGAATAGAAATAGAAGGCGAGGTATTTTAATAAAAAACTACTGATGAAAATAATACGAACTAGATTAGAAGTTAGAAATTCTTCAAGTCTTTAGACGACGAGTCTTCTATTAATAATAATTATTCACAATTAATTATTCATTATATTTAATTATATTACATTCAATCCGATTTTTTATAATTCTTAAAATTCATATTCTAATATAAACAAATATGATAATATTTATTTTAAAATTAAAAATTAATTTTTTCTGTTTCAGGTGAGTAATGGTGCAATTGAATTTATTTTTACATTATTATTTTAATTTACACAAAAAATGAAATGATATTTTTACGTTGAAGACATTTTTTTTTAATTTGTTGCTGAACAATAATCCACATTAGACATGGGTAAGTGATAATTTATACGATTTACAAAATGCTTTGCCTCGTGAAATATAATTTTCATAAATACTCACAATTATTAAAAGACTGTTATTGATAAGGATTTCATAATTATAAATTAAGTTCAAATTGTAATAAAATAATTCCCGAGCTTATGTATAAGCTCTGTCGAAAACACTTGCGCATGAAGTTACGGAAATATGTCAAACTGTAATGCTCGTTTGAACAATTTCTGAAACTGAAATCTATTTCCATAATCATATGCATAGTGTATATAATATTAAGGTAACAATAAAATATTTTCATGTATGAAATTCATGATGGAATTAATTAAAGAGAAAGAAAGTATTTTAGTTAATATCTAAATAATTTTCCAAGTGGATAAAATAAAAAATAGGACTGAGAAAAATTCTAATTCTAATAGAATAATCATGATTTATGATTTATAAAAATAAACAACTGAAGTTAACGGACAGTTCAACACTTTTGTTTATACTGTAGCAATGTTAATAAACAGTTGAAAATTCATAATGTAGTAAAAAGTTGGATTGATCCAATATATACAATAAATTCAATTAAAAATTATAACCTCATATCATGAAACGTTGCGAAAGTTTTATTTGAATAATACTCGAGAAAATTATTATACCACAACATGAAAGATTTTTCATTTTTCTAGTAATGTCAAACTGATGGATTATATAAACTATATTGCCAACAATTAATATTGCGTAATAATCATTGATTTCTAATAAAATAAATCGACATTTTTATGCTGCTTCAAACTTCATTATTCTCATCTGATGAGGTTCGACAGGAGCAATGAAAGTTATTCAGACTTTTCTTGATATTAAATGCAGCTCCTTCTTGGCACTTCCAATTGGTCGGATATTACCGGATTTTCTATGACAAGACGCAAATGAGGATCTGAAAATGAAACTCCGAGGTTCGCTCCTCCCAATCACAATGTTCAAATATAGCTACTACATTTGTTCATTTCTGTCTGTGAATTTTGATTGTTCTGAAAATGCTTTTATTTCATCAATTACTTCAGGGAATAATTTTCAATCGGTGATTTACAAACGCTTTCGTTATTATTCATAAATATTTTATTCAAGTTATTTGCGTTAGCTGAAAAAAAAAATATAATTTAACTATGAAAATTATTAAACATTGAATTTATTTCGTGTAGTAATCTATTATTTACTGTCGATCGTCAGAACTTTCGTATTTGCTTCAGTTATTATTTTTTCAATATAATTTTCAGATACAAATTAGATAATAGCATTCAAATATTGAAATTTTTTTGAGATAACCGAAAGTTTAACTTTATATTTATATAGTGTGTGAATCCACGATATAAGTGTCTAATTTTTTTTTCTTGTGTAGTAATATGGCATCTGTTAATTTTTAGAATTTTAAGATTAATTTTCATATTTAGAGATGCCTGTTTGTAATTTTCCATTTTACATTTAAATAACATGGGAAATTTTTTTTTTCTTTGGAATTTTGCAGCTCGGCATTTGCGCATCATAGAGATAAGCCCATAACATATTCTTGTAGGAAATTGAACGCTCTACAAAAAAGGTCTCTTACACTTTTTTTATAGAAGCAGCCATTCTAAAGATATTCAAACCCAAAGCTCGAAATGTATGAAATTTTGATTTTTTTGTTATTAAACCGATACTTATCTCTTTATTATTGTCTTAAAAATTATTTTTAATCAGAAAACTGGTTTCAGTGTGCTAATATTTTCGTAAAGCTAAAAAAAAAAAAATACTTACGCGTCAGATATTTTTTTTTCTTTATTTTATTTACTGTAAAAAAAATTATTTATAATTTATGTTAAATGAATTTTATTATCATTCCAAAGCAATAAAAATTATGCTGTCTAAACAAAATTATGTGATGTAACAACAATTATTAAAGTGTTTTTTTATTACAATAATAAAGTGATTAGTATCGATTCAATAACAAAAAAGTCAAAATTTCATTTGGAGCTTTGGGTTTGAATATCTTTAGAGTGGCTGTCTCTATGAAAAAAAGTATAAGATATCTTCTTTGTAGAGCGTTCAATTTCCTACCAGAATATGCTATGAGCTTATCTTTATGATGCGCAAATACCGAGCTACAAAAATTCAAAGAAAAAAAAATTTTCTTCTCATGTTATTTAAATAGAAAATTACGAATAGGCACCTCTAAATATTAAAATTAATAGCTCCACTTCAAACAGACATTTTTTTCCACCGTCCAGTAAGTTTTCAGCCTGTTTTTTTATTGAAAAAAATAGTTGCCTAAAAATGACACACCCTATGGTTCATATTTATTTATGCCAAAAGATAATTCAAGTTTGCACAAAAAAGAGCATTCTGTCTACCAATATTTCACTCAAAGCGTTTCAATTGATCGATCATGTTCATATAAAACTTTTTTCTTTTCATTATAAATTCCAATTAAATTGTTTCAATTATTATGGCGACTACAATTTAAAAAAATATGTATAAGTATTCTCGTTCTTCTCAAATTCCCGTAAATGTCGATATTTATTGAAAGAAAGTTCTTCAACATTCGCACATATCATGATGAAATTTGTGTTGAATTATCGAGAGAATGAGGTGTGAATCGTTGGATGTGCATGTTTTGATGGTATATAATATATAGACACAAGGCATGAATTCTTGAGTGGCTCGGAACACTAGGACAAATTGCATGCACTTGCTGATACATTGAAGGGTGTGTGCGATTGTATATGTGTATAAACGAAATAAGTGAAGTGAAAGTGTTAGTTGTTTGCTGGGAAACGATTGCGTGACTATCTGCATGTGATGTCAGTTGGAGCCCTAATGACTCTTAAGTTCCACCATACCAGTATATTGTTATCGGTAATATTTATTCGATAAAATAATGTGCGACACATATCCAGTTAATTTTATTCACAATAAATAAATATTTATAAAAATCTGAATTATACAAATACAGAAAATTTTTTAATGAATATTGCAATTCATATAATAGTCGCAAATGTATATATTTTGAATATTTATTTATTGAAATTAAAACGAATTGTTTATTATATTTGCAGTCACTTGGTCAATCTGAATTTGTGATGGATTTAAATATCGTTTGGTTCCAATACTACATTCAAAAATTTCTAACTAAATCATAATATTATTATATGATTAGATAATGTAGAAGAATTTGAATAGAATCAATCTATAATATTTAAATTTCTTAATAAGGTTATGGACGTTTGTTAGTGAATTTTTAGCATAAAGCCTTATGGAGAATTAGCATTTTATGTATTTAAAATCACAAAAAGTATATTATAAGAGTAGATTCAATAATAAATAATGTTTAAAAATATTCTTTGAAATATGTAGTTTATATAACTCCACAAAAAAACAGGTGTTGACGAATGTTTAAATTAAATATTAATTGTTTTAATAAAGATAATTAAAACTGTTTTGGTAAATTTTGATAAATGTAGTCAAATCAATTTTTAATGTGGATCAACTGATTTTTTTAAATAAATACCTTAAAAATAATTGGTACATATAAAAAAAAAATTATAAATCATTGTAAAATTATTAATATATTTTACAACTTTTTTCGAGCTTCGAATAAATTTTATAAAAAGTTAGTACTCATTTGACTCTAGCGTAGCTCACGAAAAAAATATTTAGTCAATCTAAAATTTGACTGTGCTTAATTTTGACAAATGTTCATACGAATATTTACAGTCTTTCTACAATATCTGGATACTGAGCTTGAGAAAGACCTGATTTGTATCATGTATAAGTCGAGTTATCTGTTGGAAAGTTGAATACCTCGTAGTTTAATTTCGAACTAGATGTCTAAATGTTAGAGAGTCTTCACATGAGACGCTCAAGGTTTGTGAATTATTTAAAATACGTTTGAATCTTATTTTTGATATAGTTAAACTGTTATAAGGAAATTTAGAATTTGATTAGGTGATTGCATGGATTGATAGTTATTGCTGGAAATTTCATGAAATATATAACTGTTATACGTATTTATATAATTTCAAATCGATAATCTTTCGTGTTGTAAAAATTCTGAACATTCCTCATTTCAATCGTGATGCAAGCATGTGTATATTATATGTGATAAAAATTTAATTGCTCGGCCAGTTTTTATCTCGTTTCAATTTTCATTTTATAAACTAAATTTATGAAAAGCTCGAACAACAATTGCACTTTAAAATATAATATTTGAGGCTGTTTTTTTTCAAATAGTTTCGTTGTTTGGTGATTTGGTTTCAAAAGCACTAAAACGATGTCAAATTTGTATAACACTACGTATTAGCTGGGAATTCACCAAAATTTCATAGTCGATTTCAAAATTGATTTAAATCAATATTTAAGTATGTCAAAATAGCAGTCTAAAACTATTTTCGAATATTCCTTCAAGACAGAAGAATTGTTATTTTGTCTTGAATGAATACATTACGAGTTATTTTCAGAATAGGTTATGTTAGGGTTATTTTTTTTATTACAGTAGTAGTTATTTTACAGTCAGATAATAGTTATTTTGTGGATTGATTCCATCGCAGTTATGAACAGAAAAATTACCAAAATAATCGTAACATTGTTTGTACTTTCCAATCGTCATAAAAATGGTACACGGAGAGAAAAATCTACGAAATTTTATTGTGCTGTCTAGCAATCTGGGCTCGCTTCATTGGCACCAATGTTTTGGTCTTTGTTGACGCATAAGACGCCTGAAAAAAAAAAAAATACGTCGGGAGTCATCGGCATTTTTCGTGAGTTGGCGGGTCTATTGTCCTTTCAATGCATTCTGTTGTGTCATAACGTATCGCAACTCACAACGGTCAACATTGCCATTGAAAAGTGTTCTTTGGAAACAAATTAATCGTATTAAATTTGTAAATTATTTATTTATTTATTTTATTTTCTCATTTATTTATTTGATTTTTGCGTTTATTTTTTTTATATAGTTTATTTAAATGTTAATATATTTGATAATTTGTTTCATTCATGTCCGAGCATCAGCAGTATAGCGCTAAATAAAAATTTACAATTGGCCCCTTAAATTATCATATGACGTCTTTATAATTTACTATAAAAACCATTTTATAAATAAATGAATACATTTACTTATGAAATGGTTTCTATATAAAATTAAAAATCACCTTCGTGTTCGAAAGACACGATTGGAATGTGATACATATCAATTTATTAAAAAGATTCCGTATTATTTGCGGCTTTTCAAAATATCTAAAGGTTTTATAAAATTACAATGAATTGAGAAATTGGAATGATTATTTAGTAAATATGATTGCACTCATGACTGATTAAATTCAAAGATATTAGGTAGCGAATGAAAACACGCAAACAAAGGGCAAAATTCAATAAATGTAGTTGACGTTAGTTGTTGTGATCATGTTAATACAGCTAGATTGATGTTAATGATAATTAAAATCCAACTAGAAGTTTCATTGCAGAAATTTATTGCATTTAAATCAAACGGTATAAAAAAATGTTTTCATAAATAAAAAAAAATACCGTTTATTCAAGAAAATTAAACGTGACTGAGTGCGAAAACTGGATGATTTGGAGGGCAAAAGTGGAAAGCTACTTATACATTTGATGAGAAGCGAATGGGTAAGCGGCCAAAAAGGTGGTCATAATTTGCGCATGCTTTTCTAACGGAAAGTGTTCTACAATTGTCAACGATAACAATCGCACAAAATTAATTCCTATACAGCAAAAGACTACGGACATATACAAAAGCAATTGTTCGCATCTCTCACAGATACCAATTGGAGAATTTCATGGAATTACTTCTCAATTGTTAATACTAATTGCAATATTTTTTGAACTCATAATTGATGAAGTGAATAAAAAAACACAAGAGAATTACTGTATGTTGGATTCAAAATAATAATTCTATTACTAATGAATCCTATAAACATTTGTTGAATCAATTCATATGTATTTCAGTAATTCATTTCAAATTTTAAAATATTTATTTTACATGAGATGCAAAACCTGCCATTTTTCTGAATATTTAATTTGTTCTACTTTCGAGTGAAAGAATAATCTTCATTAAAATTAAATTGATCAAACGGTAATTCACAAATTTATGTGAAAAGAATGAAATAAAATGTACCTACATGAAATTAAAAATATAATAATATTGTTACACATATAATATTCACGGACTGCGTATACACAAACGCATAAAATATACTTGACCACTTATGAATCGTGAGAAATCAATACATATGTGTGTAGTCAATGTTCGAAAATATCTGTTATAAATTTATATGTTTGGTCCAGTTGTGTATCAACATCAATATGTACCTAAATGTGTACGAGAGTAAATGTTCATAACAATGATGGGAATATGATGTACGTGCTCAGAACGCATAATGAGCCAAGTGAAACAGAAGAAAAAAGAATGAAGAAATTGTCAGACAGTGAAGAAAATGAAAAATAGGGGAAAAAAAAAGAAAGTAAAATCGCATGGTGGTGGTGCGAGTAGAATGAATAAAAGGAGTATGTAGTAGGGGAAGCCACACACTGAGGAACAGTTAGGTTAGTGAGAGGGACGACGAAATACTGGGAACCCCTGTAGAAAATCAATATGGTGGTCGGGGTAGAAGGAGCGCGCGTGGCTGATGCTCAACCACCTTTCATCACTTGCTGCATGTGTACCTCGTGTTATTCAGACTTTTCTTTTTATCATTACACTCATTATTGAATTTTTACTACTCTAAGAAGAAAAATAATTATAAAGCCACAGGAATTTAAAAATTACTTTTAATTTCCATGGTGTTCATTCCTGAATATTCAGAATCCTTTTTTTTTCTTTTTATTTTATTGGCATGTCAAAACACCGATCGTTTATTTTCATAGCTATTCTGAATAGTTATTTATTTATAAATAAATATTTGTTATCTTAATTTTGATTATAAATCGATGCAAGTAAATAAAATTTGAAGAATTTTTATTTTTGGAAAGTAATTTAGTATTTTTTTTTTTTATCTAATTGGTAGTTTACCAATTTGGAAAATTTTAGAGTATTTGTCGATGATTTCAAAATTTTCCAAAGCTTTCAAACTTTTTTTTCAGACCTTTCTACCTATTTTCAGTTTATTAGCATTATTTACCTACGTTTTATTCTTTCCCCAATGTTGCATTTTAGTTTTCTGCAATTTTTTTCTTGGCATTTGAATGACCTTTTTTTGTCAGAGTTTCTTGCCCTATGAACTATAAACCCTCAGAATTTTTTCGTTTGTTTTTTTACTGAATTATGTCTGGATTACATCTCGGGACATTCCACTTGTGCTTTGTTGCCTAATTTTTGTTTGAAACCGTAAACGCTTTGTAAATAAAAAAGCAAACAAAAGGAAAGAAGCTTTTTATTGATCCTTATTTCAGCCGGTTTGAGACTAATCCAGCTGATTTTTTTACGAGTGTATTCATACCTCACAAACAAGTTGGCTCAACTATACTAGACCAAGCTTTTTATCAAAATCTTATTTTTTCACTGCAGCAGGTAAAAAAAATTACGCTGTATAGTGATCCGTGGTAGGAGTGTCTGTATAAAATCCCCCAGTAGAAAAAGTACGTACCTGCGACGATTTGAGTCATGCGCACTCATGGTCTTTTCACAACTGTGTTGTCCTGGTGGGGAGATCGGTGGTTTAGTAGTTGGAAAGTAGTAGGGCTGCACAAGTAGTAGAATCTGAAGGGACCTATGGTGTTTAGTAGCGAGGGTACACGCTGTGCCAGCCGGCAGTAGTGAATGCCGTGCGCGGAGTTTACAATCTCGTAAACTCAAACTCGCCCACCAAATTTCTCTTCATTCCTGTCAATTATTTTGAGCCAGTATTTAAATTATATATAATTAATAAATAAACTAGATGAATACTCATTACTTTTTCTTTTTTTTTTGCTCTTCATCAATTGAAGAGCGTATGAAACAAATTAATAAATATATATAAAGTAACATAAAAATTTCGTTAAATCGAAATGGTAATATATCAGTGTTGGAATTGAGTTTACAAATATATAGGAAATAAATAAAGTAGAATGCATCAATTGTGGAATCTCCATGCAGAAATAATTGTGTTCAAAGTGATAAAATTGCGCTTTGAAATGACGGATACAGAAACATCAAGGTCCAACGGATAATAGCAACGATTGTTGGGGAAAAAAAAAAAAGAAATAATGTGAGATGACAATAGAAGGGTGAAAGTAATTGAGTGAAATAACGAGGGGATGTGTTACCGGATTCATAAAGGGAAACATTTTGAAAAAGATCAATGCTATTCATAATATATTCCATACGATTAAAATAACCAAATTAAATTTAATAGTGAAACTGAAAAAAATAAATAAATAATAAAGAATATAAACGCATTGATTGTTCAAAACGAATCTACCCATACTATTCATGAAGGGGTCTGTGTAAAAGTGTGAATAAATGAGCAAGACACAAAGGGTAGAAACTCAAGAATATTTTAGTTCATCGGTTTTAACTTGGCAGAATTTTTGAAGGGAATAAAAAGATATTTTTCGTAATGCGTTATGCTCGTTCAAGCGGAGATAGCGAGATTAATTATAGACATTGAAGAACTAGAGCCTTCCGGCGGGTGGTTGTTACGTTGAGATAATGTTGAAACGCTCGATACTCTCAATAATCCCCTAGTTAACATTATTATCATTGCTTTTTGTTTATTCAGTTTGTTTGAATGATTCTAAGTAAATATAAATTTACATTACATTAATAATTATTTCGTTAATGTAGGTTGGAAAGGTTTTTATTCAGTTTAGGATCGATACAATGCTTGAATTTGACTCATTGACTCCAGTCTTCGGTACTTTAATCGATCTTGCCTCATTCGCGCTTGAGTATCTCTTCTTTTATTGAGAGTAACAGGGTCGAGGATAGGAGAAGTAAGGGCGGGCGTTGAAGACAGGCAATGACAGAGATACGGCAGACTATTTTCTACATTTAACTAGTAAATGTCGAAAACTAGAATAAAATCCATTAGAGGGCAAAGAATATTTCAGTGAGTTTGATTATTCTGAAGGGCGGTCGCCCTGGGCAACCACAAGAACTTTTAAAGAAGAAAGGCTCTAAATTCATCTCACCCTTATTTTTTCAAATCGCAATTCGGTTCCTTTTGCTCGACTAATCTCTTCAGTTTCACAGTGAATTAATTTTTCACTATATCCCGAGTCGAAATTTTTATGCTACTTTAAATCTCATTATTGAGATTTAGTGAGGTTCTTCAGGAGCAAGGAAGGTTGTTTAAAAATATTTTAATAGAAAATACAACACCTTGAAGTAGTCATATATTGCCAAATCTTCCATTCTAATGCGCAAAGGAGGAACTTACGTTTAAGTTTATTATGAAATAAAATATTAACAAATGTTGTGCTGGGTATAAAGAGTATTTTTTGAGGTTCCCCAGATTCAAAGTAGAATTGAGTGTCATAGGATATTTAATCGGCTACTAGAAAGACTTAGAGAAGCACAAAAATTTCGGGTAATGGCATGGAATAAAATAATATTAGAGACGTATTTTTTATTTTTCATAGTTAAAAATATTATTTATAGTGTCGCAATGAAGCACTTAAAAGTTTCATACAGGGAAACATAATTTTATGTTGCATGTAATCTCATCATAACTTTTCGTAAATTCAGTATATTTATTCAGAAGTTTAGAAGAGATGCTCAAAAAAAAAAAACAAAAAACAAAAAGGAGAGAATAAAAAAGTAGCATAATTGGTTATAACTTGGCATCCGTATGGCCATCCAACGGTGATAATTGATAGCATTTCCCGCGGTTTTCATCTGACCACTATGTTACAATTGACAATGGCTGGATATTATAAGTTACGTTATGAAAAACGATATGAAAATGCCCAATGAGATATTCATTTCGTTTTTCTCTATAGTATAATAATGTATACCAATGATAAATGTCTTATTTCATTTGGTTTAATTTACGAAAAATATTAAAAATAAAAATACTATTTTGTTCTCTTAACTTGTTTTCCATCAACTAAAACATTTTTTTCTACCGTGAAACTCGTCGTGGATAAAAAAGCGTTTCAAATTTCATCTAATATAAAAATTCCTTAAAATTATTCAGGTGTAAATAAAGTAGGAATCGTGTTTGTGATTTACGACAGGAATCACTAGGAAAAATAGACGTTTCACACGAGCATTCATTGTATAGTTATGTAGTAAATAGACTTGTATAAATTCTAAACAAGTATTATACAACTCTATTCAGCGTGATACAGAGTCATATCAATTAATATTGGCTGCGAATTATTCATCCTGATGACAAATGATACAATAATCCTAACGATACTTAATTAGGAATTTTGGTATAAAGCAGAAAATTCAGGGGTGGGATCATTGTGGAATTTATTGCTGCATTAAATAGTTCGTGGTCCTAACGAGCTGAATGCTCTGTTATAAATTAATAAATATTATTATTAGAGTAAATTTAATTAGAGGTTGTTATCAAAAAGCAACGCTGTTGCCATGCTAGGATAGGAATCGTTGTAACTAAAATTTTTTTGAGTTTATCGTATTGGTATGTAAATAAATAGTGATTATGATTTTATTATTCATATTAAATGTTCAACTTTTACAATATGTCTGGTAATATTATTTCAGAATCATTCAAAAAAAAAAGGATTTATAAGTTTGCAATTGTTATAAAGTCAAGGATAAATACACAATGAGAAAATTTTGATGAAAATCCACTCAAAATTTGTGATAAAACTTTTCTTTCATAAATTCAACCCTGGAAATGATGTTTAGAGAATACATTATTTATGTAACTCCGATGATTGTTTAACACTCACAAACAATTAAAGTGAGATTCAACATGAGATATTATTCATTTCATGCAAAATTATTTTTTTGCTCCAAAATAAATTTTAATGTTAATAATTGATACAAAATTTGAGTGGACTTTTGTAAACAATTTTTTACTGTGTATATGTCTTTTATTTATATAATATTTTTCAGTAGTTGAACGAAAGTGAGATCAAATCATTAGAAAACGTCAAGAAAAAACAAGTCAAAATATCGAATCAAGTTTGAATTTTCTTGAGAAATGAATAAAGATGGAAAAAAAATGGACAGTGAATAGTGAAGTGAATTAGACAGACAGAAAAGGAATTATATTTGCAGTGAAAAAGTGAAAATTTAAATATTAATATTGGAAAGAAAATAATATTACATCATTCAAAATTATATTATCTTATCTATCAAGAATCGTACGACTTATATCAATTATATTGTTGGATTTATAAGAAAAATGTCTGTACAATATTCAACTTAGTAATTTGCAAATATAAAACTTTACAAAAAACAAATTAACAAAATAAATAAACAAGTAATATTTATGCTCTTGAAATTTATTGTCATTGATTATTCGCATGAAATAAAAAAATATAAAATTTGAAATAAGTGTAATAACAATATTACATACGCATTTTGTTGAAGTATGACAAACACTGACCAATCGAATTGCTGTCAATTATTAGTAATGTTGAAAAGCCATAATAGAAATAAATGAATTACAATTTTCGAATTAATTTCTGTGATGGTGTATGAAAATACTCGTATTATAATCTTTACCTATTTAATATATAAAAAATGAAAATAATATTCTCGAAACAACGAAGCACTAAAGAAACAATAAATATATCGAGTGATAACAACCTATTACATAAAACTATAAAATAGAAAAGTGTTAAAATGTGCCGTGAAATATGTATATAATGTTATTTTTATGAATGTGGGTGTATATGGTACCTGATAAAAAATTATTCAATCTCCTGATCAGTATATCAAATTTGTTTGTGCGGGTGGAGTTTAAAGTTGAAGTGAAGATAGTGATAGATAATGGAAATAAATGACTTGGGGAAAATTTTCGACCAAGGCCAACGTCAAAAAAAAAAAAGGAGGTGATATTTTATGTTTTTTTTTTTCCAACATAATTCATGATAGAATAATGGTGGTACGAGGTATGAATTTAATTCTTTTAGAATATTAATCTTTTTATTGTTATCATTATGAACATCTCTGAAGCAGTTTTCATGGTTAGACATTGACGATAATTTCGAACACCAGTACATGAATATTCAAAAAAGTAAAAAAGTTTTAAAATTCTAAAAGTTAAACAGCTTAGATCAACGAAATTATTATCATTTTTGTTTAAAAATCTCTCGAAATTTGATGGTTGTACAAAAGTTCAAATAAAGTTTGTAAAAATATTTTTTGAAATGGGGAAAAGTCAAAAAATTCATTATATTTTGTGGCTTAAAATCTTCGAATAAATTACATGAAAAAAATCATTAATAAATGGCATAAAAAATGGTTGATTTTCAAATTCCTGTTGACTGAATGCATCAACCAATTATTTTCAACATGTATTTGATGCAATAAATCCAAAACCAAACGATAAAAAAAGTGCCAAGTCACTTGTTGACATGTAGAAACAATGATGTTTGATATAACATAAACATTTCATACCGCAAATATCATTCTCATTCATAAGTGAAGACATTTTAGAGTAGAAATATTGATGAGTTAGTTGTCTATTTAGTAGGTTATACGAATGAAGAAATATATAGTGCGCGTCCTGGGTACATGATGTATTAGTGTTGCTGGCACATCACTGACAACTCCATTATAGTCCTAAAACTCATTCCTCTCAACTTCTCCGTTATATATAGTTTCATTTGTTTATCGATCAATGCTGTAGTTTCCGTAGTTAATATACAAATTGCTTACCACTGTTATTTTTATTTTCATTACTAATCTTGAACTTTACGTTTTCAAATCTAATATTACTTAATGGTTTGAGAATACAAATTATACTTGTGTGTTAAATAAATCTTATTATATAAATTCCATTTGTCAATAATGCAGTAAAAATAATTGGATTTATAATCGAAATATCATCAAAATAATATTTATTGGAATAACATCTACATGTGTTGTTAACATTTCATTAAAAAATCGATGGCGAACAAAAATTTAGAATAGAATTATTATTGTGAAGTGATGAGGAAAAAAACTACATCGATAATTTAATGATGAAAAATGAAGTTCAATATTTCCAATGTAGGAAACGGATAGAAGTTTTATTGTGTCCCGAATTGGCAAATGATACTTTTCAAACACACTGCAACTGATATATCTTTTATTATTAACTCTCGATACACAACTGTATACTGATAGAATTCTTACCGTTCATAAATGAGCGAGCAACAATTGTTGGTATCTAACTCATTGAAGCACGTGATTTTTGCCAGATAGAAAATATGAAAAAGTAAATTAGTAAATGCTTGGGCTTGTAAATGAACGACAGTACAACAAAACTACTCTTTAGATTTTTACTATTTACAATTCCAGCCTAAGTCTAAACTCATATTATTACTTTGACATCACTATACTTCGGAATACCTCTACTCTACTTTCCCACCTCCACTCCCCGAATTCTTACTCCTGATATTTCATATAATTCACGTGAAATGTAGAGATCTGAAGAGTAGTGTTGTTGTACTGCCAAAAGAATAGTACACAATTTACCTTTCCTCTATTACAGTTTTCAATACTCAAATTCCCAGATTTTCTGGTCCAGCTTTGGCTATAAAATAAGCAGCTCATACTCAATGTATACATCCACCTTACTCGGTAAATATGCAGAAAATTATATGTAGTATTTACTATCAGAAATAGAAAAAAGAAAAAAATATCATGATTACTCTTATTTATTATTGATGCTGGCACCAGAAATCTGCTCGGTCAATCCTAATACTTCTTATAGCGTTACTGTGATATTACGAGCATCGGAAACATCGACGAATTTAGCCGTCCCAATTCACATGAATCCAATACTTCACATATTACTGACATCCAATAGAAAGTAAAAAAATTGTCATAGAAATTCCAAAGTCGAAATTTTGTTCCTACTTTAGACCTGCATATAGCTCATTTTGTAAGAATTGAAGGTATTATTAAGAACGAGCTATTGAATTTTAGTCATTTTTAAGACCTTAGAAATGGCAGATATTTCCATTTCTTTCACTTTAACGTATAAAAAAGGTATAACGAATATTAACTTGTACTTTCTTGTATCTACATGGATGAGATGATAGAGGTATAAAAAAGGAACAAGTTAGGAAAACTAAGGAGTTATTAAGGTTCAAATGAATATGAAGGATATGAAAGGTATTGGAAAGTCACTATTTAGGACTTACGAGGTACAATTGAGATACAGTAAGGAGAATAAAGGTCTAATGTAGGAGCAAATTTTCGACTCGGCCACCTATTCAGAAAATTTTCAATAAACTACTACAAAAAGCTCGAGATATCATCCCCTTGAACCCTATGTTATTTTTTTTCAATGTCTCTGTTATAATGAAGTCAGCTAATAACGTAGTGTTACAGCAAAGTCATATTGTGCATGATCTGCAACTTTGAATATTATCGATCGATATGTGGAAATAGCGAATAAATATGTGAGAGGGGAGAGGGAGAAGCGAGGTAGTTTTAAGTGTGCTATGCACTACCATCTCTTCGGTATGCATAGAAGACGGTACCATCACCATTTTGTTTCTCAATAGATTCAATCTCGTGAACAGTAAAAGTTCTTTGAACGTTTCCGACTATCGCATACCACATTTCTGATTAGTTAATGGAAACTTTTATTCTTTTCACATACATTCATGAGCTATGTTTTATCTAGTGTCTGTTGACTAATTTTTTTCGTCGTCATTTACAGATAAATATTTCATGTCATTCAATCAAATGACATGAATTAACATAACAGATTTCATACTCGTAATAAAAAATTTTATTAGTTTGTACCTTGGGTCAGGAAAAAATGACTATTTTTTTTTTATCTGAAACAGAAAAATAGGTTTTTGGGCACCTTTAAAAGAATATTCACCAAGTATGAGCTCTTAATATCAATAGGAAGAATCTCCTTATCGTCGTTTTCCATTTTTCTCAAGTCTCATATTAAAAACATCATATCTCCATTATTAGTGAATTATTTAGTAAATTTTTCGTACATATTTTTGAAGGAAATTGAACGCTCTACAAAAAAGGTCTCTTACATTTTTTTCATAGAGACAGCCATTCTAAAGATATTCAAACCCAAAGTTTCGAATGTATGAAATTTTAACTTTTCTGTTATTAATAATAGTACATTGTGTACTATTGTTAGTACTATTATCCAGTATCAATAGTACAATGTACCCATTACCAAAATCAATTCAGTTTTATAGCAAAAAATTGATGCTTTCATATCGAATTTTGAACGAGATGATGATCTATTATTTGAAAACAAAATATAGAAAAAATTTAGATAAAAGAATCTCGACCAACTTCGATATACAAAAGCTACTTGAACAGAACGTGATGCTTTACTATTGAAAATACTTTTTTTTTTAGTATGGATATGCAAGAAGGATACAGTGAATGAAAAAAAAATAATGATTTTATTAGACACATGACGGATTAACAATTGACACAATTTTATTTTCAAATATATACATATGTATTCTATGAGTACACTTTGAACTCTCTTCTGCTATTGGTCAAACTTTATTCCTCTATTGACGAATATAGAGGATGATGTGACCATCCTTTCTCACACTGGAAGTTCAGTATTGGGGGAACAAAAACTTTGCGACGAACCTTTATTTATGGCATTTTCCTCGAAACTTATAGTCTCCATGTGCGACACAAATAGACGTTCTGTATTTCAAAAAGTCCTTTTGATTTAGAAACGCTCTGTGCACAATATGCCTGCAAAGCAGGAGTGATAAATTTTTTCATGAAAATAGTGTGACAACGACCTTTGTTAGGCCTGATCACATGATTCATTGAATCCTGACGAGTGCGGGTCGTCTGTCGCCTTGACGCTATATTGCATCGCTCAAGGCCTTTACTCACACAGCCTATTTTTTTTTTCTGATATAGTCATATTTGACGTGGTGCGAAATAATATCCTGTCAAAATTTCCAATATTGAAACATGAAATCCTATTTTTATAGAATGTTTTGAATTATTATAGTTTATTTATTCACCTTCAATTGTTGCCAGAAATCAAGTATTTTCAGATTATTATTCCGACAATTTACTAATGAATCCAATATTTAACGCGAAACTTCCTTTATATATACTTTCAGATCAAGAAAATATTTAGAATATAGGAAAGATGTGTCAGACAAACAATTCAGTCACGTCTGGGATTATAAGTACACACTTCTCGTATTTACTGTGAAGTTGTTTCGTGATTCATCTCGGATTATTTTTTCCTGTCGTTTCATATCACTTTGAAAGCCTCAGAAAAATTATGATATTGGTGTATTGATGAGAAATTTCTTTTATACTAAAGGATTGATTCAACAGTCATGTGATGATGACTAAAAAAGTTTCCTAAAACCCATAACGAAATCAAGTGACTTTTCTTGTTTTTATATGAAATGTAAAATTCAATCGAGTCAAGAGTCAATATAATTAGGGTACCAGCGGCTAGTACGAGCCACTTAAGAAAAAACACATCCATATATTTTTTATTTTCGTTTTTAATTGTTCAAAAACTGCCATGACGATTATTTGAACGCATTTTGACCTGTAATAAATAAAATAAAATCTATTTTTAGTGAATCAAATGACTCATAAACAAATTTCCTAGGATTGGTATTTTGGCACTTTGAAAAAGTGGCGGGTAGTACGGGCCATATCAAATTGGGTAGGTATAAAAATACAAAACGTTAATTATTGTTTTCTTAAAATATAAAATTTTGTTTATCAATCCAAAAAAAAAAAAAAAACAATTTTTTATTTATTTATTTTACAATGGTCACAGTAGTAGTAGAGCAAATCATGTGTTCTTCGTTTGTTAGAGCTTGAGAGGATTCTGCAACAGAAGTGGCAGCATCTTCAGCAGTTGTAGTTTGTTGATTTTCTATGCTGGTTACAGCATTCCATACCACTAAACTGTGGCGTGGCCCACACTACTCGACAGACCTTGATCAATCAAACATGGCGTCAACAGAAATCGGCTAAAATGAGCGACATTTCGTCATCACAGTGCATAGGTCATTATACGAGCTAGAGAGTAGTACCATAAATTTACAATATAACTTTTGTTAAACAGATAGGCACTGAAAGTAACGCAAGACATCAACCACACATTCTAAAAATTAGAAATTATTTAATTACAGCGACAACTTGATAGCTACGTCAATCAAGTTTTAACACACGACTCGGTGATCTATGGTGTGTATTCCAGTCACTTGTGCCTCTACCATCTGGTGGCGTTAGTGAGATACATGCGGTGGCCTGTAGTACCCGCCGTTCCCCTACTGTAGTTTGACACTGCAAAAAAAAAAAAAATTTATTGTGGATTTGAAACCCCGTATAAGAATTATTATTTCCAGATATTTTCAAAGTGTGAAAATATACAGGTACACAAAACAAAAGAATTCTTGGGTAGCAAACGCTACTGAGGCGTCACGTTTGGAGAGAGAGACAGTCAATGCGTCGCTATTCAAGCCAAGTTTATCCTGGTGAGCATTAGATCGGAATGTGCAATGGGTCAATATTAATCACTGTCCCATGAATACAAGGTGTGCATCGTGATGATATTACTTTTGTTCCCAAACGTGACGGCCCAGTATCGTTTTCTACCCGATTTTTCTTATTCGCTCTTTTTTTTTTATTCATTAGGAAGATCTTCAGAGTGTCTTTGCTCAAACTTTGAGTATCAAAAACTATTCAGTTGCCGATAATGACGCACATTAAATTAAAATATTATGTGAATATAATATCTAGTTTTTGTTTGAAGATTTCGTATTGTATTATTGAAAAAGTACTAAATTTCAGTAAACGTATCAATCGAATACTCAATATATAAATTTTATACGATTGTTAACTTCATTCATTTACTGTTATTCTGACGAATTATCTTCAAAGGCGATATGCTTAATTGATTTCCACCATTATACAAGGAGTAGAGAGCTTTTTCCGGTCTAATTCAGTTCTCTCGAAGTTGAAGTCACTACAGTATCGCCATCTCTTGATTCCAAGCATGAAATCAAGCGGTCTTCAAATAATATGTATGATAAAAAGGAAAAATGTCCCTAATGTATGCAGAAAAGTTATGAAAATTTCAAGAGCAGTTCCTGAAATGCCGATTTTTCCACTTAATACATGTTAGAAAAGAAAAATGACCCGAAAATATGTAGGTTGTGAATACATGTGCGTGCGTTTGTGCATGTATATGGTAGATTAATGCATGGTAGATGAAATACTCAAACAAAAATTAAAATACCTAATTAGGTATACGTTGATGAAAAATTCTCTGACTGTTGATTGCGATTGTACGTGCACGCGTGTTTCATGCTCATTTTCGTGCAAACTTTCATATTCTCACGCACGTATGTAGATATGTATTCATATATTATGTAATGCACGTGCGATATATAAATGAAAATAAAGTTGATGGATGAGGTCACAAGGGAAATTCATAATATGTATTTTATATTACATGAAGTACACGACTGAGAGAAATCAATTTCTTTGAAATTTTAATAAATAAATAAATATTATTAACCACTTATCATTGATACGATAAAGGGGAAGTATGTTTTATGTGTGTCTGTGTTGGAATGATGTGCTTATCGATTTATTTCATGTATGGATGAAGCGTATTATTCAGAGCATTACTCTACTTAGCCTGACACACATTGATTAATCAGGTACTTGGTATTATCTTTGGTATAATAAAGAAAATGACTATGCAATGGAGATTTTTTCCTCTCATTATTGGCTGAATGAGAAATGGATATATTAACTGAATTTTTTTTCATTGTGTAATGGAAAGTAAAAAAAAAAAAAGAATGTAATTTAGCAATTCATGATTTTTGCGCGAGAAAATTATAAAAAGTTACGCGGAAAAATCAAAGGATATAAAAAAAAATTCCGAATTTTCACGTAGTTTTCAAGAGGTTGTAACTTGGAGGGAAATGGTTGTACCAAAAATTTGAAAAGAGAGAAATTATAGCTTCAAATGCCTAGTTTTTGGATCTGGACTTGGAAATTTTTTAGCATGAGTGGTTTCTGAATTATCATGTACGTCAATTTTACTCATATTATATTTTTCTTGAAGATATTCGATTCTAATTTTGACTTTTGAAATATAGTGTATGCATACACCGATGATGGTGATTGCAATTTATTACGGAAATTTAATTGAATATCAACTTGGTTTGACTACCTTTTACTGCTTGCCGGAAATGCCTAACCGACTCGATCTCCATTTGTACTAATTAACACACAAATAGTGCGATCAAGTTAGAGCACGCATGTTCTCTTTTACCCTTCTCTTCATACATGTGTATAAAAATCAATAAGTTTAACGATTAAATACGTGAACTTACGATGCTTGTGCACTGATATTCTCCCTAATAAAATACGCGTGTATGAAGTAAAAAAATTCCCACTTTAGGGATCTCAAGTCGGAATTTTTATGCTACTTTAAACCTCATCATTTTCATTTGATATGAAGTATTGTATTTCGTACAATAATTCAATCGATATATGTGTATATTATTATTTATATACATGTTCACACACATTAATAGAATTTCATTTCATTCATCTTCAGACTTTCTGATAAGCAAATAACTTTGAGAGAAATTCATTAAATTCGATATTTGATATTTTAAAAATCAAATTGAAGTAATTTGCTTACTTTTTCATTGGATTAATTTATCATCAAAATTCTTTCTGTTATATATTTTTATTATTCAATTGACAAGTCTTGCACATGTGTTATTGATCGCATTCGATTTTATGCATTGAAGTGAGTTCGCCGTATTATATGTTCTCTTTAATCCAATCAATTGTCTACCATGCGTGAAATAAAATTTTATTCGCAACCATTTTCCAACTCATATTTCATGTGAAGACTGCAAAGAACTATATCAATTTAACGTACCGAAATTCAATTCATCAAAGCCCAAATGCAATCAAACTCAAAAATTATTTTGACGAATTTATTTATTTCAATATAAAATGTGAAATTCTGTGAGCTAATAGATAAAAAAAATATTCCCCCCTCCCGTGACTCCGATCCCGATAACAAATCCTTGACTTCTTTTCCCACAGGGGGATTCCGTGTGACTTTCCAAATGACCTACTGATCTCCTACAAAATATTACCTATCATTTCCTACTCTCTCCCTATTTTAAATGCCTTACCCACCTTCCCAAAGCGACGATTGCGGTGTACATTAGCAGAATCAATTCAGGAAAAATTACTGTGGAAAAAAAGGATAGAGCGATTGATATTCTTTAGTATCATCTGAATTAATAAACGTCGCGTCGGGAAAATACACCAAAATAGTATAATGGAACATCGGACAATATATGATAAATTTTCTTGCTCAAGTGTGAAATTAATAGCGGAAATTATTTGTAATAGTTCACACTATTATTTTAGATTCAGTTTGAAAACGAAGCTTAATATCATGATTGTTTTAAAAATTTGTTCATAAAATGACTTCAATAATTCAATAAATAGTTTAACGAAAGCGAAATCGTGTAAGAGGCCAACTGAATAGACGAAAGTATTTCGGTGATTTAAGTCGCATATGGAATATTGATTTCAGTCCTTCGAATCTAAAATTGAAAATAGAATAATAATATACATGAGAAATATATACGAATATAAATTCCGCTACAATGCCAGCCGGATCGAAACGTCAATATTTATATAGTGTAGAAAAATTTTGTGGAAATAAATATAAGAAAAAATATCCAAATGTGTAGAGACTATATTTTAATTTTCGCAAATGGACATTTATAATTTTGACGTTGATATTGACTTTTTTCTATATTTATGTAGTTATAATACGCATTTTAATATACGTTTGCTTGTATTAAAGTCTTACCCACACGATGTGCTACTGACTATGCATTGTACATATTACTTTGAATTGACGCATATGTCATATTTATGTTTATTTATTCAAGCGTGAGTATAAGTGAACTACATAAGATTTTATCACATATGGATAAAGATGTATGAAAAGAAAATTCTCATTTCGATGATAGAGTCGAACCTTCATTCGTGTCAGACATCGGGTCTATGAGTTCCGAGAAAAACACCATTAATAAAGATTCAAAGTTGGATTTCCCTTCAATTAGATTATTAGAACAAAACATAAACGCGGTGATAAGAACGCACGAGAAATTAAGAATATATTTTACGGTGCGAAATAATTTATTCGGAGAAACGCGTTTCTGCTTAGGCGTAAACGCGTAAATGATGGCGAATGATGAAAAGGTCACTTCGTACCTCACAAAATATACTAGCATTACTAGCGGACTTGACAGATGTCCTGTTGCGATTGCAGCGCTCCCTGCCGGATCGAATGTAAACCATCCAAAAATCAACATCAAAGATAAATAAATTAATTAATTAAAAAAACATTTTCTATCGGATCAAATTGTGAATCGAAATCATTTTCAAATCCAACCGTTTGAGAGAAGTTCAGTGACAAACAGACGGACAGAAAAATTATGTACATTTATCCGATTACTACTGAATATTCCCTTGAACTGAAATCGTTCCACTTAATATTTTCCATGATTATTCGGGTAGAGTATTATGTCTTTTTTATTTTTTTCAAATTCATTTGTTGATATTAAAAAAAACCAATATTATTTTCACATTTCGATATTCAGAGATTTCTGCAGTAACGCTCTCAAAATTACCACTGAATTCAGAATACTCATCCTACTTTTAGCCTCTAATTCCTCCAGTGTAGAGCAGTTGAAAGTAGAAAAGTGGGCGTCACCGTAATGTTGCTTACAATGTGACTTTGCTCGACCTTTCGTAGTCAAATGATTGTATATTGCACGCATGTACATATTTATATATATTTATTTGTATTTATATTTATATACGGTGGATTGTATATAGTATACAGAGAATTACGCTGGTAGAGTAATCAGGGTTCTTTATTTTTATGAAGACTGAGTAGACAATATTAAAAGAATTTTACTTACTGGACACAAGTTCGTTCCCTGTGGAAAAATGTCGTACTTTATTCGTCTTTTCCTAGTTTTTTGTTTTTTTGTCGTCTAGCATCTTTGTAACGTTGATTTATTTTCAATCAGTGAGTGAACTAAGATTGTTGATTTCAACAAATTTCCATCCGCTTTTGTTTATAACCTCCAAGTATTTAAAAATATTGATAAGTTTTGGGAAAATAAAGTTTCAAAAGACTTTTCACTAATAAACATAACTGCATTCGAAGATTTATTCGTGAAAATTGAATCTTTAATTTTCCTAGTTCAAATCATCCGTCGAATCAATAATATACCTACCATGAAAACTGCTCAAGATATGTCATTAGTTTTTATATCACTTCACTGATCAAAATTTTTCTGAAAAATGCTTACAGATCACAACATGAGTAGTCCATGATTAGGAAAAATGACATTAATGAATACAGTGCACGAATAAAATATGAAACAGTGACATTGTGGAGTTTATAAAATAACTAAAACCTAAAATTCAAAGTGTTATCCAGATTGGCAATAGTGATGAATGAATTTCATATAAAATCAGACGAAAAAAAAAGAAAAAAAAAACAAAAGTTTTGTGAGTGAACTTGATCTTCCTGTGCATATCATTGGATCTTATTTTACTTTTAATTAATTCAAATCTTAAACAATGTTGTCTCGAAATGTACATAGAGACAAATGTCATCTGTATCAGCAGCAGAAGCAGCAATGGTTGCAGCTAAAAATGACAATTGAGTGATAGTGCATATGTATTAAAAAAAATTATTAGAAACATTCAAAATGGAGGCTGCGAGATTAAGCGGTTTGGGGGCACCAAGTCCTGACACGGAGCACGGACCAACCGTTGCTAACTATACGAGTAGTGGTTTGACTGGTGACGGAAATGTTGATTATATAATTAGCGATTACATGGAAAGACTTGGAGAACGTCTGAACATACTGGAAACTGAGCTGAAATATGCATGGAGTGCACTGGATTTGCTTAGTCAAGAATACATAAAAATGTGGGAGCGTTTAGAAAAGCTTGAGGGTCTTCTATATGAGCAACAAACTGTTATTAGTCAATTGATTGAATTTTATACAAGTAGCGGTGGTAGAGGTATTGGCATCGGTGGTAGCTGCAGCGGTGTCAACAATACTCATGATGAAAATGAGGGCGGTATTATTGAGTCTGCGATTGGCAGTCAGCGGGGTTCAGTTGGTGAATTGGATGCGATTGCGAAAAGTTTAGGTCCGTCAATGGGCATTGAAGAAACAAGTGTGTTGAGAGAAAAATTGGCACAACAAGAGTATGCTCGAATGCACAATAGAAATTTAGAAACATTGGAAACACTAGAAGAAGAAGAAAATGCACCAGATGAAGCATTTTATCGTAGTTTGAACAATGCCTATCGCGAGGATTTAATTTGCGGTGACACGTCGCGACCAACGTCACAGTTAGGGATGATATGGGAAGAAGCGGAAGATATCGAAGATTCAAATGGTAAAAAAGGCATGGAAAGTGGTGGAATGTTTGTTGATGAATGCAGCTCGAAAGATAAAGATGTCAATGATGGGGCATCAGAGCAACAGCAGCAACCGCAAGAACAAGAAGAACAAAAGCAGCAGCAAAAGGATGAAGATTTGCTTAATAATAGAATTGAGAAGAAAAAATACCAAGAAATTGATACGAACGCTGACGAAGAGGGGGAAATATTCAGTGCAGCAGATTACAAAAGTTACCGGGGCAACACACCATGTGTTAGCGAACAAGACTTAGTACAATTATCAAAGCTTAGTTCGCTGGACCAAGTTGCACTTGAAAAACTACACGAGCTAGATAAATTAACCAGTAAGTTGCAAAAAGACTCTCAAGACCTTATTGAACTGAATTCCCGTCTGATGGATTCGCCGAAAGGGCAATATAACACAGAAGCGGAAGCTAAATTAGCAGAAGAAGCTAGTAATATAGATGAACAGTTGCGAAAAATTTATGCTGAAACTGATGTTGACAATTGGACTTATTCAAAGAGTCCAGGATCAACTGGCAGATCTATATCTAGAGTGAGCACTGACTCCGGTTTAGCTACAGATGGTGATTTCACCACTCGATCTATATCTCCAAGACTGAACAACACCCCAAAGAGCCATCTAGACTCACTCACTTTGACCTATACGCCGCCCAGATTAAGTTATACGACATCATTATTGGAAAAAAGTCCGGAAACAGTGGTTCCACTACCAATCGATCCAGGAAATTTTGCTAAAGGTTACGCAGAAAATAAAGAACTCACAGATTTAATGGCAGATAGTTTTGTAGCAGTAACGTGCGCTTCACCGACTATTTTCAATAGTACAACTGACAAGTTACCATCACCTACATTGTCAGCAGGTAGTGTTCATAGTATACGCAGCACTCAAAGTATGAGAACCCGTCGTGATGGTTACTTCGGTAGCGCAGCAAGACTGAATTTTGAATTTCCTGAAAGCAGAACACCACCCAGTCCATCTCCAAGTTCACCACCACCGCCCGCTCCAAGAGACTCAAGTGACGCTTTTATTATGACGAGTAACGTTCATCAGCATGAAAATGCAGTTAAACACAGTCAGTCTCCAACTTTTCTCAGAAGCTCTGAAAAATCAGCAACAATGGAACAAGGAAGACTGAGTCCTCGTGCACCACATTCGCCTAAATCACCAAAGATATCGCCTAAACACGTGGTCAAGTCGACAAATATAATTGTTGCAGCAAAATCCGATTCAGGTTTATCCTCAATGAGCGGTTGGAGCAGTTTAGATAAGTCTCCAAGCTCACCAAAAAGTTCAATGGCTAAAATTATTACGTCGTATTCAATGGAACACTCTAAATCGAATTTAGCCACTGGAAATCAATCTTTAAGACCAATAAGTCCTATTCCACCACTTCCAGAAGTTCCGACCTCTGTCGCCAGTGCACCAATTGTGGGTCATGAACCACTTTATGATACTCCAGAAGGCCGTGACGCCTTTGGAAATATTTCATCAGTAGTATCTACTAATAACCCTTATTCCTCAACTACAGTGAATCATATTTCTGCCTATTCATCAGTCAAATCGCCAGCTTCCAAAGAAGACTATATATTTGTGCCACCACCTGCACCTAGTCCAGCGACTTGTCAGAGTCCGAAAAAACGTAGTCGTGCACACAGTCTTCAACATACTTATGATTCAGTAACTCCTGGGACAATAGACTGTTCATATCGACCCGACCAACCAGCAATTTATTCTGTTGCCGGTAGCAACCGCCAAAATGTAATTACGGGAGTGTACACTAGTAGCCCAAGTACAATTGCTAGTCGTTCATATGGGCCCCGAATCGCAAATACTGATCAATTTTACAGCGAGGATTCTGATCAATATGGCAACTATCAAGAAGCTCTCAATTCTCTCCAATTCGGTGAGCCGTCTCTTCAGGGTTATGCGCACGTACGTAAACCTACAAAAGCGTTATCATACGGTGAAGGAATAACAAACCATGAGGGCTATAAAGTTGTCATGTACAGAAACATGTTTCCAACTGGTAATATTACTGATGCTTTATCATATTACCCAACGTCAGCGAACCTCCCACGAACTGAACCAAGTGATAGTGCCTGGATCAATACAAATGAATCACAAATACCTCATGACTCAACATCTTCGAGTATAAGATCACTAACATCCGATGGCAGTTATGCTCAAAGTCCATACAATGATAGGAGATATGCACAACCACCAGCTTATCAAGCCCATCAATATCATCACTCGTATACTCCTCAAACTTATCAACAGCAATATCAACCATATAATTCACGATTAACTGGTACGGAGAGCACGCAAATATCTGATGGATATCAACGTCAATGGCAAAGAGAACATCAGCATACCAGGGAGGATTCAGATAGCAATGGACCTACTTGTGCCCCATCGCAAACTCAACAGGGAAATTATTACGATGCTTCTAGTGTTATTGTTTCACAATCAGGATACATCAGTATTTCATCCGATATTAAAGATCATGAAGAGGTTAAAGTATCAAAAAAAGTGCGCCGAGGTGCATCATTAAAAAATGCAATGAGTTCTATGAGTCACTGGTTGCCCGATCTTCATCTCACTAAAAGACACAGAAGTCACTCGCTCCCTGGAGGCGTTCGTCGTGACGATATGGATGAAACCGAAATTACAAATTCACAGTCGCCTCCATCAACTGATGTTTCAACAACTGGGCGATTTCGTGGACGACCTCAAGCTACAAGAAAAAAGAAAAAGCACACGTTGGTGTCAACAGTATCAGGAATATTACAAAAAGCTAAGCGTCGCAACCATCATTCACAATCGATGTCAGATCCAGAGCAATCCGAAACAGAATGGAGTAGTGGACGACAAAGTGGATTATCTGAGGACGAGGATAGTGTAATGTCAGATGTCAACCAGGAGCCGCCATTTTTTGCGAAAGTTCGTGCGAGTCAAAAGAGGCGAGGACCACCTCCGGGAGCATCACCACAACAACAACAGCAACAACAACAACTCCAGTCACCTCAGCAGATTGCATCTCGCGGATATTCCCACCAGCAGCCCTCACAGCTACAGCAACAACAATTACAACAGCAACAACAACAACAAAAAGATTATTTCCAACAACAATATATTCACGAACAACAGGCGGCTTTGCAACACCAAATCCAGCAGCACCAAGAACTTCTACAACAGCAAGTTAATCAAGACAATTGGAAAGACCGAGAAGCGCGTGTAATGCACGATAGCAGTGAGCATGATCTCTCCGATAATGTAGTCAATACTGAAGATGGTCATGATGGATCAGGTAAAAGTACAGGTTCTGGTTCAGGTGGTTCAACGTCCATGTTTCCAACCGTCGGTGACATCAAACGTTCAACTGGAAGTTCTGATGAAGCGCCAAATGAGAAAGCTCCAAAATTGCCATCCATGTCATTGATGGGCGGCGCAAGTATGGAGTTTGCTGTGTCTCGAGCATTAGGCAAGTATCGACAACGTCAATCATCAACAGTATCGGATGATCAACCAACAACTGATGACAATTGTAGTGATAAAAAATCAGAGGACGGACAATTGCAAAGCGAATTGAAAGAAGAATTGGCATTGGATGAAGTGGACGCTAATAATCAAGGAAAAAACGAAAAAATATCCAGTGCAAAACCTCCGGAGTTAGTAACAAGCCTATCTGAAGAAGCACCAGTGTCGGAAGGAAGCCCATCCGCTTCCAGCACTCGGGGTTTTGGTTTCATGAGTAATAGCAGCAGTAGATTTTTACCTAGGCATCAACAATCATTGGAAATACCATGGGCTGGATCAAGAAGTGGTGATGGCGATGAGGATAACAGAAGTACCCATTCATACCGTAGTACATCGCGAGTATCTTCAAGACGACAAAGTACTGAGGATTCAATTGATTCTGAAGACGAATGGTACTGCTATGAATTACGAAAATTGGAAGAATTAGAGAGACAGTCCCAAATTGAAATTGAAATGGGTGAAGTTTTAGTTGAAGAACCTGAAGAGCCTTATCAACCAACTGAGGACGTAAAAGAAAGAATGTCATTTGTTCTTCGAGAACTAAAGTTGAAGGCGGTGCCTGTGGACGATAATGATAAGCGAGAGCACCGTCGGATGAACGGTGCAATGCCAATTACAAAAGAAAGACAAATTATAGATGATGGTAAACCGATTCCAAAGAAAAAATCAGCTGACACCGTGGCAACTGTTTTTGCTCGGGTAACTGATTATCATACATGGGCTCATGAGGAAGAAGCTCGTCGAGAAGAGAGAGTGGCATTATTACCCATGGATGAGGGCTCGTCAGGAGAGACGTCAGGACCTGACAGTCCAGTCCACTCGATGGATGAGCTTGAAGAGGATTTAGATCTTCGCAAAGACTTGGAGGAGGAGTCGCGCAGGAGCTCAAGTGGTTCAACAATGCGTCGATGTGAGGGTGAAAAAATTCAACATGGCTCTGACTCATTATCGCGTGAGGGAAGTGTAAGTGTTCCACCAAGTGAAGTATCCGTTAGTATTCCGGGCGCATGGGACTCGGAGAGTGCAGTACTTGATGGTGATCGAGATGACGCTGGTAGTGCAGAAACCACCACTGCCACGTTGAGTTTGCCGAAAATTAAAATTGATTCATCATCATGCGGCAGCTCTGATACTACTTTAAAGGAGGGTCAGGTGAGTCCTGGTCTACCTGGTTCTAAATGGAAATTGCTCAAAGCTTTGAAGGAACGCAAAGCCGAAGAAAAACTCAAAGAGGTTGAAGATGCAACTGCAAAGGAGAATTCAGTTCCTCCGCCACCTGCGTCTGTGAGTATTATGATTAAGTGAGGGCACGAAAATCTCTGTAAAGTGTATTCAAGATTTGGCTCGTGGTCGTGGAATAATTCCGAAGTATAAACAATTTAATTTCGTGATCAGTCCTGAATACACTTATCAGACGGAAAATCGATCTCATTTTAAAAAATATCTTGAACATATCAAGATATATAATTATATGGATATTTATTATGCGAAAATCCAAACATCTATGAAGTCAATATTAAGAATCAACAAATCTTATAGTCATGTGATTTAAATGGCAATTCACCTCTTCACTAGTTGATGGAATATAAGTCAATTCAATTGAATTAAGGTGGATGTGAAACATAGTTTTAAGAGACAAATCTGAGATCATAAGGGTTGAGAAAATTATACGTATGTCTGAATGCATAGAAAATAATTCTGTAATTTAAATGACTCAAATAATACAAAATGTTAAAGAATCAATCACAATATCATGTATGCAGCTTATATTTAATGGATGAAAAATTATGAGCTTGCGCTTTTGAACTACTCTACAATATTAAAGCTTTATTATTCACATACATCGAAATCGTCTGTGGCTAAAAAACGATGGCAAAAAAACCGGCATAAAAATTCATTGTTCTCGATCATGAATTTTATTTCTCATTCATAGTTTCCATGGGAAATTCCCTAGACTTTATGCTCTTATGAAAAAATATCCATTTCGCCATTTCATTATTTAATTTATATGAAGAAAAAAAATGATATCTCCAAATAATTACTAGTACTCTTATAAGATAGTTAGTCAAACAATTATAACCTGATGTTCAAAGTTGATTGTCGCAACATAACGTAAAACTTGCACCGATGTTTGTCGTATTACTTATTGCATTTATGAGTATTAGATAATATCGAACTAGAAGTATGCTGATGGTTTGGAAATACAAGAAATCCTCGCGAAAATTACACAATTTACTAATTGCATAGTCAAATGATAATATTGCGCAATCCTAAAAAATTGGCGTGTTTTTAAATTTTCGTTTTTTCCTCATTATTTATTTAGTAACATAATTCTGCTAATTAATAAAAGAAGATTATTTTTCTTCCGTGTGATAAATTATAAATTAGTAAAAATATAAAATGTGTTGCTGTTCATTCAAATAAAATTGTGGAAATGAAAAATATTTAATAAAACGGTACAGTTCAATAAATTTTCAGATGATTTGTTAGTTGAAAAAATAGTCTTCCGAATTAAATGAAAAAACTATGTAATAGTTTGTTGAAAAGAAAGTTATTATTTATATAAATGAAAAATTATTATAGCAAAGTATACATGTCGCATTATTATCTTTGATGTTAATATATCACTTGGGAAATAATTTATTCAACTTTTTTTATTGATATTTTGAAATAATAATACGAGATAAACGTTATTAGCAATCCTCCTGAAGAAATCAAATTTTAATGTGTAGACATATTTGTTTTATATCAAGTCAGAAATTATAAAAAGACACAAGAACAAGATAGAAGGAATTGAAAAAATATAAAAATTCATTTCACGTCAGTGACAATGATGAAAAGCGCATAGAGAGTTTTTTCTAGAATTGTTTTTTCGTCTTCCATATTCAATGCTAAATAATAACTATTCATCATCAAAATTAGATATTTTCCGTCATAAACAAAATCATAAAATTATTTATTATCATTTCATTCCATGTCTTGAGTAACAAAACGATAATTCACATTTTTATAATACACTAAATATATTATTGCGAATAAAAAACGAATAAAATAAATAATAATGAAAAAAATATTAGACGTTTCAAAAGCCATTTCTCACTTTTATAATGACACACAAGCTTTCATGTCTACAATAATTTACACGTATTTCCAACAAGATAAAAAAAGACTTGCGATTTCCAAATTTATTATTTATGATATTAAATAAATAAATATCGTTGACATAATGATATAATCAGATATATATTCATACAATGTAATCATAGCTTCGTATGCGATAATGTCGTGCGTAAATTTGATCGTTAATAGGGGAAAACAATTTACAATTTCTAAAATTCCTTTATATATACCAAACAAAAAAAAAACAATTTTCTATTTCATATATATTATACTTACAGCGTGACATTTGATATGATACCTTACTATAATACACTGCAGATTTTTAATGCACAGGGAATAAAAATATAAATTGAAAAAAATTACCATAAACATGTATCCTAATATATTAAAATATAAAAAATTAATTATATTATCACGCGTGCGTAATGATTGTTGAGAATATAACGAGATAAATATTTAGATTGCTAACCCTTTCATCCTAGCGCTTTTCAATATCAATACGTATATTCAATAGTAATTGAATTTTAATAATGAAAGCTGAATACGAAGAAAATAAATGGAATTTATTCACAATTGATATGATAAAAAATAGTATTATTGAATTCAATTAAATATATCATATACAAATATCATTAGTCTCATACCGCACACGATGATATTCCCTGAAAGATATCATTATATTTCTAATTACATTCTTCCTCTTTGTTAATAATCTATAATTCATTTCCACATTGAATCAGAAACACGAAATAAACAAATGATCCATTACAATACAAAAAATGAAGGAATAAAGAAATAAATACACAATGAAAATAAGGTAAATGATAATATATCCTAACTGATAGAGAACAAAGTCATCAAGATGATTTGAATGTTAATCACTAGATGGCATACAAACCCAAGTAAGCTCATCATTGGTGTACTCTGAATATGTTAAAAGATTACAATGGAGAAACTTGAAATGGAATAGTACTAGTAATAATCCAGGACGTAGCGAATGAATTATATTTTTTGTGATTGATTAATATTCAATAATTAGTAAGATGATCGTTAGTCATTACATCGAGGTGAAGTCGAGGGAATTATATAAATCATTAATATGAAATATATTAAAAATGTTTAAAAATAAAATCAATTTATACTTTATGAACTTTGTCCAACCGAATTTTCATACTTATCAATTAATAAAAATTATCGCCCGCTATATTTATCACACTCATTAAATAAAAATTCCTTATTCACAACATGAAGTGATAAAACTTATATTAAATTAATATAATACTTATTAAAAATTAGAATAGATATAAAGTAATTTTTTTGTTGACATTAATAAAAATAAAAATAAGAAAAAAATTTTTTTTAAACAACTTTCACATGCTGTTACCTTTAGCTTCACCACACCTGGAGTAGCTGACGATCAGATATCTCATTTATTAGGGGAAAACTATTATTGTTATGAATTTCAGTTGGTATATAAAATGACTCATTCAAATGCAACGCTACCTCCCGGACTATAATAATCTTGAGCTGATCGCAGCTATTATATGAAATCATGAAGCGTTTCTAGGGTATTAATGGTAGCCACTAGCAACATGTCAGCCCTTATGTATACCTATAAACATATATTACATAGATGAATATCATATGCATATGTGTATGTAAATGCAGAGGTGAAAATTTGAGGAACCACTTTACAGTATTGGAATTCATTTTACTGCCTTGGTCAAATGTATAATATAATAAATAACGCTGCAACTTTCTATTTACATATAACTTTATTTGATATAGTCTACAACTATACTGATGCATGAACGAATAAAATAAATTATAACAAAATATAATAAACAAATTTATGGAAAGCCGCCTTAACGATTCAAGAATTTTCTAAAATCTATTCGAATGAAAAGTAATTTTAATATCCTAAAAATAATGAAAAAATTCAATATGAAATATTTGGCTTATTATAAAATCACTTTTGCGATTATTTTTCTTTTCCTTTCATGAATTTCCTGTATGGATTTTTCTGAATCTATCCATGTACGATGGAGTCAAGGAAAAAATATTATAGTACACAATCGAAAGAAAAGAATTCATAAAATTTTATTATTACATAAATTTCATATGAATTGTTTTGGCTTTTTACATAACTCCAGTATTATTATAATTGTATATGCATAAAAATACCAAATATTTATGTATTATTACAGAATTTCCCTTCTTAGTAGTTGCAGGATCTAAATCTAAACCAAAATAATACATAGAAAATGTTGAGTTTACAATACAAAAATTCATATAAACAAATTTTTGTGTGGCTGAATTTTTCCAGGTTCATATAATACCAAGTCCTTTTCGTCAGCTTATTATAAAATAACATCATCTCGTAATTTACGCTATCATATCACCACAATATCATATAGAATTTGATCAAATACGAATATCACAAATAATAAAATAAAATAAAATAAAATAAAATAAAAATAACAAGAATGAATCATTAATATTTATAATCATAACATATACAAAATTTAATGCAGATATAAATTAAGTAGTCCACTTTGTTATTGTAGTTTGCTCCTGAGGTTGATAAAAACATATAATAATTAATGCACATTTCAAAATATCCAATCAAGAATAAATCAACATCATTGACAAAATATCGCTATTATATAGAAATCTTTCAAAATACATGCAGAGACAGACATACTTATGTGCTATTATATAAATAGATATAATATAATATAATATAATATGTAGCGATCATAATCATTAAGCTTAATTATCAGCAAGAAAAAAGAGTTAATAAATAAATAAATAAATAAATAAGAGACAGATACACTGATTACGAAATGAACAAAATTCAATGTAGGATATTCATTCTTTCGTACAATTATTATGTATTTTATAAATAAAAAAAATAAGATGAAAGGGTAAATTCAGTTGTGATGTAAATTTTTATCACATTCAAATAATTCTGGTTTGTTTATGAGCCTGTGAAATTAATAAAAGGGCCTATATGTTGATTAAATTTTTCATAAATATACATTTACTAATATTGTTCTTGTTATGTATTGATTTGTTAATTGGAGCTTTCCAATATTTTTTGAACTCTAAAATAAGTTATTCTGAAATATATAAAAGAATAAAATTGAGGTAATGCAAAGTACATTAAGTGAATAGTATACTTGATGATGGAAAATCTACTGTATATGCTTCCCGAAATGAGAAAACAAAAACATCATAGACCTATTCTGAAAACTTATTTTCACTTGTTACACTATCAATAAGTTTAATATTTTATACGCTCTATGGTGAACGAATCAACGAGGAATTGTACATTATATTTATGTATATTAGTCGAAAAATAATGAAGGCAATGTTTACAATCTTTCCTTCATTAATTTCAACTAATAATTATTTCACGAAAACACAAAAAACAATTTTGTATAAAAATCCACTCAAAATTTATGTTGGAATTTTTTTTTGTACAATTTTCACTCGAAAATTCAACACTTGCATAGATTTAAAAAATGTGTTGACATAAAATTAATGTATTTTGACAGATAAAAATTTTGTGTTAGAATCAACATATATTATTATTCATTTTACACAAATAATTTTATTGCTTCCAAGCAAATTATTGTGTTAAAATTCAATACAAAATTTGAATTAAAAACAGTTGTTGCAGATTTTAAGTTGACTTTTACACAGAATTTTTTATTGTGTATATACTTTTGAAATTTTCACTTAAAATTTACTAAAAACAAAAAATAAATAATGCAAATGAGAATTATAAAAATATAATGTTCCACAATAGGATAATTGAATTATATAAAAACAAGAAATGAAGAGGGAATTAAAAGAGAGCGATATAGAACAAGTAAATGAAAACAAAGAGAATGTAAAGTAGTAAATACGATGGCTGTGGTGACAAAATAAATATCAGAACTAAAGTCGTGAACAATCTAAATCGTACATGTGTATATATAGAAGCATGTATGAATGTGTATGTGTATATGAGGGTGTGCGCGTATTCAAAAGTGAGCAAAGCTACATGAACAATGCTAGGAACAATCGGTAAATTCAAAAAGAAAAAATTTCAATTTAAAATAATTTATTGAGCCTCAAGATAATCATGAACAGTTGATGTGGAAAATATACAGAGCATGTCTATTCCCTTTTTTTGACTTTTCCATCAATTTACGTATGAAATTATGTGAAGAACATTAATTTGATGATGTTAAATTAGTATCTACTTTTGAAATATTGCTAAGTTGTCGAAATATACAAAGTATTTATCAATGGCTTACAAGACATTCATTGAAGATCTTGGAATTGAATTCTTCGAGACATATTCAGCTGATGATGAAGCGAATGTTAGTCTATTTGATTAGTTTATGATTATATCAATGATCAGAAATTACGAATTATGTTCAAATATGTTTTTCATATAGTTACGTACATACTAGAGTGTGCCATTATTAGGCAACTTTTTTTTTTTTTTCAACTAAAAAACAAGCTGAAAATTTACTGGAAAGTGAAAAAAAAAGCCTGTTTTAAGCGGAGCTCTTAATTTTAATATTTAGAGGTGCCTGATTGTAACTTTGTATTTTCGATTTCAATAAGATGGGGAAAACAATTTTTTTTTTTTTTTTTTTTGATTTTTGTAACTCGACATTTGCGCAACATAGAGATGAGGTCATATCATATTCTTGTAGGGAATCGAACGCTCTACCAAAAAGGTCTCTTACACTTTTTTCATAGAGACAACCAATCTAAAGATATTCAAACTCAAAGTTCCAAATGTATGAAATTTTGACTTTCATGTTAATTAAATTGATACTAATTCACTTTATTATTGTCTTAAAAATTATTTTTAGTCGGAAAACTGGTTTTAGTGTGCTAATATTTTCGTAAAGCTAGAAAAAAAAATACTCACGTGTCAGATATTTTTTTTTTTCTTATTATAATAATAATAATTTAACATAAGTTATAAATAATTTTTTTTATAGTAAATAAAATAATGTCAAGTAAGTTTTATTATTATTTCAAAGCAATATAAATTATGATGTCTAAACAAAATTAAGCAATGTAACTATAATTATCGAAGTGTTTTTTTATTACAATAATAAAATGATTATTATCAATTTAATAACAAAAAAGTCAAAATTTCATACATTTGGAACTTTGGATTTGAATATCTTTAGAATAGCTGTCTCTATAAAAAAAGTGTAAGAGACCTTTTTTGTAGAGCGTTCAATATCCTACAAGAATATGCTATATTGTTATCTCTATGACGCACAAATGCCGAGTTACAAAAATCCAAAGAAAAAAAAAAATTATTTCCCATGTTATTTAAAAGGAAAAACGAAAACTACGACGAGAAATCCTCTAAATATTAAAATTAAGAGCTCCACTTTAAACAGATTTTTTTCACCTTCCAGTAAGTTTTCAGCCTGTTTTTGTTATGAAAAAAAAAAAAATGGCACACCCTAGTATACACATACAGTGAATTGATAGGAAAATTTCGTATACATTGAAAAATTCTTCATTCACCAAAATATTTATATTGCCACTGTATATTTGCAATATATTTCAATCAATTAATCTAGAGTTTCATGCCATTTTTTCAAAATATACTTTATATAATAAACTTTCATAATCTTTATTCCGTCCGTGTTGAATTTACCACACATTGAATTTTTTTTTTTAGTTTTCCTGACAAACTATCAAATCAAATTTGTTCATTCAGTAAAATCCATTACATTGAATTTATTAGTAATTTTCTATTTCTTGTTGACTGGAAGAAAAAAAAAATTAAACTGAAAGTTTTTAATCCAGAACTTTGCTTCAAAGAGAATCATTTTTGCCAGCTGATTTATTTCGCAATATAACTGCAACGAATTGGTTTTTTATATTATGTTTATAATTTAAAATCTGATGAGTTATGAAATTCATTTTGTATCCCAAACATACGTTTAGTTTCTCAACTAATAGGTTTTATTCGTTATCCACATTTTATTATTTACCTACATGTGTGTATATGCGTAAAGGATATATGATACCTTTTGGGTTGAATGATAATTTTTAAGCTGGATTTTTCCGCATTCTAATTTTTTTATTGTTATATCTGATACATAAAACCTTAAACAAATATCAGAAAATATGAGAGAAATCATTAAGACAACGAGCTAAAGCATATTGTAATCGTACATCCAATGAAACAACATCAATGGAATTCAATTTAATTCAACTCTCAATAATTAATTTTTATATTTGCCATTTGTCATATGTTTGCCATACGTATTTGTAAATTTGAAACATGATGTTGTCTCGATGGATGAAAAATATATCATTTAACGATGTCGAATATTGTTGTATACTTTTATATTAATATTATAAAATAAAATTAATCTATCGTCATTCATATTGTAATGAGCACAAAAAAAAAAAATACGTACATTGTCCGTTTTTTTATTTTAAAAATTGTTATTTAACTTATTTTCTAATAAACTTATTTTTTTGTTTATTAGAATGGAAGTGGAGCAGGTGGCGAGTCTGGTGGTAGAACCAACGGGTAAGTGTATTCAAAATTCATTTTATATCAATAGTAAACCAAGACTTTAGAAAAATAAAATTACTTCTTTTTTTTTGTACGAAAATTGAACGACTATTTTCAAATCCTCTCAATAGAATTTATCACATTTTCACCTTATCCGAATAAAAATAAATAAGTGAAAAAAGACCGTGAGAAACTAGGAAGGTTCGACGACTGAAAGTGACATAAGTACAAATGGGAAATCCGGGAATCGACAGCTAGCAACGAAGAAATAAAAGCAAAGGATTTTCTGCGACACTTCTTTCACAACATTATCAAACATTATAGAAAGATTACAGAACAATCTGATCGATACTTCCACCCTATCTTCTCTATTTACCTCCACCGATTATCACCTAATTCTCCAGTTCACTGTAACAAAATTTTTCAAATTTATATATCAATATTTCATAGAAATAAAATATTACCATAAAGGTTTAAGTGTAATTTCATGAATCTGATCCTTCCGGAATAGTTGCCATAATTCATTTTGAAGGATATCACAGTATTTATGAATGACGAAGTGATAACATAATCTTCTGGTAGACAGATCGCATTCCAGATTAAAAAATCACTGCCCAAGTCGAAATTTTGTTCCTACATTAGACCTTTATTATCTTTACTGTATCTCAATTGTACCTCGTGAGCCCTAAATAGTGACTCCCCAATACCTTCCATATTATTCATATTCATTTGAATCTTAATAACCCCTTAGTTTTCTTAACTTGTTCCTTTTTAATGCCTCTATTGTCATCCATGTAGATTAGACTGATTCAAATAAATCGACTATTTTTTTTTATAAAAGCCTACTGGAATACCTTCAGGGAGGTGTAAAAGGAGTGCCTGTCAAATCCGGAGCTCTTAATATTGATATTAGGAGGTCGCTCATCGTGAATTTCTATTTCCTATTTAAATAACATGGAAAAATTTTTGTTTTTATCGTTAGAATTTTGTAGCTTACGAACCAATGAACGGATTCAAATGGTCAATACATATTTTTATAGGAAATTGAACGCTCTACAAAAAAGGTCTACTGTGGTTAATCGATTACTCTAACCATTTAGAAGATATTCGCATTCGAATCCCTGCGTACTGATTTTAACAGTTTTTCAATAAAAAATTCAAAGTTTATCTATTCAAGTCTGAATGCGAATATCTTCAAAATGGTCAGAGTAATCGATTAACCACAAGAGACCTTTTTGTGGAGGGTTTAATTTCCTACAAAAATATATGTTGCGCATTTTATAATATTCATTTGTCTACGAGTTATAAAATTTAGAAATAACAAAGAAATTTTTGTTGAATTCTACAAACTTCCACCTCCGATATCTTCTAAACAGTGAAATAGCGAAAGGTCCCTTAAAATAGAAGAAATGAAAACATCTGTCATTTCTAAGGTCTTAAAAAGGACTAAAATTAAAAAATTCGTCCTTAATAATAATACCTTCAATTAGAAAACGAGCTATATGCAGGTTTAAAACAGGAATAAAATTTCGACTCGAGTGAAGTTCTTTGATGACAATTTATTGCTCTTAATTAGCATTTTATTTCATTCGAATTTTCTGCTATTTGCAAATTTTCGAATAAGTAGTCTTGTGGACAGCTATTAATCTTATACTCAAACCGTAAATAGCTCTTTATTAAAGTTTTATGACTATGAATAGGTATATTAATTTTATATCACTCTTTAGACATGCAACAACCAGTTGAAGAATAAAAAAAAAGTCGATAGAGAAATTATTTTTGATCAATGATGTAATAATCATCCTGCAGTTTGGCAGACAATAATTTAGTATTATATTTGACATAAAATATTACATATTTCATGCAAAATGATTTTTCTACTTCAACACAAATTTTTGTGTTAAAAATTAACTCGAAATTTGTGTTAAAAAAAATTAAGATAAATTTTGACTGAATGATTTATTGCTTCAAACAAACTTATATCAACAATCTAACCATAAATTTGAAAATAGAATTGTGTGTATATAAAATTGTGAGATTATTTTATGGTCAATATTACATTTATCACTTATTCTATATAAATAAACCTATATTCCACTTCCTAAGTAGGTTTGAGTATGCAAAACAAATATTTCACATACAACTTATCTTTAAGTTTTTCATAAATAAATAAAGTTATGTGGCCTCAATAAGCTTTGTAAGTTTTTCGAGTGAACTCCGAACACAAATTATCTTCATCATAAATTTTAATTACCATTTATATAATCTATAGACATTCTATAGTAATTTTGCTACAATTAACAACAACGATGCAAAACTGAAAAAAAAAAATATTTGTAAAATTAAATCACATATTTAATACAATCGACAATGCGTATTGAAAACTTCCGCAATTGTAAAATCTTTAATATTTTTTTCTGTGCTTTGTAAAAAAAATGTAATGAGCCAAAGTTTGAATACCAAAATTTTCATGACGTTTAAAAATTAATCTTCAAGATACGATTTCATTTGTTTAGCGCTTATCGCTATTACTTTTTAAAAATAAATAAATATCCATTGTTAAAGTAAATGCTAACGTCAAAAGTCATTATGAAATCGTAACGTTATATTGTCATCATCATCATCATCATTTGTTTATTATCTGGTTGGTTGCCCTTTTCTATTGCTGATTGTGATATATAGATTTTTCTTTGTTTGAAATTTTATTATTGTATCCTTTTCTCACTTTACGATATGATTTTATCTTTTTCCATCGACTCTATTGTTCATAGAGCACATGCACACAGTGCTTAACATTATTCCGGTGTGTAAAGTCCAAGTACAGACGAATACTATTTTTATTATTGTTCTTATTATTATTCCTGATTGTTCATAATGGCTAGAACCTTATCATATTGAACCACTTGAGACGATCGTGCCTTATTATAATAAACTTCTCCTCTATTCCCACTTTTTTCAGCCTTTTATCAACCTTTTTTTAAAAAGAAATTTCTTTTATATGAATAATAATTATTGTTACATAGAATATTCATGTAAATTTTAGTGATTTTAATCATCACGCTGTTGGATCTTTCTATTTTACAAAATGATTTTTTACACTGGGTAGAAGAAAACATTTAAATAACCTTAATTTTTTCTTGAATGAGAGCAAACTTTTGGATGGTTCTGTCACACGACAACTACTTCAATATCGGAATCTAATTTGAGATCACAGTGATTTGCATATAAATTTATGTTGGGTAGATTGAAATTATAAGACGCACGCCACTTACAAAAAAAGTGTAGGCTTGATGAAGTTAGATTATTTTTTTTTTTAAACATGTTTGCGTGCGTAAGTCAATTCAATTCGAACAAACAAAAACCAAAATGTACAAGAATTCTGAAAACAAAAGAATCTTAGTTACAAGGGAGAATATATAAGTTTATCTTCTTGCAAATGAGTTTCTCAATTCAATTCGGAAGTTCAATTAATTCGTGTTTCTTCACCATGCTATCTCTCCTAATTATTTCCTGAATGTCTGACCTGGTCTTGAACAAATTGTGCTTGAGACTGGTCATGACATTTGAAAGCGTAAAAGAGGTGGATAGGATATTTTTATAAACAATTGTAGAATGATTAATTCGTTGATATATTTTGTACATAGCGTAATGTATATAGATGTGAGATTAATAAAATTAATATTAAATGAAATAGATTTAGCCGTTTTGCCACATTTAGAAAAAAAAAAAAAAAACTATCATCAATATGACACGGAGAGAAAAATCTACGAAATTTTACTGTGTTGTGCATTACAAAACTGTAGTACTAAATGACATTTTTAGAAATATTTTTCTTTCAAACGAAGAAAAATTAATATGGCGTCATAGTAAATTTGAAATAAGTTTGGATATTTTTAAGTAACATCAGAGTAAAAATTTCCAAACAAGACGATTTTAGTATATAACTCTGTTGACGAAAATTTTTTAGCTGCTCTAAGGTTGCATATGAAATAATTCATGAAAATTTACCATGCCAGGACAGAAAATTTTACTGTGTTGTCTAGCAATCGGAGCTTGCTTCATTGATTCATATATGTTTTAGTATTTGTTGATGCATAAGACGCCTGGAAACAAACTCCTCGGGAGTCTTCAGCTTTTTTTCGAGACTTGGCGTGTCTATTGTCCTTTCAATGCATTCTATTGCGTCATAACGTATTGCAACTCACAACGGTCAACATTGCCATTGAAAAGTGTTCTTTGGAAACAAATTAATCGTATTAAATTTGTAAATTATTTATGTCTTCATTTATTTATTCATTTTATTTCCTCATTTATTTATTTGATTTTTTCGTTTATTTTTTTTTATATAATTTATTTATATATTAATATATTAAATGATTTGTTTCATTCATGTCTAAAAATTAGCAGCGGCGCTCAATAAAAAATACTTGCTTTAAAATAAAAATTCACAATTAACCCATTAAAATATCATATGACGTCTAAATAATTTTGTATAAAAACTATTTTATAAACAAATGAATACATTTACTTATGAAATAGTTTCTATATAGAATTATATAGACTTCACATGATATTTTAAGGGTTTAATTGTGAATTTTGATTTTAAAGCGAGAATTTTTAATTGAGTGCCACTGCTTATTTTTAGAGGTCTGGCACGGTAAAATTTCTTGCGCTGGAAGATTACATTTTCTCAGACGCCACAAACAGTTATGACAGTTTCTCCTGTTAATATTCATATGGCTGGTAAATAATTTTCGTTTTCCTGACAGTTGTGACTCTATTACTAGACAGCATGGTAATTTTGGTTTGATTTTTTCTACAAAAATTCTACGATTTCTCTCTCCGTATTTATATACAACTTTAATATAAAAATAAAAAAGAAGTTATAAATTATTAACTTTCACTTGGCAGCATTACCCTATAGTACATTTAATTATTACTACAATTTATGGAACTCTGGCAAGTGCTCTTTACGTATATTCACAGCCATCAAGCTTGAAGCAACAGTTGATGATATTATTATTTTTTTTTCATGAAAATTATACAGAAACTTAACATCATTTTCGGTTACCTTGGCTACAAGTGCTGAAAATAATAAGTGGTGGTCATAAAGAAAAACAAAATTTGTATGGAACTCAATTTCGATTATAATTCCTGCAATTAACATAAATTAATTCATTCAACTAGGTTCCATTGGTAATTGAATAGTTAAATTAATTTAAATTTTGAAGTGAAAAAATTTTGTTTTACAATCATTTTTTCGTTTTTTTAATTGTTGGTACCATACGCATAGAATGAGGACTTTTTAATATATTAGTTGAATATTCTTGTATAAAATTAAAAGTTTACTACATTCGCCAAACAAAATGTGAAAATGTGAAAAAACTTTAATGAGAAGAATAAATTTATATTTCAACTCATCTTTGGTATTTTGAATATTATTAAATTTCAATGGTATATTTTTTCTGTTTCTCTTTCTTAGACATCCCGGCGATAATCCATTTTACAGCAATATTGATAGCATGCCGGACATTCGACCGCGCAGGAAATCGATACCAATGGTGTCGGAATTGGTACGTAATTGATTATCCATTATCATTTACTATTCATTATACGCTCGATGTTACTCTATGTCTGTGCCATTTTTATCATCGTCGTAAATTGATTAATGTTCTACAATCACAGACAATGCAAATGTTTGGTCCTTCAAAATTGTACTATAATAAACTAAACCAAAAAAATGATTATTGCAGTCAATCAATTTTATATTTTTGTTTTTCAGTAACTTATATTTTTCAACAAAACTTTTGAAGCATTTCAACAAATGGTTCAAAATTGATGCTATTTTATTTATAAAATAATTAATCGTACGCATACACCATAATGGATTATTCAAAAATTAATTGAAATAAAAATGGTTCATTTTAAACTTTTGCTTTTGTACATTCTTGATGCAGTTTATATTAAATTTAAAGTCCGAATTTAACAGTGATGCTTTTTGCATAATGTGAACGGGTTTTTCTCCAGGGTCATGAATCTAATTATGCAACAATTCTCACACTATACTCCATAAATAATAATTTTCCATCCAACGCCCAGCGCGAGATTAACTATGTACTTTTTTTTTTTTCATATTTTTCTTATTTTTCTTTTATAACATTCAACATGAATATCCTTTTCTGCTCTATCTTATTATCTTTAAAATCAGAATAAGAAAACTTGTTGATAAATACTCTCGGTGGTTTCATGATGAAAAAGAGAAAAAAAATGAATAAAATATTTCAAAAAACAAAAACCAAAAATGAACCATTGGTACAATTGACTGCGATAATCATTGTCGAAATATTTTTGTACAATTTGTCACGAGCTCATTTTGTTTCATTTTAATTTTCATATTCAAGTTCTTTTGACAAATTCTAATAGAATGTTATTGGAATATTTAATAATATAAAGTCAGTAAATAAAACAAATGATTTTTCCTTGTTATTATTATTCTGAAATTATTCATAAATATATTATATCCTCATAGAGCTCGATGCAAATTGATAATATTGTGCAATTATAAAAATATATGCTTCATTATTAAATATATACATATATTTTATATGTTCTGCGTTTCAGTGTACCAAAAATTTGAGCTCCCACAAAAACGTGTGAACAAATGAACATTAAAGGATAAAATTAATTCAAACAAATTAATTTGTAATATTTCAAGAAATAATATTTTCATATTCAAGTTCTTTTTTTCGTTATGTAGTTTTTTAATAATTTACTGGATCGCCAAAGATTAGATAAATTTCAAAATTTTATATATTATTCATCAAAACTTTTTCATCAATGATAATTTATTAACTTCATTATTTTATCTGAAAAAATAAATAATAAACACTGCGCGATCCAATTGCTCATTAAAAATACTACATTTTCTCTCCTAAATTAATATGCATTCCCAACAATTAATTGTTCAATTTTAACGTGTTTATAAAATCATGGGAGAAAAATTTGATACAAGCCAAAACCAAATTATTCGCACATATTAAAATAAAAAAAAAAAGGAAACAATTCAAATTTCTCAATCCTTTTATATGTCCCCTTTCTTGAATGTTAAATGTGAATACTTTAAATATAAACGTTGTGTTTTATGTATTATTCCTCAACCCCATGAAGCCAACAAGAATTTCAAACACCAAAAATCTTTCAAAATGATAAAAAAAAATTAATATATAACTGCGAATTATTTAGCTATATCAGAAATCAAGAAAAGTACCAGAAAGAAAAAAAAACATAATAAAGTCACAATAAAATTTTCAAATAAATAAAATATAAACAAATGTATTATTATCAACATATTTTTTTGCATTATTATAACATTTATAAAACAAATAAAAAAGCAAAACCTTCTGGTATTTTTCTTTATGAATATTTTTAATATTTTTTGATAATCAATTTAAACTAAAAAATAAAAATTATTAATACTGATCATAAACTAATCAGCATATTATGCTATTTTCTCTGTTTGTTCTCTATGGCGCCCGTTGTTGTATCTACCTGAAACCTGCAAAAAAAAAAAAATTACAAAAATATAACCACTCACTGAACCTCTCAATAATCTCTCAAAAAAAAAAATAAAAAACTCCACCTCTCCAGGTCTTGAAGGTACTAAATTACATGGCTCCTTTAGTAAACAACATAAAATTATACAAAGAATAAAAAATTGATTTAAAATGCTTGCTCGTACGTTGCATGTAATTTAATTATTCGTTCATTTTTTTTTTCTTTCTCTTTCTATTTCTATATCTGTCTCTTTGTACTTAACTAACTTTATCATCTCTATCTTTTTATATGTAATTTACATACAATTGTTGCGTTATTATGTAAAAATTCTTTTGACATTCACATGCTCCCTAAATGTGAAAAAATTATTCACGCATTATGAAAAAAATCAAAATAAAAAAACTATTCTATTTTTTTTTCTTCCGGGCAATTAACAAAGATAATGATTTTATAAATAGATTTCTATTATTTTCATTATCGTCGTGTCTATTTAATTATTACAAAAAAAAATATATATACAATATATCAAAAGTTAAAATTAAATAGTGTTGAATTGCAAAATTAGAATAAAAAAAAAAATTGCTCTTAGTCTCTTCGACCTAACTTGAGTTTTCTTGTTCTACGCACAAGCACGCTTTCGCGCGAATCCTCGAGATCGAAAAAGAAAAGCAAAAAGGAGATTGTGTGGTAATTATGTAAACAAGGAATTTAATTCGATCGCTTGCATAGAGCTTTTATGCTTATTTTTTTAAACATGGAAAAAGAAAAAAATTTTATACATATTTATAAACGATTTTCTCTGAAAACAATAAGCAAATACAAAAAAAAAATTACTAGAATCATTACGAAAATTAATTTTTCAAAACGGTCCAGGAAATTTCAATTTCAATCATAATTTCAAAAACTTCAATATTTAATTTATTTATTTATATGATTCAATTATTTTAAAAAAGCTTCGTGCCATTATTTTCACTATAGCTAATCGCTATTATTTTCTATCTTCTCCATTTTTTTTGTTTTTTTTTTTTTGAATAATTTCTATCATTCTCTCTACTTTCACTTACTTTCAATTTCTTTATCGTTATATCGTGTGTAAAAAACGAGTTAAATTTACCAAACAAATATACCTTGAGTGTTAAATATATTTTAATAAAAAAAAAACAACAAAAATGAATGAAAATAAATTTTGAAAAATTGGTTTTTTTGAAAAAAGAATAATTGGCAGTTTGACTCGTATTTTCATTACAATCAATTTGGCATAAAGTTTATTTTTGTGGTCCATATCTCGTATTTGTGTCAGTTTCCATTAAAGCTATATTTTCAAAAATATAAATATATACATATACATATATATAAAATCAAATACATATGTATATGTATAGATACATAAATTTAGCACGCGTGAATGCATCCAGCGTGATATTTAAATATTATTTGCACGTTGTAGATGATTTTTGGAATGCAATTTCAAATTCAATTCACAATATAATCAAAAATTATTATAATACTTACATATATTCATTAAAAATAATTAATACTTTTAGTAATATTGTTATGAGCCAGTAGTTTTTGAAAATCGTAGTTGAAATGCAAAATAGGTCAACATAAATTCACTTCCTCGCTTATATACTTGCATTATCAAAACACAAAACACTGCACATTTCATATTACAAAATAATTTTGTAAATCTTTCGTTCTTCCTTTTTTTTTTTTTTCTTCTTTTTCTTATAATGCAAACGTAAAAACATTTTCCCTCCAAAGATTGGTATCCAATTACACAATTGAAATAAATGCACAACAAACTCAAAAGAGGAAAAAAAAAAAAAGTGAAGAACGGAAATGAAGTCACGTAGAAATGAGAAAAAAAAATACACGGAAATTTCTTATCACAATAACAAGTGTATGTATATATATATGTATTGGGTAACAACAAAAAAAGTCTATGTATATAGTTGTATGTAATGTTAACACGTGCCCTTATGTGGCATCCTGAAACAAGGCCAGAGATTGTTATTAAGATATTGACACTAACAATGTCCCAGCTGACATTACACCAGTTAACCATACATTGATTAAATAAACTTTTATTATTATTATTATTATCATTATTATTATTATTATTATTATTTTCTTACATAGATATTCACTTGGCAATTCTCTTCCTTATAAATATGGTTCAATAACAATTCCTCGTTCTCATCCAATTAATTTAATTATGAGTTAATTGCCACATATAAATTTTCTTTTTGTTTCATTATTTTATATTATGATTTTTTTAGTTTAGAGATATTTATAATTATTTTTTGGATTGTAGAGTAATTTATAAATGTGAATATTCATATTGAATATGATATTTGGTACTTTGACTTGAAGTAAATTATATAAACAAATGAATGAAAGTTTTTTGTGAATTTTTATACTGAAATATGTAAAGGAAAAAATTGGGTTTAATTGATTAATGAAATTATATAGTGTTATTTATTTGGATAAATTTAGAGATTGAAATAATATTTTTTTTCTTTGTGAACTTTTTGATACTCGTTATAATGATCTGAATTAGAATAAGTAATTCATTTTTTTTAATTCGGGGAGGATTTTTGATTATTGGTTTGTGAATATTAAATGAAATTTTTGGTATTAATTTTTGTTTATTTTGATATTCATTTCGAATGATGAAACAATCAATTTATTTTCATTTACTATTAAATATCGGATTTGTTATTTAATTTTAAACTCAACTTGTCTGATATTTTTCATTTGGATAATTATGTGAATATTTATTTATTATTTTAGGAAGATTTTATTAACTTTATATTGAATTTTATTTTGATCAATTTTCAAGTATTGATATTGTCATTAAATGTTTAACTATTATTAAGTTCAAATTATAAATAAATAATACAGACTAAAACTCAATAGAAAATTCAAAAAAATAAATATTTTTGATTCAGTTTAAAATAACAAAATTATTATAGTCAGTTTTACTATTATTTTCTTTATTTTTTATTTTATTTATTTTTTCAACAAACATTGCTACCGCCTTTCACATTATCCTTTGTAATTAATTAGTTTTGTAATGCTAAAAAAAAATATTTCACAATTCACAGACAAAAAAATCAACAACTTTAGTTATGCGCAATTTTTTAAAAAAAAGATTCACAATTTTTCATCACAAGCTAACAAATATACGTAATTTTTTTCGCACAAAAATTAACATATCAAAAAAAAAAAAAAATTATCAAAATACAAATAATAAAAAAAACGGAACAAACATACAATCAATGTAAATAAATATACATTATTTTGCTATTATTATTATTATTATTATTATTATTATTATTATTATAATTTTGTTTTCCATGAAATGAAAAATAAATATTAATATATTTCTAAATATTTTCTCAGACAATGGCAGCAACAAAAAGGAATGCTGCAGGACTGACATCTGCTGTACCAAGAGCAACATTGAATGACGAGGAATTGGTAAGATTTTTCCCTCAAAAAATAATTAAATTTTTCTTTTCATCCATTCATTATTTCATTTTATTATGACTACATATTTTCATATTCAACGAAAATAATCGACAGACGTGATTGGAAATAAATGGATGATAGCAATTAATATCCTTTATAAATGTATTAAATATAATAAAAAAAAAAAAAAAAAAATTTGTAAAATATAGGGACAAGTATATAGAATTTAATATTTCAAGTTTTTCAGTTTCTTTTGGTTATTATCAAAGTAATTGTGAAACTTGAAAAAAGGTTTATCATATAGGATATTAGGATTTCGTGTCATTTGCCATTTAATAATAAATTTATTAACAAATGATGTGTGCAGTCGCTGTGGGCTAATATATGTAAATACATATATTTTATAAAATATATTCATGTATGTATATAAATAATAATCCGACAAAAAGATGACTTTTGAAATGATGTCAAGAAGGATGTCGGTGAATAATTAATTTTTAACCTCTAAAAACTTTTTTTTTTCTTTTTCCATATCTAACGTGCTGCAATTTTATCCTCATTTCCACGCTAATATTTCTTTCACGTAAGTGTGGCTCAGTCTCAGTCTTCTTCTTTTTCTTCTTCTTTTCCTTCTTCTTATTTTTTTTTTCTTCGTATTCTTTTTTACATATTGTCATTTCCAAACATTCAAAAAGAACCAATTAGTCAAATCCTTTCTCATTATAATCATTATCATTGTTCAAACTGTTTTATAAATAATAAGAGTGAAATAAATCTATAAGTCTTCTTTTATGTTTAATTCATTTTGAATGTTTTCAAGTTTAATTAAAATAAACGTTAAAAACACAAAATTATGAATATATAATACATTCATTTAACTATTATTTTTTTTTTTATGTTGAATAATAACTTTTGCTGAGTTTGAATTGCCTATTCCACTCCTTTTTCCTTACACTTTACTACTTATCTCTTCTCTGTATCTTTCTTCTTCACTCTATCGAGATATTTATTAACTTTTCTTCGTTTGCGAGAGCAACAATAACTGTAGCGATGCGTAGAACAATAAATTATATATTTATATGCAGATTTATCAACAATATAAAAGTATAGTCCCATACAAAGATAAAAATAATTGGGCACATTTTAAATAATTATTTTTTTTTTTATTTTCTAAAAAATATACATTTATATATAGAGGCCAGTTTAATAGTAGCCCATGTCCCTCACTAACACATCATAATGCAAATATTACGTAAGATTTAAATATAACATGAAACATGTTTACATTATTATACATGCATTAAATATGAACAATATACATTATATATATATTATATATGAATTATAAATATGACAACGTAAGAAAGTATTGCTAGGTCGTATCAAGCTACTGAAATATTGTTCTAGAAACAACTTCTAGAATTTTTATCACTTCTATAGGTTGGTTGAACGTTACTCCAATGCTCGATTAAGTTCATTCATTGAAAGTAAAATGGCGTACAAGTTGTCTTAGTCCACGGCTACATATGCCGTTTTAGGCCTATGCCACAATTTTACAAAATATAATTAATTTTTGTACTTAAAGACAAAATCATAATTTTCTAACTAGTAAAACATATGAAATATAAATTATTTCCAAGTACTCACCTATAGTTTTGTTGATTCGCTTCAATTGTTAGGAATATTTGAACTTTAACTACGCATAAACAAAATATTTCACAAAGAGCAATATGCAATAATGATGGCTCGCATACAACTGACTACAGATACGATGTTACAAATTTATTGGATGATTCTTGAAGCGATTTCGCGTCACTAGAACCATCTTTGCCAGTGCCACACTTGAGCAGGAATTTTAAAATCACTAATATGCCGTTTTACCCTTAGTATACTAGTCTTAAACCACTTTCCCCTACGTAAAGTTTTCGTGAAACATATACGAAAGAGGAGATATAAAAAGGGAAATGTAACATTGGAGAAACGTTCATAGCCTCCATCTTTTTTCATCCCCCAATCGTCCCCTTTTTCATACATAGAGCTTTTTAGCAGATCAATATGCTTCATCACCTATCGCGGTAGCTTTCAATCTAATTGCGAGTAGCTAAAAATTAATAATTGCGTGATATAAATTATTAGTATAGTTGAGGACTTCATAATTTATTATACTTCTTTTTTTAATACTTGTCACGCGCTTCTATTTTTCTTTCACACGTTTGGAATTTGATGTAGGTGATGCACTTCTGATGGTATAATTGCATAGTGATCTGTGGAAGTACCGCTGCTTTATTGAATTACAAGTCAAAAACATATCCACCAACAAATTTTCAAATAATCGAAAAGATAAAAATAACTTAAAAAACACAATTTTTCTGAGTAAATAATACATTAGTCAAATATAAAATTGTGTTGCTGTGAATGAATAAAAACAGAGTCAGGGAAAAAATAGCATTGGAAATATGCCGAAAGTATAATCTCATCAAGTTTATTTCTGAAAAATCGTACAATCGTCTACGCGTACAAATCTGCTATAAAGAAAGTTTAGAACGTCGTTCTTATTGATGAAATCTATGAGTTCTGAATGAAATTCAAACTTTGGAAACAGTCTTCAGAGAAACTCTTACATTAAATAAACATTTATGTAAAACTAGAAGAAGAAATTACTTTCCTTTTCTAATCAGACTTTCCAATTGATAATTATGAGTGAACAAGTTAACATGAGAGTGTATTCTTCCATGTAGTGTCTTCATCATAAATAATATCAGAAAAACTCTGTTGATAAAATTGGGTAGACAATGATGATATATTTAGCTCTCATCGAGCATTCCATTTCATATTCTCAATATGTCTCAGAATCGTTTCTGCATCAATTAGTCAAGATAGACAATGACAAATACTGATAGTCTTCTGAGTATCCAAGATTGAGTGAATTTTTTCCTCATGACAAAATCTCTTGTTACCATTTTTTGTCCCACTAAAACACATCATTTTTATTTGGAGAGTAGAACATAATAGCCACTTTTCTTATCGTGAATGTTACATCAAACGTTCGATTTCTACTATGCAATATTAAAAAATTAAACACAAACAATAATTGGTAATATCACAAATATTTATTTTCCATATTTACATAAATATTTATACAAATTTGGATTTTCTGATGCTATTTTTTCCTTAGTTCAGAGTCGTGAATAGTGAAGGAACTCGAGAGAAATATTTCGATTGGCTAATTTATAAAATTAATCAATGAATAGATACACAAAATTTGATATTATAAAATAAAATCAAAATCAAAATATAAAAACAAAATTTAATGAATTTTACCATAATATTGCATTATAAAAAAAATAAATAATTCATAAACTCTAATTCCACCACAATTATTATGAGAAAACAAAATTACTGAAACAAATTAATAATTTAAACAAATGATAAACAATAACTTCGTGTAAAAAAAAAATTTAGTACCCAAAGAATTTTAAAACAGAAAAGAACATAAGTAAACAGGAGTATAAAGCTATATACTAACACATAATACACATACACATCAGGCTGGCTCTCTCCTGCTATGTATGGCTTTTAATCAAGTTTATAAAAATACCAAGTAATTAATAAAAATAATATTATATAATAAAATTAAAAGTGAGAGTCTGAGCTCCCTATTCAACATACAATTACCTCATAAAGAATGAAAGAAAAAATAAACCCGAGTTCCACAGTCTTATATATTTCATAAGTAAATATTAATAATATTAATAACAATAATATGTATTTCTATAATGCTTATAGTCAATTATTAATATTAATGGAAATTGTATGTGTGCCAGGGAGTTATATACTCTATACTCTACATGCTAAAGTGATACATAAACTTTAAACTATTGTATTTATGCATGACCCAATAATGCGTCATATGAAAAATCATGATAATAATTTAAATATATGTATAGTTCCCATTTATAGTTACGATAATTTCACTTTCGCGATTGATAAATGAAATTTTTTTTTTTTTTTCCTCAAACTTTCTACTTCTATTTTTATTACACATTTAATATAGTCGTTTCATTTAATTTGAATTATTTGTTTAGTTCAATTGTAAAGTAATGGTCGTGAATATTGTTATTTATTTTGCTCAAAAAATAAATAATCTTTTTCGATTTGTTATTGAAAATTTACACACTAAATTGTAGAAGGTTGTAGATAATGAGGGCGATTATATTATTGATTAATAATAAAAACTTGGTAAAATTTTATCTGTTTGAATTTGACGATGGTACTTTACGATTGACCTGATATTTTCCGAAAATTAGATCAAGCACAAATGATTGCATTGGAATAAGTTTGAGAAAGTCTAGTCAATTTTTTATTGTCTTGTTTAATTAATATTTAATTTTTTCTTCGTGGTATATGGAGAGAAAAATCGTAGAATTTTTGTCGAGAGAATCAAACAAAAAATACCATGCTGTCTAGTAATCGAGTCACAACTGTCAGGAAAACGAAAATTATTTACCAGCCATATGAATATTAACAGGAGAAACTGTCATAACTGTTTGTGGCGTCTGAGAAAATGTAATCTTCCAGCACAAGAAATTTTACCGTGCCAGACCTCTAAAAATAAGCAGTGACACTCAATTAAAAATTCTCGCTTTAAAATCAAAATTCACAATTAAACCCTTAAAATATCATGTGAGGTCTATATAATTCTATATAGAAACTATTTCATAAGTAAATGTATTCATTTGTTTATAAAATAGTTTTTATACAAAATTATTTAGACGTCATATGATATTTTAATGGGTTAATTGTGAATTTTTATTTTAAAGCAAGTATTTTTTATTGAGCGCCGCTGCTAATTTTTAGACATGAATGAAACAAATCATTTAATATATTAATATATAAATAAATTATATAAAAAAAATAAACGAAAAAATCAAATAAATAAATGAGGAAATAAAATGAATAAATAAATGAAGACATAAATAATTTACAAATTTAATACGATTAATTTGTTTCCAAAGAACACTTTTCAATGGCAATGTTGACCGTTGTGAGTTGCAATACGTTATGACACAACAGAATGCATTGAAAGGACAATAGACACGCAAAGTCTCAAAAAAAACTGATGACCCCCGAGGAATTTGTTTTCAGGCGTCTTACGCGTCAACAAAGACCAAAAAAATTTTTACTGTGATGTTACTTAAAAATATCCCAACTTATTTTAAATTTACTACGACACCATATTAATTTATCTTCATTTGAAAGATAAATATTTCTAAAAATATCATTTATGACTGTTTTGTAGTGCACAGCACAGTAAAATTTCATAAATTTTTCTCTCCTTGTACAATATTATAATTAATCTGATTTTCAATATTCAATATCGTCAAAGAGGACAAAAAAAAAATTTTTTTTTACATTATACAAGTATGACTTACCTATAGGTACGCGCACTTTTGTTCATGTCCATATTTGAACTGATAAACTACTATTTTGTGAGGATTTAAAGAACACCCTATCACGCAATTTCCATTCTAAATTGCACGTTGAATATTCAGTAGTGAATACAATGAGACATACTATTATACATTCAGCTTCATAGTGTCCGGCATTCATTCCCATATTATTCAGGCATATATATTTACAAATACACACACATACATACATACATACATATGAATGTGCATCAAAACTATCATTTGCAATAATTCTCCAATGATTTAAATATGAATGATTATGTTTAACTTCAATAAAATGCAGAAGTAGAGACTTTGAGAGCAAAAAAAAATTTTCCCCATTAAATTCAGACTTAATATAAACATGGAATGATTAACGATTTAAAAAAAATTATATGTAAAGAGCATGGCATCGAGTATGTGAATCTCTTATTCTATACGCCACCCTCCTTCACTATTTCCACATTCTGCTGATAGTTCCAATGGGAAAGAAAATACATTTATCATCTAACGACAATGAAATTTATCATGTCAATTATAAAACTAATTTTATTTATATTGTTCCAAAAAAAAAAAACAAAAATGTCCACTCGCAGAAGATGCATGTGTATAAGAAGACTCTACAAGCGATGATTTATCCAATATCATCAACGACGCCACACAATTTTGTCACATGGACAGCAACATCGCCCACTTATTGTTACGAGTGTGAAGGATTGCTTTGGGGCATTGCACGACAGGGTGTGAGATGTATGGAATGCGGTGTCAAATGTCATGAGAAGTGCAAGGATCTTCTTAATGCAGACTGTTTACAAAGTAAGTAAATAAAAAAATATACAGACTTAAATATACAAATAACAAAATAGATAATTAATTCTCTATTCTCGTCATTTTATTTTACAAATATTTAATTATGTTCATTGTTCCAATTTTACTTTTACTTTTGTTTATTCTTTTTATTATTATAGTAAATAATATCAATTATCGAAGCAAATAATCGACTTTGATTTTTATAATTTATCAAAAATGAAAAATTAGTTACGTATTTTGATGAATATATTTAAAATATATAAAAGCAATATTTGTTTACTTTGGAGAGGAATGAAAGGAAAACGTAAACTGAATTTAAATATAATATATAAATAAACAATAAATACCAGTTTACGTAGATAGTCTCCATCGAACAAATCAATAAAGGAACAAATTTTTCCTCATGGTTTTTTTTTTTGGCAAACTCACAATCGAGAATAGATAAAACATGGAGAATGAATAATGTACACGAATTTTTTTCTTCTTTTTTGATTCATAGGAGCGGCAGAAAAAAGCTCGAAACATGGGGCTGAGGACAAGGCAAACAGCATAATCACTGCAATGAAGGAACGAATGAAACAAAGAGAACGAGAAAAACCAGAAATATTTGAGCTGATTCGGTGAGTGGAAAAATAAAAAATTATCATGAGGAATACATTTTGTTAATTAAAATTATTTTGACCAATCACTTGCAGAAAATAAATGAAAAAAGGTTCTTGTATTATTATTTAATTGTCATTGATGTGTACTGATAAAATTCTACTAGAAAATGATAAATTTCATTTAGCAGTCAACAATATTCATCTTGTTTTTAACGGAGCAAAGTCATCAGCTTCGAATTAGACGAATTGAAAAATAAAGCAAATATAGAAATGTATTTTTTTTATTGTGTGTACGGTAGGGTGTGCCAGTTTTAAGCAACTTTTTTTTTCAAGGAGAAAACAGGCTGATAACTTATTGGACGGTGAGAGAAGAAGCCTGTTTGAATCGGAGCTCTTAATTTTAATATTTAGAGGTGCCTGATTGTAAATTTGTATTTTCGATTTCAATAAGTAGATGGGGAAAAAAATTTTTTTCTTTGGATTTTTGTAGCTCGGCCTTTGTGCATCATAAAGATAAGACTATAGCATATTCTTGTAGGGAATTGAACGCTCTACAAAAAAGGTCTCTTGCACTTTTTTCATAGAGACAGCCATTCTAAAGATATTTAAACCCAAAGCTTCGAATATATGAATTTTTAGTTATTAAATCGATACTAATAACTTTATTATTTTGTCTTAAAAATTATTTTTAATCGGAAAACTGTTTTAAGTGTGCTAATATTATTTCGTAAAGCTAAAAAAAAAAATACTCACGTGTCAGATATTTTTTATTCTTTATTTTATTAACTGTAATAAAATTATTTATAACTTACGTTAGATGAATTTTATTATTATTCCAAAGCAATAGACATCATGCTGTCTAAAAAAAAATTATGCAATATAACTACAATTATTAAAGTGTTTTATATTACAATAATAAAGTGATTAGTATCGATTTAATAATAAAAAAGTCAAAATTTCATACATTTGGAACTTTGGATTTGAATATCTTTAGAATAGCTGTCTCTATGAAAAAAGTTTAAGAGACCTTTTTTGTAGAGCGTTCAATTCCCTACAAGAATATGCTATGAGCTTATCTCTATGATGCGCAAATGCCAAGCTACAAAAATCCAAATAAAAAAAAAAATTTCCCATGTTATTCAGACGAAAAATGGAAAATTACAAACAAGCACCTCTAAATATTAAAATTAATAATTTCTTTAAAATTAGTTTCTTTTTCCACCGTCCAGTAAGTTTTGAGTCTGTTTTTTTCTTGAAAAAATAAAGTTACCTAAAAATGGTACAATAAAAAGAACGATAATTAAATTACACATCAATGACGATGAAAAAAAAATACAAAATATTGATCACGACAATTCAAAATCATTTCGAATTTTTTCATACATTATTTATCAATATTTTATATTCATTAGTTTATATTCCACGAGTGTGTATGGCGATGGAATAAATGTATCATTCATTCCTTTCTCCTATTTTCCATTCGTTCCTTTTGTATATTTTTATATATTTTTCATAAAAAAAACAGGACAAATATAAAATTTTCATATCACAACGAACAAAGAGACATTTGTGAATAATATTATAATACACTTATTACAAGCTGAAAATATATTGATGAAGTAATTTAAAATATCAAAATAGTCCTCCACTTAAAATATCAAAAATTATCTTTCATTGTGTCGTTCTTGATAGATAAAAAATTTTTTTTCGTAATTGCCATGTATTCCAATTATACTCATACATAAAAAAGATTCAATAACCAGAGCTCATCTAAATTACTACTAACACTACATAGTATTTTTTTTCTTCCATCTATAACTATGATGTCAATAAATACATTCACCCAATAATCAATAACATACGAGTATAGCTTTTGTCCCATTTTGCGAATACATAGGTTTGATTCATCTTATTATTTATCTATTGAGATTTTGTGATTTCTCCATTCATTCTATTATTTCTCTATTGAGATATCAGCAATTGTTCAAGTATACCATTATATAAAATACAAAATACAAAATACAACCATGTGTAATCAATTGGAAATATTTATCATAAACTATCTGTAATGTATAACGATTTACATTTCCGGAATATTTTATCAATTGGTCATTCACGACATAGTTACTTCATGCCTCAGTTATAATTAACCGGAAACTCATCATTTATTGATTGCATAGATATTTCACTTACTCATTGGTTCACTATACATCATGACGACTTTGGCAATTAGTTATCATAATTAATAATTATTAACTCGATCAATCAAATTAACAAGTTTATATAAAACCATAAATATAATTAAATTGGAGTTGACATGTAATATAATAAAATAATATTTAGTTTTACGTTTATTAAATCAACACCAGAATGAGAGAGAAAAATTTTGTTTTTATATGATATGGAATATTGAATTTTGAGTTCAAATGAGTGTGATTGTTATGTTGATAATATGAATGTAAGTATGTGAATTCGAATGTGAATTTCGTCGGAGTTTAGGTCAGTATTTGGAACGGACACAAAGGCACACATCAATCACATGACATGGGTGAAGCAGTCAGTATTAGATGGTACAAGCAAGTGGTCAGCCAAAATTGCCATCACAGGTTTGTTCTAAGAGTGGGACCGGGTTAACCGTCCGTAACATCTTCGTAAACATTGTTTATGTACCTAATATATTAATTAATTGTGTGTACCTTAGTAATGTAAACCTGTAAGAGAATTATTGGTGATCTGTTGCCTCCAAATGTGAATGCAGATGAGAGCTTTTGCACAATATAAAAATAAGAATTTCATATTAATCAAATTATTGTGAAAAATTGGCTGAGTCAGCGGCTGCAAAGCATAAAAAAAGCAATTTAATGTGTGCTCGTGTATGTTTGTTGTGACTCCATATATTATAATTTTTATATCTCACTTTAATTTATACATGACGAAAAAAAAAAACAAAATGACACCTGCAATAATTCAGACTGCAAGTTATTGTTTATTTCCTTTAATATTTTTATTTTAATCTGGACACAACATACCCACTTGTTCTGTTTTTTTTTTTTAGTCTATTAATGTTTCCCACAATATTGCTAATGATATTATAAATATCCTATATGCTATTGATGTTGTACATAATATTTTTTATTAATGTTCTATTATCGATGTTGCCACATGTTGCTAGAAAAAATAATACGAAATGATACAACCATGAACATTAATATAATTATATTTACGATCCAAAAAATAATTTTGTTTCAGTTAATCCACACATAAATACTTATATTTCGTTATTATCATTGGTGAATCATTTATCTTTCATGACATTTTAGTATTTTAATAAATCATGGGGTGAAACGAAAGATCAATTATGTCAACGATCTAATGTTGTCTTAGGTGCCCCCTGTCAATTGCAATACTATCATTAATCAGGTTCCATTTAGTTGGATATGAAGGGTCTTTATTCGTTTTATCTTCAAAGTAATTTCATCATTCAATTTCTACAGTTTCATAATGATTTTTTATATATTTATCTGTTTGCAGCTTTCAATTAAATCATTTTAATTCAGTTTAATAACAATTTTACAAAAGTGAATTCATTTATAAAAATCAGTTAAAAAGTCTCTGCATATTTTGATGATTCAAATTTTGTTTAAATTAAGTAGAGTAAGGATGACAAATATGAGATACCATTTTGATTTTTGTTTATAAAAAATAAATTATTGCACTAATGACTATGAAAACTATAATATCCGATAGGGTATTTAATGTAGTTTATCTGTGAAAGACCATTTATTATTAAGTACAATACATTTTTTTATTATATCAGAAAATATTATAAAATTCATAAATCACGTCGCAGACAAATGTCTTCTATTATGAGATACTAAGGGTTGCTAATATGAGATAGTATCTCATATTAGGTTATTTTAGGTTTGGGTCTAGATTTAGAGAATAATGAAAAAAATCAATTTAAATTTAAATTTTCATTGTCGATATTTTTTAATCAAGAACATTATACTTCTGAATAAAAAGATCTAGTAACGACTTTACATATGTGCATGACGTATATAGGTACTTATTAGTTTAGGAGCTTACATTATGTCTCATATTAGGAAAACATCTACTTTCAACAAAATGTTTGTTTATTATTTCTTGGCAAAAAAAGTAACAAAACTGCAAATGCATCGTAAAATTAATCATATAATTAATACAATGATTGTAAATTGAAATCATCAAGGACATTCGTTAGTGAAACTTTTTAGTAGATATAAATTTTTTTTTCTAGTCTTGATAAGTTGAATCATGTAGCTATCTACCCCTGGAAATTCAAGACGCTTTATCGATAATTTAAGAAATTTATTAAAGATCAAAAATCAAATTTTTAACATAGAGCCTTATGAAAAATTAGCATTTTTATGTATTCAAAATTACAATAAGTATATTGTATGAGTAGATACAATAATAAATAATGTTTAAAAATATTCTTTGAAATATGTAGTTTATATAACTCCACAAAAAAACTGGTGTTGACGAATGTTTAAATTAAATATTAATTATTTTAATAAAGATAATTAAAACTGTTTTAATAAATTTTGATAAATGAAGTCAAACCAATTTTTATGTGGATCAACTGATTTTTTTAAATAAATACCTTAAAAATAATTGGTACATATAAAAAAAAATTATAAATCATTGTAAAATTATTAATATATTTTATAAATTTTTTCAAGCCTTGAATAAATTTTATAAAAAGTTAGTACTCATTTGACTCTAGCGTAGCTCACGAACGTCTTTAAGTCTAATTATAAGGTTGTAACATACCTCATAAAAATTTGATGATAAAAATTTGGTTTTGTGGTTCCGTAAAAACCCGCTCGTACATAACCTAACTTTACCTCGGATTCTCAAGTGACTTCTAACAACAGTAGCGCAAAATGACTGCAGTGATTAGTTTTGCAAAAACCAAACTATCTCATATTCGACATCCTTACCTATCATCAAAAATAACAAAATTTCAGAAAGCTATTAATTACAAAGAACAACACAATCAAAATCTTCCTTTCGTTTTTCTGAAATCTATAGTTATCGTATTTCAATTATATACTATGTCAAATGCTTTTCGTAATTTAATAATTCCAAGTTGTTGATGAATATTGACATTAAATTATTTCGACCGGGCATAAAACGTGCAATGTCTGTTGGAATTGGCATTCTGCCATCGGGCAAACCGAGGAATAGAAGGGGGAACGAAAGACGAGGGTATGCAACAAGTTTTTCCATTCCTTGCCTAATGCAACAAATTACACACAAGGGTTTATTTATATATCAGCACATCGTAGACTATGAGCAAATTTATACACTTCTATTTCTACAACATAATCTATACTAATCAAGGCATTACAATAAATATATATGATTGAGGGTTGTTTCACATCCACTTCATCACTCTATAATAATTCATAATTGTAGTGGCCAATCGATTGATTAGTGGTCAATATACTTCATCTGTGATTACATATTCAGAAGCATATTGAATTCTAGTCGAATCTTGTTGATTTAAAAATCAACATATTTATATTCTAAGTAAAATAAAATTGGAATTATTTTCACCTCAACAATCGTTCCTAGACGGAACTTTTGTGATTTATTTTTGGAATAGAAGGAGCAATACGTGTTTTAGGAAAAAGAAAATGAAAGTTGTTAAGTTTCTTTCAGATTCTACTTGGGATAATCCGAAAGAAGTAATAAAACGAAAACGGAATCAAACTATCTCACTTTTTTTACCAGTTGGTTGGAAACTGGTAGATGACGTGGTGATTATCTTTCATTTCAGCACGACCTTTTCAGTCGACCCGGATACACACATTGACAGCCTTGAGCAGGCAGAGATGATCGTCCTCGAGGGTACAAGCAAATGGTCATGCAAGATCGCCATCACAGGTAGCATAAAACAAAATTACGCAAAAACTAATCAATACTGAGTGATTAATCTTTATCAAGTGCGTTCACTAATAACATCATATTAACATTAACTCACAAAATTTTATTCAATAATTTCACTGCAGGCACATTCACGCATTACACAAATGAAATAAAGAGATAAAAAAAAACTTCTTTCGATTAATTACTGAGAGAAAATAAAAGAATTGAGCGATTTTTGGTCTCGTTTCATTCGCTTGACTTGATTGACTAGATTGTGAAAAAAATAGTGTACCAAACTACGGAAGGTGACAGTACTTATCAAATTTAGAAAAAGAGTTTACATATGCCTCAAAATGCTTCGTAAAGGAGCTACATCCTCAAAGAGATAGACGAAAAAAAATAGTTGCTATTTAATTTCTAAAAAAGTATAGAATGAATTTTTTTCAAAATTTGGATTATCGCTCCTGGATTTCCCTCCTGAACTCAATGGTGATATTCAAAACTGCCGAATCAACTTCGCAAGGATTGTTTTTATAAAGCTAGTCAGTTGATTTCCAAAAATAATTTTTATCGATAGAGATATAGCAATTTCAACTCAAAATTTGAAAAATTTTGACTTTTTTACGTGGAAACGATACTCTTTGTCTTGGTTTTTGGAAGGGATGGTTTTCAAGATATTCACGTTTGAAATTTGGAATGAAAAAAAAAATCACCCTTACAAAAACAACCCTCGTAAAACAGATTTAGCTTTTTTGAGTATTACTATTGAGTTAGAGAAGGAAGAATATGCAATAATATCAAATTTCAAAATATTTATCATTCGCTTTTCTAGAAATTGAATAAAAACTATTTTTTTTTTTGTCCATCTTTTACAGGGTGTAACTCCCTTATGAAACGCTTCATATATTTATTTGAATTTTTTGTCTTATTTTGATAAGTACTATCACTTCATGAAGTCAGGTAGACTATTTTTTTTACACCCTGTATATTTCAGTAAGAAAATCGATAGTTCAACGTACATGCAAGTGCAGCGCCATCCCTGACCTGGCGGCATTGTCGGCACCAACTTTCAACCGAAAATACCTCTCACGTTCTGTTCTGGGTGTTTTTGCTGCTTCTGATACGTCTAAGTCGATTACTCAGTAGCTCATCTTACATTTTAGTTCCATTCTGTTTTAATCCCCTAGATTTTTTCCAGATTTCAAATGTTCTGTTCTTCATATTAAAAGTCAGAAGTCCAAAGCAAATTGAAAAAGTAATTAATATCAAATCTCACAGTTATTTCATTATTAAATTTTATTTTTTATTTATTTTTTTCTATCGTAGAATAAAAAAGAAGGACTCAATCTAAATTCTCTCAAGCCTAGGGACATTTTTTATTTTATATTTTCACTCTATGGTGAGGTAATTCCGGTCGTTAATCCAAATGTATGCCATCTGATGTAAAAAGTGAAAATGAATGAAAAAATGTAGCGTTTTATGCGATGAAATGAAATGAAAAGAAAAAAAATATTATAAATTAAGATCGATAAATGTGGAAAGGAAACATGTTAGTTGACGAACAAGGAAATAAGACTGATTATGACATTCAAATTATCAATTATGAATGATCAAATAGTATTAAAATTCGTATATTTAATTGTACACTTAACATAACCTATTAAACCTCAATTTAACCTAATTTTCAATTTTAATATTCGGTATGCCGTCTGTCCATTTTTAATTTCCTACTCGCAATTTTAATATCTTCTCATGTTTCAATATTACTATACCAAATTAATAATAATAATTGAACTGAAGGATTATTTGTTTTATCAACGAAAAGAACTATTTTCAAATTACCTGAATTTCCTACGACCGACAAGAGAATTATTTTTTTATTTGAAATACGAGAAATTTTACGATGGTATGACAAATGTGCGGTTGGCAGCCATGATTACCGGATAATTGAAAGTAACAGTTAAGTTATATTATTTCCGTTTCAATAACCAAATTTGGTTGATTGACATGCAATATATTCAAGTAGGTATATTCTGTTAAAGCAAATCAAAAAATGATTCACGATATTCATCACATAAATTTCATGATATTCGTAATGAAAAAATGATTCATTAGAATATGATACAGATATAATTATGTAATAGTTTTGAAAAATATCAACAGGTATCAAAATATGATAATAAAACTGACGTTATTATAGGGTGTGATAGAAATTGTCACAAGAATTGAAGGATATTGATCAACATGCGAAATTTTTGGGTGATTTTCAACAGACTGTAACTTGGAAGAAAATGATCGCACAGCAAAACTCAAAAAAGCAAATTGTAGCTTCAAGTTTCTAGTTTTTAGATCCGGCAATGAAAAATTTTTACCTTGTACAGTTCCAGAATAATCTTAGATAGAAAAACCAAAAAAAAAATTTCCAAATTTTTGTTATCTTCAATCAAAGGAAAAAAGTTTTTTTTGACTTTGGTAATCAATAACTCAGTCAATAATGATCGTACAGAAAATTAAAGGAGGGTTCTGAAAACTGCAAAACATTCTCTATGAGACACTATAAGTTGTGGTGACGAAAAAAATTTTTTCGAAGCGATATTTTCAAAGTCTAATCAATCATTTGTTTATCATTCTTGTTGTTACTCAATTAAAATATTAACACTTTCCGAAATTAATTAAGGAGATTTTTAAACTAAACAAACATAAAACGTTACATTTATTTTCGTTAATAAAACAAAAATTGTAAAGGAATAAGAGCACGCGAAAGCACCAACAATCTAAATAAATATAACGAAACTCCTGTTGATAATGATTCATTGATTGTGTTCAGAAAACAAATGAATATATATTCCAACTATTATTTCCAGTCGAATATTATGAGCACTTAAATAATCAATAACTTAACTAGGAACGGATATATTTCTATATGAACATTCACATCACATATAGAATATAATATTTAGTGAAAACCACACGATGAGATTAATTTATTTTCCATAGACGTGTGACTAATTTGACCATTATAAGTTTCACTTATATATAGCTTCAGAGTACATACGTTGATTATCAAATACATCAATCAACAAACAAATATAACAACACATATGTGTTAGCATGTATGCATATAAATCAATTATTGAATCATCATTCCATTGTAGCGTAGTTGTTTCGAATCAAGTTTCATACAATAAGTTTAATATACAGAATCTGCAATACATATTCTCCAATCACTATTCTAGTAATTTCAGACTCACAATTATACAACCAATCAACCAATCACATTCATTCATATACATATTTAAAGCGAAATATATAGACATTAATTAATTACATGGTGATGGTTATGGATGAATTCAACAGCGTATGAGAGACACATAGAGGAATCAAGCCATTGGTATGCGGTATTGCATTATTATTGTTCTAATCGGTCCTCACTTATCTTCAGTGAGCAGAAAGTACCTATATGTACAGTAGATACTATGACTGGATCGTCAGGAATTAATGGAATCAAGTGTATTTGAAGCATAACATATTATTACTTTGACTTCTTTTCAGTTCTTTATTGGAAGGCAAATATTTATTTTTAGATACCTGTTCACGTGCACCGTCATTAATTACACGTATATAATCGTGTCTACATGTAATAGGGGAAAGTGGCCTAAAATGGCATACCGTTTTTGTTTTTTATTGAGTGCTACTTGCAAAGTATAAACTCGTGGGTTAAAGTAAAATAGTTTTTTAAAGCTTCAGGAATATTATTTTCATACTCAAACACTTGGAATACCGTTCATTTTAATAATTTATTTAAAAACTTTCATTAAATTCTTTTGCCTTAGTTGCTAAGGGTAAAATGGCTTACTTGAATTTTTGTACTTAAAGACAAAATCATAATTTTTTAACTAGTAAAACATATGAAATATAAATTATTTCCAAGTACTCACCTATAGTTTTGTTGATTCGCTTCACTTGTTAGGAATATTTGAACTTTAACTACGCATAAACAAAATATTTCACAAAGAGCAATATGCAATAATGATGGCTCGCATACAACTGACTACAGATACGATGTTACAAATTTCTTGGATGATTCTTGAAGTGATTTCGCGTCACTAGAACCATCTTTGCCAGTGCCACACTTGAGCAGAAATTTTAAAATCACTAATATGCCGTTTTACCCTTAGTATACTAGTTTAAACCACTTTCCCCTACATATTACATATGTGTAGCTTATGATTAACATTAATCGTAACACACGCAGCGCTTATGTGCACGCTTTAACTGTGTATTCAATATTTCGTATTTGTGTGTAAAAATAAACATGTGTTTTTCAGTCGTATTTTAATCATAGAAGAATAATTGCATGTTCTCACTTTGATGTTATATTAAGTTTCTTTATTTAAATAAATCAATTGCAGATTATGTGATATACATTATTTAAAATAATGTTATATTTCCAAATCAACATATATTTAAATTAATACTTCTCGAGTTATCTCAATAAAAAATTTTTAAAATATATTTTTCAACTTCCTATATAAAAATTTTCACATTGCTATTCGTCATCAACTAAAATATATTTTCAAAATCTAATATCTCAAGCAATACTTTCCGTCAAGAATATAAAAAAAAAATATATTATCTTAACATTATTTCAAAAACGAAAAACACAAATAAAAAAGTTTATTTTCAATCATTTAAAGCCAAACAAAGCCTTCAAATAAATTCGAATATTATTCAACGATGAATAAACTAATTATAAGAGAGTCGAGTTCAAAATCAGCATTAGCAATTCCATCATTTAAATTCATTCAACAGAACTTTATAAACCATTTACAAATGTTATAATTCAAAAAATGAAGCAATAATAATTTACAAACATTGTGCAATAAGAATAGCCAAACTCTCGACTTTTCCGTATAAATATTATGTGGAAAGTGTGCACAATGTACATCCGGAGAATACCACAAGGTGAAATAATTGAATTCAACATAACAATATTCACTCTAACCTGTTCTTGTAGTTCCGTAACTACAACCATTTGACAACGATGAATTATAAAACAAGAAATGGAGTCAAGATAATGCTGAAATAAAACTTGGACGTTTAGAGTATTGTATATTCGTTCGTACAACATTATTCTGTGATATATCTACAGTTTATTTGTTTATAACAAGAACGTGACCAAACAAAAAAATAAACAAAAGCGTATAAAGGAATCTCGTAGATATTTTTGTTTATCAATAATTTTTCGAGTGTTTTTCTGCACTAAAAATTGTTTGGAATGTATTGACATATTTTTGTATAGTTGATTATAACAAAATTAATAATAATGTATTAAATTAAAGAATTATATATACGTATAATTAATATTTATCATGATTCTATTGCAGTTATTTGCGCTCAAGGACTCATTGCCAAAGACAAAAGTGGAACATCAGATCCTTATGTCACTGTCCAAGTTGGAAAAATAAAGAAACGCACGAGAACAATGCCACAAGAACTGAATCCAGTGTGGCATGAAAAATTTTATTTGTCAGTATATATATAAATATTTATTTTTAATCTAATTATAATTTAAGATAAAGAATAATTAATTGTCTGTATGTTTATTTTTCAATAGCGAGTGTCATAATTCATCAGACCGGATAAAAGTTCGTGTTTGGGATGAAGACAATGATTTAAAATCAAAATTACGTCAGAAATTAACACGTGAAAGTGATGATTTTCTTGGCCAAACAATAATTGAAGTGCGAACACTATCTGGTGAAATGGACGTATGGTATAATTTAGAAAAACGCACAGATAAAAGCGCCGTATCTGGTGCAATACGTTTACATATAAGCGTAGAAATTAAAGGCGAGGAAAAAGTAGCGCCTTATCATGTACAATATACATGCCTCCATGAAAATTTATTTCACAGTTTATGTGAAGAAAATGGCGGTATGGTAACACTGCCTCAAGCAAAGGGTGATGATGCTTGGAAAGTATATTTTGATCCACCTGGTGAAGAATTAGTTGATGAATTTGCAATGCGTTATGGAATTGAGAGTATTTATCAGGCAATGACGTGAGTGGATATTAATTTTAATAATATAATAAATCATGAAGGAAATAAGGATTGAATATTAATTTAATATTTTTTGTTTTTCCAGACATTTTCATTGTTTATCAACCAAGTACCTCTGTCCTGGAGTGCCAGCAGTTATGTCCACTCTTTTAGCGAACATAAACGCTTATTATGCCCATACAACAGCCTCATCTGCCGTTTCAGCAAGCGACAGATTTGCCGCCAGTAATTTTGGGGTCAGTACATGAATTTTAAATGATTGTTTCATATATTTAATTGCATACATTGAAAGAAAAGTTGGGGACATTGACAAAAAGAAGGAGAAATAAAAATGCTGACACATTCACACATTTTTTAACTGAATAATACTTCAGTTGTAGGTTAAATGTTGTCGTAAATGGTAAATTACGTATTATAACCTTAAAATATACATTGTATTGTAATAGAAGCTGAATATGAAATTATAATCATATAATATTAACTGATATTATAAGATTTAATGATAGAAAATTTGGTATTTATTAGGGTTAAATGGCCCCATTGTTTTGTAACAGTTATTGAAAAGGACAATGTTTAAATTTATTAAAATACGAAATATGATCAATGTGATTTAACAAAGGATTAGAAATTAACTTGAGCAATGTCTAAGTTGAATGTTTGAGACAAACGAACGTTCTTAGATATTAAAAGACAGAGAGACAGACAGACAGATCGATGAACAGTGTAATGAAAAGATCCCATTGGTTGACATGTAATATAATAACCTCAAAATAGACGTCGAGACCAAGGACGAAAAATATTTGTGCAATTTCCTCAACATCTAATACACATCCATTACATCAATGCCACAATATATAAAATTCGAAAGCTTACCTGCTTTTTGTAAATTCATTTTTCATTCATTACCTACGCTTATTTTATTGTGGTAAAATAAATGATCAAATAAATCAATGTATGAAAACAAATAATTGAATTTTTATTTTATTTCTTTGCAGAAAGAGAAATTCGTAAAGTTATTGGATCAATTGCATAACTCCTTGAGAATTGATTTATCAATGTATAGAAATAATTTTCCGGCGTCAAGCCAAGAGAAATTAATGGACTTAAAAAGTACTGTAGATTTATTAACTAGTATAACATTTTTCCGTATGAAAGTACAAGAATTATCGAGTCCACCACGTGCAAGTACAGTCGTTAAAGATTGTGTAAAAGCATGTTTACGCTCGACATATCAATTTTTATTTGAAAATTGCTATGAATTATATAATCGTGAATTTCAAGTTGATCCAAATGAAGCAAAACGTGATCCAGATGATCATGGACCACGATTGGATACACTTGATTTTTGGCACAAATTAATAGCACTTATAGTGTCAGTAATTGAAGAAGATCGTAATAGTTATGCTCCAGTACTGAATCAATTTCCCCAAGAATTAAATATTGGCCAACTGTCAGCAGCTACCATGTGGGGTTTATTTGCTGTTGATATGAAATATGCATTGGAGGAGCATGAACAACATCGTTTGTGCAAATCTTCGGCCTACATGAATTTACATTTTAGAGTTAAATGGTTACATGCCAATTATGTTAAAGATGTTCCGCCTTACAAGGGCGCAGTACCAGAATATCCTGCATGGTTTGAGCCATTTGTTATGCAATGGTTGAATGAAAATGACGATGTGTCACTTGAATATCTCCATGGTGCCTTCAATAGAGATCAAAAAGATGGGGTGAGTCCGGATTTCTTTTTCCTTTCTTTATTTATTTATTATTTAATCACATAACCAAACTTATTATTCCCTATGTAAAAATTCTGCAGCAATATAAATTGTTAGTTAACGATATAAATTGTCCACGCAAAGTAAAAGTTTCCTACATTATCTACCGAAATCTATTTAAGGATTTTTATTCTGAATAAATATATTTTTTATTTGAAAAAATGAATGACTAATTAATTATAATTATAAATTCAAATATTTAACCTTAAAATCGTATTGTCATTCATTCTAATGTAACAATTACAATCTCTTTTGTTTACCATCATCGCTATTCGTGTTTTATTTAAGGGCGTTTATTCATGAGTCTTGTTAGTAGATGAAATTTTGTTTTTTTATTTTTAAGTATATTATATTAAGTATATTGTATGAGTAGATACAATAATAAATAATGTTTGAAAATATTCTTTGAAATATGTAGTTTATATAACTCCACAAAATAAAACTGGTGTTGACGAATGTTTAAATTAAATATTAATTATTTTAATAAAGATAATTAAAACTCTTTTAATAAATTTTGATAAATGGAGTCAAATCAATTTTTAATGTGGGTTAACTGATTTTTTAAAATAAATACCTTAAAAATAATTGGTACATATAAAAAAAAATTATAAACCATTGTAAAATTATTAAATATATTTTGCAAATTTTTTCAAGCCTCGAATAAATTTTATAAAAAGTTAGTACTTATTTGACTCTAGCATAGCGAATGAACGTCCTTAAAAAGCTGAAATTTGAGAGATTTATATAAAATATTAAAAGACTTTAAAATACTGATTCATTCGAATTTACCATGTAAAATAAATTTTCAATTGTTAATTTATTAATTATCCTCCCAGCCACTTATTTTGCTATGAACCACTCAAAAATTTCTAGATATTGGCAAATACTTTCATACTTTATGATATACTATGAACTTCTTAGATAATAATAATGTTCTTGAATGAAAATTCATAAAAATGAACAATCATTTCAGCATATAATTAATTTTTTTATTGATAATTACATTGCAGTTCCAGCGTAGCAGCGAACATGCGTTATTTAGTGTCTCAGTAGTCGATGTGTTCACACAATTGACACAATGTTTCGATGTTGTATCCAAATTAGAGTGTCCTGATCCTGAAATTTGGAAACGTTATATGAAACGTTTTGCCAAAACAATTGTTAAAGTATTATTATCATACTCTGACATTGTTAAAAAAGAATTCCCGAGCCATTTGAAGGAAGAGAGGATTGCATGTATCCTGATGAATAATATTCAACAATTACGAGTACAATTGGAGAAGATGTTTGAATCAATGGGCGGTGAAAAATTAGAGGAAGATGCGGCGAATATTTTAAAAGAACTTCAACAACAATTAAACAGTGCATTGGATGATTTGGCAATGTTATTTGCTAAGAGTTTAGAGCCACGTATAACTGTGTCAGTACGTGAACTTGGTGATTTGCTATTGGCAATAAAAGGTGGTGGTCAAGTGACACTAACGCAACCAGCACAACGTAACGCTGTCGCTGTTGAAGCTGATGATGTTTTGCGGCCATTGATGGATTTATTGGATGGAAGTTTATCACTTTATGCTCAATCATGTGAGAAAACAGTGTTGAAACGATTATTAAAAGAATTATGGAAAATTGTTATGAGAATTTTAGAAAAAACTGTTGTTTTACCACCAATGTCTGACAGAAGTGTAAGTAAATTAAAGTAAACAATAGTTATTTGTGTACCAAGGCCGTGAAGTTGATTTTTTTTAGCCGAATCAGAAATTTGTCGCCGAGGCCAAACAAATTTCGGGTGAAGCTAAAAAACATCACACAGCCATGGTGCACACATCATTTTTTAGGCGAATGTCTCAGAATATGATGTTTCAGGGATTAATAGTTCCTGAAATGATAGAAACAAATTTTGTAAATAAGCTAGCAATGCATAAATTGTGTAGTAACTCATAAAATGTGTAGCAACGCAACTTTTTCTTTTGTTTTATGGGTGAATAAAAGAAAAGGTTGCGTTGATACACAGTTTATTAACAAACTTTATTTCTGTTAGTAATGTAACATTTAAATTAAAGCGGAAATATAAACGATCAAGTATAAAATTAAAAAAGCAAAATGAGTAACAGTAATAGTGAAAATCCTACCGAAATTTATGAAGCCGTCAATGCAGCGACGTTAAATTTACTGCCAGAAAAATCTCGAGAAATTTATATGAAACAGTATGAGAGTTTTATAAAATGGTGCAACATACATAATGTTAAAAATTTGAAACGAGAAGTATTTCTAGCAGTTTTTCTAGAAAAATCCAAAAGATTTGAAACTACTTTTACAGTGTTACTAGCCTAAATTTTGTTTTATGAGTAAATGCGACCAAAAAAGTGCCATTTCGGGTTTTAGTTAAGAATACTATTCTGTAGGAAATTTAATTTTCTACAAAAAAGGTCTCATTAACTTTTGCTGTAAAGTTAATAAGTTACGAGAAAAATCCAATTAAGTATATGAAAATTTTTTAACTATTTATACCTTGAATTGGTCCTCTATGAATTGCATGATATTATTTCAATTGGATTTTGCTCAAAAACTATTAGCTCTACGGTTTTTAGTCAAAAATACTATTCTGTAGGAAATTTAATTTCTTACAAAAAAGGTCTCATTAACTTTTGCTGTAAAGTTGATAGGTTACGAGAAAAATCAAAAAACCCATGAAATTCATAAAATAATGTAACATACATAATGTTAAAAATTTGAAATAAGAAATATTTCTAGGAAAAAAGTGCCATTTTAGAGACTCTATTGAGTTCGTGAAACATCATGTGTTGAGACAATCGCTTAAAAAAAAAGCTCTTTCCATTTTTTTTTACTAATTAATATTACAGATGATGTTCAAAAATTTAACGGATAATGCCAAAAATTTGGCAGCAAACGCTAAAATTGAAGATATGTCAAGATTATTTAAAAATCATATGGCAGGTAAACCGGATGTGAAAAATGCCTTGAGCGGAGTTATGGTAAGTTGGTTTTATCACATTGAATATTTTGAAAATTAAAATGAAAAACATTTGTCAAACGATCGATAAATAATTTTTTCACTTTCACAAAACTTTTCATATCACTTGAAAAATTCATCAATCAACACATCATTATCTAATCATAAGTATTAACAAACATAAAATTTAATTTGTTCAATTTTATATTTTTATTTCATTTAGGATATATCAAAGGAAGTTGAAAAAAATTTATCACCAAAACAATGTGCAGTATTGGATGTGGCATTGGACACAATCAAACAATATTTCCATGCTGGTGGTAATGGATTGAAAAAGAATTTTTTGGAAAAATCCGCGGAATTGCAAAGTTTACGTTATGCATTGAGTTTATATACACAAACAACTGACACACTCATCAAGACATTCGTCACTTCGCAACTAAATCAGAGTAAGTATAAACAAATTTATATTTATTTTATAAAACCCTCCACTTTTTATGAAAGTATTTTTTTTTTTTCTACAAACTGTTAAATTTACAATTATGTTAATCGATAAATGTAAAAAGGAAATTATAAAGAAAATGAAAAAATAGAGATCATTGATCAATTGTCGAGTATATAAACAAATATAAACAAATATAAACAGTGCCGCTGAATGACGCGACAACGATACATCAACGACAACGCTCGATGAGCAGCGACAGGGGTGACGAGGGCGAAGGCATTGATGGAATGGAAGGGTTAGAGGAACCCCTGCGACAGAGCAAGCCCCCAATCAGACGGGAAAGTCGACAAGGTACCAGAGAGATTATAGGAAAAACTCTGAGTTACCAAAAAAAATTATTTTCATAATTTTTTCTTCAAGGATTAATTAGTTGCCAATAGGGTTTGATGTTATTTTCTTAGACTGGTTTTTCAATATTTTTCAATCAAGACGTTTCATCTTCTTCATATAGTTAACAATCATTAACTTCAGAAACTTTATCCTGCTTTATATTATATTAATTAAAGTTGACATGCAAATAATCTATCCATCAGATTTAACAATATTTAAATCAATTTGTACTTTGAAACTTGACGTGAAATCCGAAAGTGATATTGAACATGAGTATTTACTGTATAAATATAGAAAATTTAAATAGTTATGCATTGAATAGTTTAGTTGTCTAATTTATTCAGATTGAGAACTTTGATCAATAGGCAAACACCATAGAGCGTTGAATAATTGGAAGAAGATTTTAATTACGTTGAAATTTTCAAACTTAATTATTCACGTCAAATAATACTTCTATTCTCATTGTAATAATTAGAAGAAAAAAAACAAAAGTTTGACTAGGAATAAGACTTTTTAGCACGTCAATAAGTTGTATAAATCATAGGTAGAATAAAAAAAAAAAAAGCAATATTAGTAGCTGATATATTTATCGCGGTTGTAAATCTATATAATGAATATTAATGTCATTTCTGATCTGCCTGGAAGTCTGATTTGGGCATGATATGATTATTTATATATGTAGATGTCAATTTATTATACATGAAATTTCAGATTTAGTGACTAAAGTCAGATTTAGGTGGATCAGACTGACAATTTTAAGGACGTTCATTCGCTACGCTAGAGTCAAATGAGTACTAACTTTGTATAAAATTTATTTGAGACTTGAAAAAATTTGTAAAATATATTTAATAATTTTACAATGATTTATAATTTTTTTTTATATGTACCAATTATTTTTAAGGTATTTATTTTAAAAAATCAGTTAATCGACATTAAAAATTGATTTGACTCCATTTATCAAAATCTACCAAAACAGTTTTAATTATCTTTATTAAAATAATTAATATTTAATTTAAACATTCGTCAACACCAGTTTTTTTGTGGAGTTATATAAACTACATATTTCAAAGAATATTTTTAAACATTATTTATTATTGTATCTACTCATACAATATACTTATTGTAATTTTCAATACATAAAAATAATAATTTTTCATAAGACTCTATATTAAAAATTTGATTTTTGATCTTTAATAACTTTCTGAAATAATCGATAAAGCGTTTTGAATTTTCAAGAGTAGATAGCTACATGATTTAACTTATTAAAACTAAAAAGAAAAAATTTCATCTACTAACAAGTCTCACGAATGAACGTGCTTAAAACGCACTAAAATGCCTACAAAAATCCATTAAAAGTATATTTATCATCTTAGTAATCGTAACATATTAGACAGTACCAATATTTTTTTTTCCCCTCATAAAACGCAATCAGATGCTTTGAACCCTTGTTTTATCACATGTTGATGAAAATGAAAAATAATTTTTTATTTACTATGAATGAACGTCTTGATTGTTCATTAGTGCCTTGTGCTGATGAAAGTTATTGCTATTATCGCCGCAAAATGCCATCATCGTATATCATATCAATCATTCACTTCCACTGGGCTTTGACCACTCATAATATGTTTGAAATAAAAGAAAAATAATTACTGATATTATTTGCACCTTGTACAGCAAGCAACTACGAGCAAATAATTGAGAAAATTAATTCGTTGCCGCGCCACGCTGCTAAAGAATTTATTCAAACTTTTTTTCAATTATACGAAAACACAATAAATAAAAAACTATTTACGTGCTTTAAATATGTACATATATTCACAGCGCATATTTTGAAGGTTAAAAAAAACAATTTTTCATCCAGTATACATTAGAACCAAGCAATCGTTCTCAAACTATTCGCTGTGAACATATCTATTAGGATGGGTCAAAAAAATCAACTATTTGTTTTTTTAATTTCCTACACTGAAAAATTGATTCCTAGACACCTTTAAATAATCCTTTCCAAAGATGAGCTCTTAATTTTAATATGGGAAGGTCCTTCTTATCTCAATTTTCTATTATTTCTTCAGTCCCATATGGCGAAACCCATATCTCGCCATTAGTTGATCGTACAGAAAAGTTCCATTTACATTTTTTGTAGGAAATTAAACGCTCTACAAAAAAGGTCTCTTGTGGTTAATCGATTACCCTAACCATTTAAGAGATAATCCCATTCATGACTTGAATGGATAAATTTAAAATATTTATTTAAAAACTATTCAAATCAGTACGCATTGGGATTCGAATGCGAATATATCTTCTAAATGGTTAGAGTAATCGATTAACCACAAGAGACCTTTTTTGTAGAGCGTTTAATTTCCTACAAAAAATGTAAATAGAACTTTTCTGTACAATCAACTAATAGCGAGATATAGATTTCGCCATATGGGACTGAAGAAAAAATAAAAAACTGAGATAAGAAGGACCTTCTTATTAAAATTAAGAACTCATCTTTGAAGAGCATTATTCAAAGGTTTCCAGGAACCAATTTTTCAGTGACGGAAGTTAAAAAAAAATAATCAATTTTTTCAACCCACCCTAATATATATACGCGTGTGTGAGTGTGTGTGTGTTAGGTGCTAGATGAATAGTTTGACTAGAAAATATAATTCCAAAAAAAAAAAAAAAAAAACGCAGTAGATATTAGTTGTTTGCTCTAGAGCTGGAACGAAAAGCTATAAAAAACATGATAGCAAATAATGCTATTATTTTATTCATTTTAATTTTTACCTTTAGGGTGCATTTTGAAAAAGTTTCTTTCATATGTTCGTATTGTTAACTATAAATATAAAATATTATTTACAGATACTGTTGGCACCGATGGCGGTTCAGTGGGTGAATTAAGTGTTCAAGTTGATCTCTTTACTCATCCCGGTACAGGTGAACAAAAAGTCACAATCAAAGGTTCGTTGGGCTTCTCTATTCATTCTTTCGTATTTTTCAATTTAAAGTATGAAATAAAACAATTTAATTAATGCAATAAAAAATTGTTTCATGTCGTTGAATATTGCAGTGGTAGCTGCAAACGATCTCAAATGGCCTTTGGCAACTGGTATGTTCCGGCCATTTGTCGAGGTAAATTTAATTGGCCCACATCTCGCTGAGAAAAAGAGAAAATATGCAACTAAATCGAAGAGCAACAATTGGTCTCCTAAATTTAATGAAACATTCCATTTGTATGTTCATAATATTACCTTTTTTATTTCCATATGTTTGATAAAAATATAAATGTTAAATTAAAATTTATCTATTACAGTATTATTGGTAATGAACAACAACAATTGGACTTTTTCGAACTGCACGTTTGTGTAAAGGATTATTGTTTTGCACGTGAAGACAGACTTGTTGGTGTTGCTGTACTTCAGTTAAAAGATATCGCAGAAGAAGGTTCATGTGCATGTTGGTTATCACTTGGCAAGAGAATACAAATGGACGAGACTGGTTGGACAATTCTTCGAATATTATCTCAACGTAATAATGATGAAGTTGCAAAGGAATTTGTGAAATTAAAGAGCGATATTAGACAAGAAAATCCATTGCCAAACCCTACGTGAAGTGATTATTTATCAGAGCAAAAATAATTGAGATTCCATTTGAAAAAATGTAACATATGCAAACAAGAATTGATAATTAATAAACGAAATTAAATTAATATCAAGCTCCGAAAAAGCTCGATCGATACATAAATGAAGTGAAATAAAACAAGAGGAATTTTTTTTCTCATAGATGAAAGGAAATAAATAAGAAAACAGAAACAATCAAACAAACTATCGCGCACTGCGATAAAAAGACGATTAAAAACAATAGAAAATCGTTAATAAATAGAAAGTAACGACGAATACTATGCAATAAATTTGGCAATATTCGTAATGAATACACGAAATTGAATAAATTCGTCATGAAACGAAATAAAAAAAAAATATAAACAAAATAACTAGATAAATAAATGACATAAAATGTCAGATACATCAGTGACCAACAAATCCTTGATGGAAACTTCGACTATGTAGGCATAAAATTATTGTCAACTCAAGCGACACGAGAACAGATGAAGATAATTTTTCTATTATGAATTTAAGATATTAAATTATTCGAATAAATTAATTTTGAAGAGAGGGCAATGGAAAAGAAACATAACCTTTCCATACGACCAAAAGGCATTTGACGTCATTCGCGACGTTCTGCTATTTTATATGTATATAATTGTATACACGTATGATATATACATGCATATATAGTATATACGAACATGCATATATGCAACAGACACACGCATATATATATACATGTGAAGAGTAGCCATTTTCCTGATTCCCTTATGAAAAATTACTTATAAAATGCAAATACATTTTATTATATTATAATTTAAGTTCTTGAATAATAAAAAATTATCTAGAACTGAAAAATGATATTGACAAGAGTCTGATTCGTATATATGTGCATACAAATACATACATACATACATAAATACATAAACACATCCGTACATATATGTATGTATGTATAGATATAATAAATCCATTGCATAATTGTTTTTTTTTTTCATCAATGTCACAAATTAGAACATGCGACATACAGATTTATTTCAAACGAAAGAATAATAAAGGAAATAAAATGATTACATTTTTATATAGGATGCGATATTTCGATACGAACTGATGAGATCTTTTATTTAGTATCAACAAAACTGTTTATTTATAAACAAAAATTTATTTTTTCCCCCTTGCCTCATGAAGAAAAGTTATTAATCCATCGTCTGAAAAATACTACCATCATTAAACCAATTTTATAAATCCGCGCTTAATGGTGGCATAGATGTATGAAAGCTTCCTTGAATAAATATGTATATTAGCCAATAAACAGACAGGCAGACAGACAGAGAGACAGACACACATACACACACAACGCTTCATCATTATATGATCAATGAAAATTAATGGGCGCAAGAAGTGAATGCGAAAAAATAAATATTGCAATGGAAATTAATTATTGGGCATTTGTCTATAGGTTATAATTGTTTATATTCTTTGTGGGAATTGTATTTATATTGTATGTCACATTATTTCGTATCTTCAATAGATATTTTTATCTCAATTTAAATTACATAACATTGAAAAACAATAAAGATTTAATATCTCGCATATTCTGTGATAATCATCTTCAAAACAAGTTATATATGCATGCATTCATACATAGATACATCAATTAAGGTGTTTCATTTTTAGGTGATATGTTTCTTTTTGTTTGTGAACACTAAAAATCTAATAATTTATACGAAAAAAAAAAAAAATATTCCCGTTTGAAACAAAATTCTGAGTTAATTAGAGGCTTAGCGAATTCAAAAATTCGATTTCTCATATAAATCACACGAGAAAATTTTTTTTTGACTTCAATTCGATTTTTTGGTAATCAAAATTATTTTTTTTTTATGCTATTACATTGTTGATTCAGCATTATAGCATTTATTGTAAGATAATAATTAATGTCAAATCAATAAATTCCAGTTTAAAGAAAATTTTTTGTATCAAATTTAATGCTCTACAAAACCTGTACATTCATTTTTTCAAAAACAATTTTTGTTTATCAAAAAATCAAGTTAAAATCGAAAAAAAAAAAAAAACTTCTCGTGTTATTTATATGGGAAATGGAATTTTGGAATTCGCTAAGCCTCTAATTAACTCAGAATTTTATTTCAAACGGGAATATTTTTCTTTTTTATTATAAATTATCAAATTTTCACTGATCACAGACAAAAAAAAATATCGTCTAAAAATAATTGAAACACCCTAATACATCATATACAAACGGACGAACGGACAAAAAAACCAATAGACGTTTACGCGCATGTGATTAAAATATAAATATAAAAAAACACAGAGTGTAAAAAAAATATTGTACCGAACTTCGAGAGGTGAAAAGAAAAATTATTAAAATAAAGAAAAAAGCTCATATTAACTTATGCCCCAAAACGTTTTATAAAAGAGCTACATGATCTGAAAAGTAGACAAAAAGAATAGTTTTTAATTAATTTCTAAAATTGTGGAGATTGAATTTTTTTGAAATTTTATATTATCGTATATTTTTATGAAGTGTTTATGTTTATAAAAATTATTTTTGTTCTTTTGAAAAGTACCACCATGTCCTGAAAAACAGTACACTATTTTTTCTTACACTCTATGATACATATGACACGTTCAATTGAGCTGATGATTTGAAAAAAAATACGTGTGTATCTTCTGCAAAGTTAGAAAAAAAATTTTCCCCAACACTTTCTTTCATCTTTTTTTTTTCTAGAATATGAAAAGAAATTCGAAAATCTGTCAAAATTTTACGGACAGCAATTAAATAAAGTACATTTGTGAATCGCACATAAAACAAATGAGTTAAGATGAGAAATAAATAAATAAATAATTGAAAATCTGTTGACAATACTATATAATGTGCTGAATCAACAATAAAAGTAATGACAGAAAAAGAAAAAGAAACAGAAATAATTAACTCGATCAATGATTTTCGAAAAGCATACATAATTTTCCGATATTGTAAATGTAAAAATGAACTCAATTAAAAACTAAATGAATCAAGAGATAACCGAAGAACAATTAATCTCAATAATTAAATTAACTAAAATTCAAATATAATTAGGTAAACAAATCGCGTATGAATGTTGATGAAATATTAAAGTTATATGTTGCAAAAAGAAGAAAAATATCATGAAGATATAAAGGAATGTGTCTGAATTTTATTAAAATGAAAAATTTAATTAAGTGCGTAAACAGATGAATATATTACGAAGTTAATTAAATTAATTCATCCACCTCACTTACAGAACATGTTTGAAATTAAATTGTAAGTTTTCTTCTTTCCTCGCAATCACGTCACAAAACTTTCATTTATAAGGAATTAATATCATACAATCTTAATACAATTATTGAAGTAAAAATGTGTACATATATATTTAGGATAATAAGTATTTCTGTTTAATAACAAAGATGACTTTCGACGAGAACAAATTAATATTGTACGTCATGTACTAAAATAACGAAAGTCATATATAAAAAGCCCAATTCATTCTTGAATTGTTTCAAATAATTCCCCTGATTTTCATTTTTTCTTTTCATTTTAAAATTAGTTTTTCACGCTAGATATTCGTATATCATACATGTATGTAGATATAAAATTTTTCTTCCATGTTTGGTAATTGAATCTTTCCAATCTTCAATATATTAATCATGAATAAACAGATCCGTGATATTTAATTATTCTTATTGTATTTGGAAATTTTTATCTATATTTCAGCATTCAATTGGAGAAAATTTCGCCAAGAAACATTAACCTAAAAATATAAGCGGCTGTGTTATTTACAGCAATTAATTTATCATATCATTTATTGAATCATCATAAAGTATATGATGAAAAAATAAAAAAAAAAAACAAGTTAAAAAGTGTAGATTATTTTTGTTTATTTAAATTATTTGACAGATTTTAATGATAATAATTGACGCCTACGATGACTGAATTGTTGAATAATTAAAAAAAAACATGGATTGAAATAAAAGTATACGAAAATTAAACTCTGAAAAATATTTTCATTTTTACAATGAAAATTCGAGAATTCAGTTGAAATTAAAAAGAATGCAAAAGAGAAGCAGGATGATAAAATTGTTTTTTGTGTGATTTTTTGTAGAATTTCTTTGCAAAATTATGAAAAAATATTCGAAAAAGTCAGGAAGAATCTAAATATTGGTATACAATTCTTTGAGTTATACTTGTGAAATTTGAGAAAGTTAAAAATCTTCAGAAATAAACTTGACCAACGAGTAATCTCTGATAATATCATATTTTCTCAGGTTTGAAATTAACTGTGATTATGTTTGAAACTCTCTGAAAAAATATTGGTGATCTTTGCAAATTCCTGATCTTTATTAACTCTATATCATTGGAATCTTAAGAATATATCTAGAAATCGCTAAAAAGTCTTTGGAAATCTGAAGAATTAAAAAGTTTTTCAAAATCATTCTCGGAATATTTTTAAGTATTTGAAATATTCAAGAACCGTATTGAATTAAAATGTTTTGGAAATATATTCGGTTCGTTACATAACCTCTGAAAACGATTACAAATGTCTACGAATTTTTCTGAAGTTGTTTTAAATAAATGGAAGTTAATAGAGTTTGAATTAAAATGTATATATATTTTTTTTTTCATTTTATATGAATTCACGAAGCAATTCTTGCAACTCAACCAGACGAATAATAAAAATTCAGCTTCACAAATGTAAATCATACGTACAATTGTGCATTATGTGACAATTTTCGATTTTATCTGGATTCATAAACCCTAGAAAATCCTTTACACAAGCGTACATTTCTTATTCATACCAATCTTGAAGGGAAAGTATGACAATATCAAAAGGCAACAGTATGGTATAATCATGAAGAATAGAAACAGAAGGCGCAACTTGGGACATATGAAAATCTCTGAAAATCTGCGACAAGCAAGAGTTTCACAATTGATTATTCGTGTTGCTGTTGTCCTGGACACCAGGAGAAATTTTGTTTGAGAACAGGAATGAAATTCCACCTCTGTAAATGGTAAAGAGGAAATTTTTCTTACTTTATTTCGTCGCAGTTACATTCTGTTACTTACCGACCTATGAATAACGACGACGAACAGATATAACAATTAATGACCAGGACTGAACTTTTTTGATCATGAAAATCTCGAGTTTGTAACTTTAGCTCAATATATCTTTCATGATACAACACGCTGAGATAAAATAAAACTAAATACTATTATATCTGTTGATTGAACATCAATACTCAGAGTCTACAGTTTGAGTAATAAGCTGTCGTTTTTTCTCTCTCTGCTAATTTTCAGTTCTTCAAATCTCGCATTGAAAGAGCCGATAAAACAATGCGTGAAAATTGTGTAGCATTTCGTGAAAATAAATAAACAAAACCATTTGTTTTTCACAATTCATTAGTTCGTTTTATAATTTTTTTCTTTTTTATTTACTTACTATTCAACAATTCATTTTGTTTTTTTTTATTAAACATGTTAATAATTGTTGATTTTTTTTTTAGGTTGATAGAAATCAATCCAATAATTCTCCCTTATTATATTTCTATGTCGTCTCTTTGTTTTTGGGCTTGCATAATTCCTGAAATATATCAAACAATAATTTTTATTTTACTCCAATGTACCTAACCTATAAAACAACTATCCTAACCTCTAATTCTATTTCAACATTAAATTAACCAATATTGTAATACATAAATACATGTATTCATATTATTTAAGTGAGAATAATGAATTAAAATTAATTATTAAACATTATAGAATAACTTTTTTGTCCTTTTATTTACCTTCGGTTTATGATGAGGTCCACGACGAGGATAAGGACCAAATGGATCTCGTAATCCATTTTGATAATCAGTTTGATGCATCCATATTGTATGTGCAGTCATGAGAACAAGAGCAAATAGAATATGATCAACCATTCTTATTGCTCTTTGATTATTCCTCTATAATTCAAGCGATCACAATGAGTTTGTTAAAGGGAAAAACGTTACGTATTATTTTGACTGGTTCTATGATCCGATGACCACCACCACCAACGAACCGAACAGCTGATTCCACTCATTTCAATATGTATGAAAGAAAAAAAAATAAAACTCATGACACTGTCGGTAAAACATTTCAACACAATTTGAATTTTCACGATAAGTTGCTTTTTGAAATAAAAATGAATAAAAAAAGTAATACAATAAATGATAACAATTCAATAAATTGAATAAATAGTTAAGATGGATAAATATAAAATATAAAAAATATTTAACTGATTTTTTTTTTTTTTCAAATCTTCACAGTTATTTTACGTTATTTACAAATTAATAATTCATCTGTTGCATGTAATGAATCATATTAAAAATTATTTGTTTCTTTTTTTATTGCATTGAGTAAACTTACTTTTGATCTTTATCCGTACTGCTTATCACTTAATATATTCCAATTCTTATTGTTTTTTCATGTTGTTTTTTTTATTTTCCATCATTTAAATATATTTGTTAATTTACTTAATTATTTATTTTTTCAATAATAATATACTATCTCGCATATAAAAAACAATTACTTATTTGTATAGAGTATAAGATCGTTTTCTTTGTTTACTTTTTTTTTTTTTTTGTTTTTCATTCAATTTTTTTAGTCAAGTTCTTGTTTTTAGTTTTCTCCTGCATCTCAATAATTATTTATATATGTATAAACGTAAAGACTTCGAATAAATTTATCACTAAAATGCATTCAATGTCTCCATATTCCCAAAATAATATATAATCTTTTTCAATTTTGAGTCTAAACAAATGAAATTAATATTTATATGCATAATTTCATGCACATAAACAATTGCAATGCTTCTTCTTCCAATTCCATATATATCGCGTAATTATTTATTTATATTATGGATGAACAATCTCATAAAATCCATTTATCATCGATTTCATTCATAAATCTTTTCTTATTTCTTTCATAAGTTACTATAAATTCAAAAATTAATATTGAACAGATGTAGTATATTCGCTGCCATCATCATAAATATTATTATTTCACATGCCAGAGGGTGATTTGGTAGATAAATTTTTTGAATAATAAAATATTATCGATTTTGTCGTTAGAAATTAATTTTGTTTCTTACTATTTTACAATCAACAAGTTCGTAATACTATACATACAAAAGTAATTATTTTATCGTACGGTTTTGTACTATTAACACAAATTTTATGCATGAAAAAAAAAAAGAAAAAAAAAAAAAAAGATTACACAAAGTAGAATTTTTTATTCTTGTTGGGAACAAGGAAACATTGCCAATTCATCATGGGGCGCTGGCGATGAAAATATATTTAAAAAAAAAATTAAGTCCATTGAAATCTGGAAATTAACAACTAATACATGATAGCTTTAAAAAATTAGAAAAAAAAAAAAAAATAATTATTTTCTCTTTTGAAAATATTTTATCATCTCAAGCGCCACTTGCTTATTATTTATTTTCATTTTGGCAATAGCCAACACCCTCCTCCCCATCACTCTACACACATTCACGCAGGTTGCTCTTGATCTATCTCTTCCTTTCATTATCTTTATTGTTGTTATTAATATTAAATTTTTCAATTGCTAAACTACAGAAACAACAAGTCTAATGATTCTTTTTTTTTTTTTTTGGATGGCAGGTGTGAGCGTGTTCTTTTTTTTTCTTCTTCTTATTATTTATTGATAATAATATTATTTCTTAAAATTATTATTAAAACTTTTTTTACTCACATTTTTATTTATTTTATTCTCAATTTTTTTTTTTTTTTTTCTTTATTATTGTGTGTGGCGATGTGTGTGAGATCGGTTCAAGAGTATCTCCAAGAAAAAAAAAATTATACGACTCTCGTGTTTCCTTTTCATTGTTTGTTTACACTCCCTTCTTTTTGTTTATAATCCACGAGGCACGTAAATTAAATTGTGTGTAGCTGTTGCATAAATAATGACGTCTGCTTCACGATTTGTTTCCACATCCTAAAACAAGCTTCTTAATTGGATAGAAGAAAAAACAAATATATAAAATTATTTTTTCCTGTAAATTTATTATATATTATACTAATTTATAAATTAACTAAAAATTTATTTACTTATAACACACGGGCGGGTAATAGGAACGGTCGTGATCGCAGAGTTAGGCACCGTCAATATTGAATAATATTATCAACAACTGCGAAACCACATGCACCCAAACCAGCACTAGACATTAATCGTACTAGATCTTGAGCATGCGATATCGCTACTTCCAATGGTGGCCGTCGTGGGAGGTTGGTCGATTCTAAAAAATATATAATATTCTATATATAAATTTTATCTATTTAATTAATTAAATTTCATCATATCCCAACTGATGATTGATGAAAAAAAAAATATTTTTAATATGATTCTTACCGAGAATTGCAGAGTTAAGTCTTGCGCAAACTGTTTCACGCTCTTGAGGATCCAATTGCCAACCAACTGGTGAATTCCAGGGATTCGAATACGCCAATAAACTAAATGCGTCTTGCAACATTTTTTTATTCGCCGCATTTTTACCATAAAGCTGTCTCAAATGAATTGATTGTGAATATAATTGTCGACCGAATTCAAGCATTTTTTCAATCGCCTGTTTATTACCGCCACACAATTGTTTTTTACTACACTTTGTGGTTGTCATTGAATTTTCCATATTACCACTTGTGCCATTTTGCTGTTGATTTTGATTGGCACTATCTATCTCTAATATCATTAATAACAATAATAAAAAAAAAACAGACATATAATTTTATTTATTCATTTTTGAATACTAATTATTCAAGCTTAATAATTTTTTTATTCTTTACTCACCCATATCAATATCTTCACCATTTTGACACTTATAACCATTGGCATTTGTATTACCATACTGATAGCCATTAGTGCTACTATTTTTCACTCCATTTATATTATTTGTCGTATTATTATCCTCCATATCAACATCATTATTCTCAATTTGCCCATTAATAAAATGTGTTTCAGCGACGCTTCCATTTAGTGAATTATTCAAATTCATTTCTTCGATATTTCCGTTATTTGTTAATTTTGTATACGCCTTTGTCGATTGTATAACACTTGCTTGATTATCATTACTACTGAAATTAACTTCTGAGTCGCTGCCGTTCACCATTTCGACAAATTGACGACATTTTAATGCAAACATTAAATTTGCATCTCGTTCTAATAAACCTGGATATAATCGACTTGTTAAGTCTATCGCCTCGCCCATACGACCAGCCAATACTAACTTTAAAATTCCTGAAATTCAAATTTTAACATTGAATTAAAAAACTTTAGTTCATGAAATAATAATATTCGTAAATTAATAAATTCAATACCCACTTTGTCTATTTTTAATCGAATTAAAATCCTCCTCAAATACTTGTCCTGTACTATTGGCAAATGCCTCGGCAGTATCACAATAACCATGATGAACGAGATACGTTGAAACCATTCTAAAATATTGGAAAAAAAAAAAACAAAAAATACTGAATATATAAAATAAAACGAGAATAAATTAGTAAATTTTTTCTTTTCTTTTTTATTTTTACTTACTTGTGTAGAACAGCCTGCCACTGTCCTTGGCCATGATCAGGCGTTGGATAATTAATTATCTGTAATCTCGTACGTACACGTAATTCATTTATCATATCACCAATATCAAAAACAAATGGAGTCTGACCAAAATTTGCATCTACCACTTCGCCAGGCGTTTGTAAACCCACAGTTGGATACAAATTAGGCTAAAAATAATGATATTTTTATCACAAATAATACTTTGTGATTATAATTCATTAAATTACACAAACAATAAAAATAAATAAATTGTGTATTGTGAGGATAATTTTACCGGCAAGTCGGTGAAGGCTATGCCTAAGTGATGCCCATTTTTTGTATAAAATGCCGTATTATCGACAAGATTTACTCCACAACCAATTACATCGCCTGTAGTAAATGTTGGTCCATACGGTTGTCCCGTACCAGATGAACAGAAACTGTGTCCATCATCTCCATGATAACCATAAGAATGCTTATCCCATCCGGGCAATCTATTGACATTTACTCCATGAGCTGATAATCCAATTCCCATATAACCGTCACGACCTTTGCTGACTATTTTCACTTCGAAATAATACAACCCACATGCAGCTGGTATCGAATGCGTTGTGCGAACACTGGCAGCGTCTTTGTGTGTTTTTCCAAAACCTAAACAATCATAAAATTGAAATAATAATTATAAAATAATATTTATTATAATACAAAAGAAAAAAACAAATATAATATTTGTCATTTTAATTAATAAATATTTATATTTTCACGTTTATTTTTATTTTCATGCTTATTTCAAATATTATTCTGTGCCCTTCAGTGCAATCTGTGCCCAGCGACTTCATCATAATATATTCTAGGTCACTAGGTCAAACCCGCTATCTTCATCGATGCGTTTCTACTAAATGTTCACACGGTAACCCGCAACCGCTGCATTATTTTAACATATAATATAAATATAACGTAGAATTAATTTGCTCAACATACAAATCAATTAGTCTTTAATAATATAAAAAACTTTATATTGCTACATGTTGTTTGAAATAAATACTAACAACAATTATTTTATGCTCAAGCTTCATAATATTGAAACCCGACATCAAACAAATATTCTACTCATATTTTTTATTTCAATAATAAACATTGTTAAAGTTCACACGTGTTGAAAATTCAATACAACGATGCTTTGAGATTAATGAATAGTAACTAAATAATGAAAAGTGGGGAACATAAAAAGAAAGTCGCGCGCATTGATGCGACTTGTAACTCTCCCCTCTTTAATCTCATCTAAAATACCATTGGAATTATTTAATAATTATATACTGAGCAATGTCTCATGATCGTTAAGCCAACAAAGAAACTAAAATCATCTGTATTCACCAAAGCATTTCATGATTGTCATTTTTAGAAGGACTTAGATATTGATACTAATGATAAATTATTTTTTGTTTTTCATTCACGATTTTTTATGCATTAATAACAATGCAAAAAATCCACTACGAAATATCTCTTATAAGGGTGTTTCATTTTTAAACGATATTTTTTTTTGTTTGTGAACACTGAAAATCTGATAATTTATACAAGAAAATAATATTCCCGTTTGAAAAAAAATTCTGAGTTAATTAGAGGTTTAGCGAATTCAAAAATTCGATTTTCCATATAAATAACACGAGAAAATTTTTTTTTTTTCCGTCTTTAACTCGATTTTTTGGTAATCAAAATTTTTTTTTGATGCTTGTTGATTGCATTGTTGATTCAGCATTATTAGTGTTTATTGTAAGATAATAATTAATGTCAAATCAATAAATTCTAGTTTGGAGAAAATGTTTTGTCAATTATAATTAACTTTTATCTTTCCAGCTCTACGTACAACTTGAAAACTGCTGGTCGGAGAACGTTATACTACAATTGTATATTAATTTTTTTCAAAAAAAATTTTTGATTACCGAAAAATCGATTTGAAGTTGAAAACAAATTTTTTCTGTGTGTTATTTATATGGTAAATCGAATTTTTAAAATTCGCTGAGCCTCTAATTAACTCAGAATATTTTTCTTTTTAAATATAAATTATCAGATTTTCAATATTCACAAACAAAAAAAAAAAAATATCGCCTAAAAATGAAATACCCTAATCTCTTACATGTCCATGAAATAATAATTACAAATGTATACAAACAACCACTACTAATGAGGCTCAATAATTCAATAACTTTATGCGATTTGTAGCAAAAAAAAAACTTGTCATTAAATTTATATTAAACGAAACTGTGGTAGATATTAAAGAAGAAGTAGAAAATTATTCATGCGGTGATAATCTGATGTTAACAAAAGAAAAGGAAAATGAAACTAAGTAGAGGACACAAATGGAGTGATCAATCTATGGGAACAAAAGATGAAAGGGACGTCATGGTCATTGATACCTGGAAATAAGCATATAATAAATCATTATTTTCCAATGAATTTTATAAATATTGAATAATTGATAATCAAATAAGTCTCTTGAAGTAAAACTCAAGTAGTAAGTAAATGCACATCAGTGCTTTATATGTATATGCATATAATATATACATATACATGTACATACATGCACATATTCATATACATAACATACATGAATATGTGGATAGAGAACAGCTGTCATTGTCTTTGTCAAGACCAAAATAAAGATATTTTTTTGGCACAAGCGTCAAAAAAATTTACTCGTAAAAAAAAAAAGTATAAATGTTGGATTAATATGACAGATGATAAAAAGACATTTTAGAATATCTCTGAGAAACGTCATTGACGTACAATTGTGAAGCGATCAGCTGATTTCTTTGTTTAGATTGGTTGACACACGCATCGAGAAGTAAAAAAAAAAAATATTGAACATTTTAAATCAATAATTTATGTACACCTGTAATATTTTTTTAAAAATTTAAATTGATATTATTAAGATAGAGTTTTTATAAAATTTTTGCCAACTGTCCAACTGACAAATGAAGTTGAATTATAAAAAGGAAAAAAAAAAAAAAATTGGAAATAAAAATGAAACAGTGTAATACATCGTGAATGTTCGTCTTTTCATTGGTGCATGGTCGTATATGTATATGTATATATGTATAGCGATAGGTGATGTGGAAAATTGTGAGTACGAGTGAGATGGGAATGTATGTGAGGCCCTTACCTTTGTAATGAACGCGAAGATTATTTTGCGACAGACCAATGTAATTATACTTGTCCTTTGGGCTCCATGATCGTGGCAATGGAGTCTCCTCCTCGTTCACCATAGGATATAGCATTTTTAACCGATCCACAACTTGATTTTGTTCAGAATTTGCTCTGGTAGACTCCATAACAGTCCGTTCGTCGCTGGTGGCAGCCATCATCGTCTTTCGTGAGCCCCCACTACACTTATCTTTCGTTCTTGCGCACATTAAAAACATACCATTTTTATAGGAGAAGAAGAAGGGAGAAATTTCACCACGCGCACAAATTGTCGCGCAGCCATCTATGCGCGCGCGTAATCGCTATATTTTCAATTTATATATCTATTTTCTACAATTCTTATCTCATGTCGGCAATATATCCTAGGTTATGTTTTACGAAATCTCTACTATAGCCATATAGGAGATGAACGCGCCATTTTTCAAATATATATTGTGTTATTATGCACAGTCGGTAAGGAAAATGAATTTATGCAACTTCATTTGACTGCAGGGTAAAAAAACATATTGATATGTCATCCACGTGTATCGTATTTATATTTTATAAAGCGGAGAACTTATAAATATTGTTCTATTAAATTTAAAGATGTGTAGTTTGAATGATAATGATATTAACGAAGAAATTTCAACATTAGAATCGATAGAGAACAATATTATATTGTAAGTAAAATTGCATATTTCTCTATGAAAAATTATACAGTATTTTTGCAATAGATATTGAGGTTATGTTAATGTTTCAGGGATGGCAAACCATGTCAAAAATGTAATAGCGAAGACGCAACAATAAAATTACGTAGCAGAAATGTTTATTGTCAATCATGTTTTCAAATAAGTGTCACACACAAATTTCGTGCAACATTAGGAAAATCAAAGATGGTCAGACCAAATGATAAAGTTTTAGTGGCGCATTCTGGCAGTGAGAAATCAACTGCTCTGTTGCATTTAATAAAAGCTGGCATGCATGAATCTGTTCATAAACGTTTAGTATTCCAGACACAAGTAATATATATTGACGAAGGAATGATAAACAATCATAGTATTGATGAGAGACAGTCAATAATTAATGAAATTCAATGTCAAATTCAACCTCTGGAATTTGAAACATTTGTTGCATCATTGGCTGTAAGTTTAGATCAAAATAATTTTGCAGAGATTGAAAAAATACAAAATTATTTGATTCTAGATAATGATAAAAATGATAAACAATTAATTGAATTTTTTAACAATTTAACAAGTGAAACTTCGAAAGAAGATTTATTGAAAAAGTTGAAATTCAAAGTCATTGTTCATGCTGCAAAGTCACTTGGATGCAATAAAATTTTCTTTGCTGACGACTCAACTTCTTTATCAATTTGTATTCTTACTAATGTATCATTGGGACGTGGAGCACAATTGTCATTAGACGTTGGATTTATCAACAATCTTTATGGTGATGATTTGATAATAATGCGACCATTAAAGGACTTTACTCGAGATGAAGTCAATTATTATTTGCATATGCATAATTTAAAAGCTATTAATTCAAAGAAATTGACGACAAACACTGAGTCTTTCTCATCAATTCGAAAATTAACTGAATACTTTTTAACTGATTTAGATTCGCAATTTAATGGAACAATGTCAACAATATTTCGTGTTAGTGAAAAAGTTAGTGCTGTTGCCGCTTGTTCAGTTGATCAAAATGAACATTGTATTTTATGTGATGCGCCATTAGACACTTCAAATTTGGGCGATATTACTTCAGCGATTAAAGCAACAGCATTTTCCAAATTAATGTCGTCTGGTCAGACAAAAATCAGTGGCGAGAATGGTATCAATAACTGTTCAGATAATAGTTCTGAAAATTTGATTGAACCTTCGCGTTCAAATACTGATAATTCTTGTGGGAATTGTGCAGAAAACGGTTGTATAAACAACAAACTAAATACTTTATCTTCAAAAGATATTTCATTGTGCCTTTGTTATGGTTGTCGATTAATATTTAACGATAGTCGCAATCATGAATTATTACCAAAGTTTTTAATGAACAATGCAAAAGAACAATTATGTTTGAAATCAATGCGCAACGAAATTACTAATTTTTTATTGTGAAAAATAATAAACTAAATAATATACATCTTGAATATTGAATTGAAAAAAAACTGAATTCAATCTTAATTATGTTTCGCCATTAATTTTCATTAATAAAATATCGTTTTAATACATACAGATCATTTGTAGGTTATACGTCAACCTACACGTACAATTTTTAACAATTTTCTGATTTTAAATTAATTTTTCTGGTTCAGACATTGCTACGACAGCGTTCAATTAAAATTCAAAGCAACATAATGCAAATTTTTACTTAAATAAAGCATTATACATTAGAAATTATGCAATTATTTTATGATTTTTATGTTTAGAGTGTTATTTGTACACACTTTTGGGTTTGCAGTATGCTACTACTATCTCTATTGATTATTTCAGACCCGTTTTTACTAAAAAGCACTAAGCAACGACGTATCAATAAGATATAATTACGGAAACAATGTTACGAACTTTCATAAGGATCAAGAGGGAATATTTTAAATGTGAAAGAAGAAACAAGATGTATATATTTTGATTCAAGAAGTAAATATGGTGTATTTTTCATCCAGAATGAAGGCTTAAGAAAGCTGGAAAAAATCGAGCATCAGCTTCTTCAATATTTGGAGATAGTATAATTGATTGAGATATTCAATAATCAACTGGCGAAGAATATTTTAACGGGATGTCAGTCGGAAAAGCTACAACATGTAAAGATGCATTAAGACATTGGGAAGAAGATAATGGTGTTGAAGCGTCATCAGCAAATGAAGTAAACCTATGTTTCCAATGGCCACCTATTGAAAGAATGGATAATTCATTGTCAATGCTGTCAAAGTGCCAGAAATTGTCTTTATCTACAAATATGATTGAAAAAATAGCTGGTGTAAGTTCCTTGAAAAATCTGAAAATTCTTTCGCTTGGTCGAAATGTTATCAAAAGTTTAACTGGACTGGAATCGCTTGGAGAATGCTTGGAGGAATTGTGGATATCATATAATAGTATCGAAAAAATGAAAGGAATTAATGTTCTGAAGAAATTAAAAGTTCTCCATATATCAAACAACCTAGTTAAAGAATGGAATGAATTCATGAGACTTCAAGAAATGATGGATTTAAAAGAATTGCTATTTGTTGGCAATCCACTTTGTGATAATATTGAAGTGAGTTCTTTATTTTGAAACTTTTGAATAGAATAGATGTAGGGGAAGAGTAGCATGAAAGAACTATTATTATTAACGCAGTAGTTTCCCAACGAATCATGGACGTTTTTTGACGTCTATTCGGACAAAACTAATAGTAATATGATTATACAATAATTTTATAGATATATTAGGCCTTCTAATACCATATATAATTTGCAGACAAATCTTTAATTTCATACTAATTTTCGGGGTTATGTTTCTTAGGAGAATATGTTTTGAAAGAGCCGGGCTGCAGTGTGATGAAAAAGCTAGCTTTATATGGTCCCTTTAAAAAGCTCTTACTTAGAAATCTAAAATAAATAATGATACAGACTCAGATACATCAAATAAAATTATATGAGTTCTTAAAAAGATCGTACCTAGTCAGATTGCAATGATTGATCTCAAACGGCAAATTTCATGAGAATTTCTTAGATTCAAGTGAATATTTTATCCAGAGTTTTCGTTATATAAAACGTTTTATAATTATATAAGATATAAAATTATAACTTAACATTATTAGTAAATATCTTTATTAATCTAAAATTTCAGTCATGTAATAAGAACTTGGCTCTTTCAAAACTTTGGGTGGCTTTTTCAATGCCTATGTGTTATGAAAGAGCCGAATTTCATTATTTTTATAAATGGTTAGAACCCCCAAAAATAATTTTGAAAAATGTTTCATGACATCACGTACATAAATGAATGAATAATTTAATTACTTATACAAATTTTTTTAATTATTTATTTCCTTCTATATTATTTATCCCTTTTTTCAAAACTGGCTCATTCATGCCACTCTTCCCCTATTTTCTGCTTTTAGTGTTACGAAACTAAACAATTTATGTAATCAAGCATTTCGTTGATGTCATTTTTGCCACTATTGCTATTGAGTGATATTTATAAGTGATTCATTGTCAATAATTCAAACATACTCATGATCATGCAGGTGTTACGACACTTGATACTTCCCATAAAATTGTTCTACCCCTGAATTATTCTCAACAAAACTGATAATATCAATTTTTCCATGTCATTATTTGCGCATTTAATTAAACAAATCAAATTTCATTGTCATGTTGTCTTTATTTTTCAATGTAGACTGAGGTTTGGAGAGCTGACGTAGCAAGACGTTTACCAAACTTGGAGAAACTAGATGGTGATCCAATTATACGAACTGACGAAAACCATATGGGAGTGTTGACACAGACCGTACCAAAAGCTGACACATCGCCAGGAATGGGGAAATCAAGTTAATGAACTAAAAGCATTAATGGATTACACCCTTTTTATCAAACTGTACATCTGTAAAGTCCTGCGAACCCGTGAAAAAATTCGGTGCTGTTTATTTTTTTAAATATTCAAGAAGCCATTGTATTTAATCCCAAATGCTTGATCAGAAAATGTCTCGTTGGATCTGCAATAAAACAGACGAAATTAATATCTGATGATTTTTTTTAAGAATGTTACAAAACATATACTTAATTCCTGATGAAATGTCTTCAGTTCTGGAAAAATCAATACATTACACAACTATTCTTGACCATTCCTGATAGTATTATGTTTCTCTGACGATTAATTGTAAACAAATTGCTCAATTCTATTGTATTATATGCGTGAATTATATTTACTTATACATAATTTGGAAAAAAATATCCCGTTATTGATTTTACGAATTTTTTACTTTGAAATAATTCCGTATATTTATTCAAATCATTTATTAACCCTCAATAAATCATGTTCAAAACTCCAAATTTATTTCCCCGGCTAATATTATTATAATGAGTCAGGTAACTATTAACAATATGAAGTATCTTAAAGTTTTGCGAGGAAAACGTAGCAAAATACATTTTATACATAAAAGAAATGATGTTTTTACATCGAATCATAGTTGGTCGGTCAATACTAACGCCACAGATAGTGGGGTGAAACGGAAATGTCGCGCCACCGATCGAGACATTCTATTTACTCAAAAAACTATCAACCTCCAATTTTTCTCAAAGATATCTTATACTTCATTACATCTTACATCATCTGCGATATATATCCTTCTCACCAAATACATTTACTTAATCATATTAATCAAATGATTGTATTATTTACGATTAATAAAATCTCCACCGTGGCTCATTAATAATAGTACCATTAATTCTAAGACAGTAACACCAAAAATGCTCCTATAAATCTTAAAAAACTTCACATTAAAATGTACAAGAATTTATTTTAATAAATGTCATTGAATAGGTGTCGAAATGAAAATTTTAAAGTAATTTCGCAATCAACAGATTGTTTAATACCTCAATTGTAACTATATATACGTTATATCTGATGTAACATTTATATAAATGTTATATAATGTTTTATTTTTAATATTGATGTATTCACTTGGTTATACATCATAAAAACCTACTCCAAATGGTATGAAGAGAATTTTTAGATTGAATTTGTAATACTTTTTTTGCTTCAAATGAATCATTATGAATTTGGAATGAATAAAACTCATGAGAATATCAACGAAATATTTCAATTGAGATTCAATCACTGAACTTGACTTGAAACCATATACATACAATGTCATTTATAATTTCATTTGCGCCACTTGTCAAACAGTAGATATAATTATTACTAAATTCATTATCAATAATGTATAGTATAATTTTATAAAATTTGCTGTTTCATTCAATCTCAAAATTGAAACTATAGTTACATAATTTCAAAATCTGTAAACATAATTAGAACCTTCATCAAATAAAGAAAGTATATTTTGCAAAAAGAAAATGAACTTCAATCACAAATTTAGAAGAAAAAAAAAGTTGATTTAGTTCAATTATTCGACACATAATTCATTACGCAAGGGATATTTTATAAGGCATCAATACCAATATAAAAATTGAACGAAATATTCATTTGAAAGGATGCTTAGATGTTTATGCCATCGAACACGTGAGTTGTTAAACTCATAGAAAATTATATTGGATACCGGCCGGCTGAAATGATAGTAAATTCTAGCTGTTATCCTGATATAATTGAAAATTTTAGGCACATAAATGCGCATGAGTTGGCAAGAGTGTTATGGAGGGGAAAAAAATCGAAGAATGAGCGCAATAGTTGGGGATCCCTGTATGCGTCAACCAATGAAACGTCGTCTTGGAAGGATAGCGACGCGGGAAGGCCAGGGGACGGAAACGTCACTGCGTCGAAAAGTATTTTGGAGAGGGAATCCCCTGCGTGAAACCAGCGCAAGGGCTTCTTTATGGAACCCGGTCTAGAGAGCCGGCAGCCCTCAGTGTGAGTTGCTGTCAAGGCATCAACTGAATTTAACTTCGGGATTGTTGGAGATATAATACAAAACTTTTTCCTTCGTCCGTATTACATTATTGAATTTGAATCGGATATATGTAAATTTATAAATTACACATGTTTATACATGTATATAAACTGATAAATATATGCCAATTATTTCTGTTTTAATCAAATACTTTTAATAGTGATATTAAATAATATAAAATCAATACATTTAAATTTATTTCATTTCCATTTACTGCCTTTTTATTTTTATTCATGAATACCATTTTCTTCAAACAAATAAAGCTTAATCTTGATAATTCGAATAGTACATAGATTTAATTTAATTTGTTCATACTAATCGTCGATTGTGTTGCATTGTACGTTCGTCAATCATCAAGAATATATAAAGACAAATTTCGTTTGGTAAGTTATCACTATTCATAATTTAAATAACTTGTATAAAATAACTTACGGAAGAATGAATAAATGAATTTAAAAAATAGACTTCTGTCATAAACAGATCTAAATATTTAAAAAAGGAAATTTATATTTGATAGAAAAATTGTTACGAACTAAGAAATAGTTCAGACTGAGTCGAGTGTAATGTCATTAACGGGATTCAGTGGGCGATATTTGGGTGGAGTTGTTACTAAGGGCTATGTATTGATGCAACTAAAAACCCGACTTACGGAACAGAATTTTACTTTATAACGCAGAGCAACGATGTGTATATTTAATATGGAGATAAATCGCCATAAACGGGATATTTATTTGAATAGAAGTGACTTTTCTAAATGTAGTAATTAATATTTCACTCATTTGAATGGAAATAATTTTTATATCAACGAATATTATTTCATTTTATGAATTTCACAAATCTTTTCTCGATGTAAGTTTACAGGAATCATAACATTCATTTGAAGATAGTGAATCAAGTGCAACATAAAGTGTAATACATCAAAGTCCATCAAATGATTTTATCTATTTTACGAATATCTAACCAAGATATTTAATTTTACAGGCATAAGTATAATGAATCCTACTAGAGATAAAGGTGAAAATGAAGACGGCAAATCGGAATTAGCTATGAATGAGAATATGGCAACAAGCACAGTATCCATGAATACCACTTCAACAGCATCACCATTTCAGCAACATCCACCACCATCTCCATTGAGTGGATGTTATCTTCTTGTCGTGCTTCCTGAACCGCACACTGCACAACATAAAGATCTTATACTCAATCGCCTTGCTAAAGGTACGTGTTAGCTAAATGTGAATTACTTCCTTGTTTCTTGTTCATATAAAAGTGCAACTAAAAAAAAAAAAACTAATTAATCTGTTCGTTAGTATGAATAACAGAGTTATATATTTCTACTATTTTTATTTTAGTGATATATTAGAAAAGTGTAGAATTTAATTAAAATCTGTAAGAGCTACGAAGAATTTTCAAAATTATGTGATTGAATTTGAAGTTCATGATTATTCTTGAACTATGTAATGAAATTAAGTTGTTGAGAACAATTGTAGAAATGGGGAGACTTCCATGCAAGACAGGCAGAATCGAAAATATAAGAATGAGCTAAATTTATCGTAGGTATTTGGCCGTCTCCCTCGTGTGCCATATGTGCACAGTCACTCTCTTATTTTTCACTTATTTTGTTCTCGTTTTCTGCAACTTAAGCTCGCCAGAATTTGATACTCTGTTCTTGAACCTGGCCTTGAAACATTTCCTATGCCTTCACTAACTGCAAAAATGTATTTAACATTGATTCCAAAATTTATGATTAGTCTTTTTTTTTTTTTTTAATACTGGTTGAGTGTCTACAGTTTGTCAAATTTTTGGCTTATTTTCAATATGACGGGTAAATTAATATTTTGATTTTGTAGTCATATTGAAGCGGCGTTATTTGAATCAAGAAATTTCTCCTTGGAAATATGAAAAAGAACCAGCTAAGAAAAAAGATACAGGGGAGATTTTCTTACTTACTAAATTCATGAATAATTATGTGAATAGAAAAATCAAAATTCTCAGCATTTAAAATTATTCAGGTTCGGAAGAAAATGAAGAAATGAGATGAAACGAAATTTTTCGAATTATATCTATTGATAAAAACGAAACGCCATTGCGTCATTTTAACTATGAACTTCGTTTTTATGACGTCACAGTTGCCGCACCCCCGTCACGTGGTTCCTACGAAACCGAATCGATCAGCGCCGGCATATACTCTTACAATTCAAAATGAAATAATAAATAATATATAATTTACAGAATATCAATTATTAATTATGCTATACATATTTAAATATTTATATATTACAGAGGCTAATATCGTTTAATAATATGTTTCAGGTTTTTTGTCATGGGATAAAGACAGTTGCCATGTTGATTTGACAAAAGAATTACAGGCACTAGTAGCTCAATCACCTGAAGGTGAAGAAGCTAGAAATGGTAATGAAAATTAATTATTATTCAGTTGTAATTTTTAGTTGATGATCATTTGCAATGAATTTTATTTTTAAATCCTCAGGTGAACGATTAATACAATATGCAACAGAAAATCTCGTTACAGAAATTTTAATACATCCGCAAACTAATACACTTTTGCAATGTATTAGAAATTTGCTAGCTAGTTTTACAAAGCATCGCCATATCATTCATGCCGGCTATACATTCAATGAAAATGGTTCCTGGATACTTCAGGTTGAGAAAATTTTAATAAATCATACACACAGAGAGAAAAATTGTTGAATTTTTGTAGAGAAAATCAAACAAAAATTACCATGCTGTTTAGTAATCGAGTCACAACTGTCAGAAAAACAAAAATTATTTACCAACCATATGAATATTGACAGGAGAAATTGTCATAACTGTTGGTGGCGCTTGAGAAAAAATAATTGACCGTCACAAGAAATTTTACCGTGCCAGATCTCTAAAAATAAGCAGTGGCACTCAATTAAAAATTCTCGCTTTAAAATCAAAATTCACAATTAAACCCTTAAAATATCATCTGACATCTATATAATTCTATATAGAAACTATTTCATAAGTAAATGTATTCATTTGTTTATAAAATAGTTTTTATATAAAATTATTTAGACGTCATATGATATTTTAATGGGTTAATTGTGAATTTTTATTTTAAAGCAAAGTATTTTTTATTGAGCGCCGCTGCTAATTCTTAGACATGAATGAAACAAATTATTTAATATATTAATATATAAATAAACTATATAAAAAAAATAAACGAAAAAATCAAATAAATAAATGAGGAAATAAAATGAATAAATAAATGAAGACATAAATAATTTACAAATTTAATACGATTTATTTGTTTCCAAAGAACACTTTTCAATAGAAATGTTGACCATTGTGAGTTGCAATACGTTATGACGCAACAGAATGCATTGAAAGGACAATAGACACGCAAAGGCTCGGAAAAAAGCTGAAGACTCCCGAGGACTCTATAATAGTTTTTCTTTGTTTGAAAGATAAATATTTAAAAAAATGTCATTTGTGACTATTTTGTAGTGCAAAACGCAGTAAAATTTCGTAGATTTTTCTCTCTGTGTATAAATATCATTTTTAATTTTCTTTTATTTTGAAATGTATGTTTATAATATTATTTGCTCGAAATAGGATGGGACCTTTAGTCTTGCTGACTTTTTGGATGCATTTAACGAACATGATGTACAACGAGTGCTTCGGGCTTATGAGAATAGCGTAACAATAGATATTAATTGCGCAAACATTGGTGATTGGTCAGGACAACGTTTGACAAAAGATCCTAGTACACGGTAAAGCAACATTGAAAGCAAAATTAACCATAATATAAATATAATCGTATAATTACATAGGTTTATATTTGTTTCTTCTTCTTCAATAGGTCGTGCAGAATTCGTTTGAATCCTGATGATATTCTGACAGCAGGCATGCCAGCAATAACGAATTTTACGAATTATATTAGCCAATATTTAGTGTCGCAGGGGCTTGATGAATTAATGCGGCCGTCAGATGTAGTAGGCAACATACGATTCAGTCATCCAACACTTTATGTCTTCCCGGGTGGACAAGGTGACGCCGCCCTTTTTGGCATAAATGGCTTCAATATGCTAGTAGATGGTGGATTTGCAAGAAAATCATGTTTTTGGGATTTTACACGGCATTTAGATCGTTTAGATGCAGTTTTATTTACACGATTAAATAATAGTAATATTGGTGGTATGTCAAGTGTATTAAAAAAGAAAAAAGAAATGCATGTCTATCCACAAATTGGCCATTTCTTTTGTAATTTAGTTGAACGCAAACATGTTCAATCACCAGATGGTGATAAAGATCTTGATCCACTTGTTTTAAGTTTAATTGATCTCGGTCAAGAAATGATGACCAACTTGAAACATATAAATTTGCGTCCACATCCGTGTTATCGTAATTATGAGCCCATTAATCTTTATCATAAAGTCGGTCACGGTACATTGGACATGTATGTTCTTAGCCCGACGAAAGACAGTCGAGAAGTAAAAGACTTTCTCACTAAATGGAATACTACGGATTGGAAACTTTTTGCAAATTCACAAAAAAAAGATATAAATAACATGATATTCCCCATTCAAAACTTGGTGTCAATATGTGCTTTACTTGTTTGGCAACCAGCTAATCCTGACAACACTATTACCAGAATATTATTTCCCGGCAGTACGCCACAGCACAAAATATTCGAGGGACTTCAACGGTTGAACCATCTAGAATTTTTGAAACATCCAACATGTACCGCAAAAAGTATATCGCCTTCTACATCGTTAGTTTCAATAAAAGACAAGTCGATTAAACAAAAACTAAGCGTCAATGACAAAGAAACAAAACGTACACCTGAAGTGAAGAAACAGAAACGTGAAACAGTAGATACAAAGAAAACAGAGAATATTCAACAGCAGCCAATAATAATGAAAACAAAAAAAGTAAGTTCTTTAGAAAATAAGAAACTCGATGAAGTAAAAGATTATCCTAAAGCTATTGTTGATACAAAAAAAACTGAAAAGGTTGTGAAGGAAGCAAAGAAAGAATCGAAGAAAGATGTATCGAAAAATGATAAGGAAACGGAAATGAAGAAATTGGATGTAACTAAAACAAAAACAGATAGCGAGAAAATTGCAATACCGAAAATATCAAAGAATAAAATTGAACAAAAAAAGAAGGAGTTGAGAGAGACACCAAAGCTTTCACTAAAGTCACTTAAAACCGAATCAAAACCCGACAATTCCGTGGAACAAATGGTTAGAACATCAACGCCAAAAAAAATTGTCAATGCATCAACTTCAAAGGCAGAATTATCTAAAGCAATGTCATCTAAGCCTGCTTTCAAATCAACGGCAAAAACCACATTACCACCAGCAAAAAGTACGAAGGACGCCAATAATCGAAAGGTAGTAGAGCAGAAAAACATTGAAAAAATGTCCATGGCCGGATTCAATACTAGCGCAAAATTGAAATCAGTAGGAACACCAGCGCAAAGTGAAAAGAAAGCTGTTACCCGACAAGTAAAAACTACGACAAGTCCAGGCAAAAGTCGTATTACAGGAGGAAGTCCAGTAAAATCGGGAAAAACTATTCCGATTTCTGCTAAATCAGAAAAAAATCAGATTGTGAAAAAAGTTAAATCAGAAAAAGTTACAGCTGATTCATCGACTGTATCAACACCATCAGTCATTGAAATTGACACGATAAAGTATGTTGATAAAAACTTGACGGAAAAATCCGAAGATATGTCATTTGATTCTATTGAAAGTAAAGTACTTGCTGATCTTAAGGAAGAACGTGAAGTAGTTGAAGAAATTGAAGCAGTGCTTAAAAAAGCTGAAAGAAAAGAAAGTGTTGCAGCAGACACTGAGTTTGAAGGTGGAGCCGAAGAAGAAACAACAGAGGAAAATAATAGAAAAGATGAGGATATGACAGAAGACGATATAACTGCCGATATTGATGATGTCCCAAGAAAAGAATTACCAACATGCGAAGCCAGTCATGAACTTACTGAAGAAGACGAATATTTAATTATAGAAAAAGAAGAAATATACACTACGAATTTGGCTCATACTCCTGCAACCAAACATCAAAATATTTTAGATACCACAGATATGGAGAAAAGTAAATTTGTTCAATCCATTGAAAAAGAAGAAGTAAAAGATGATGGTGATGATGATGATGATGATAATGACGACGATGATAATGATGATGACGATGAAGATGAGAATATTGGTGATGATGATGATGATGATGATGGTAATGACAATGAAATTGATGAAGAGGATGAGGAGGAACAAGTTGAAGTTGAGGTAGAAATTGATGACGATGAAGATGAAGTAAAAGCGAATATTCCTGCAGTTGTTAAAGACGAAGAAGACGAAACAGGTGATGATGATATAGAAAAAGACGTAGAGAAGGGTATTCTCGAGGAACGAGAGAAGACTGAAGATGACCCTGAAAAATGCATACTCGCAAAATCTGAAGAGAAAATAAAAGAAACAACTCATGACAAATATGACGTGGGAATAACTGAATATAAAGAACAATTAGAACAGGAAATGAAAGGAATTATTACTTCTGCTGCAGAAATTATTCAAAAGACTGGAAAGACAAATGAGACTGGTAAAAAGGATGATGATGATATTACTAAAGAATCACCAAGTTTAACGACTGAACAGTTGGGTTCTTCGGAAAAGAAAACTATAGATGTAGATGTTAAGCCAGATATTGATTTGAAAGAACCATGTCATCGTGAAAAATTAGAAGAATCACAAGAGCGAATTTCAACTATTGAATCGGGTGCAACAACAACTGCTCCAACACTTCCTGAAGACGAGAGAATTCCTGCGGAAACTTTTAATCGAAATTCCGTTGAAAAACAAATGATTGTGGAAGATGTTAGACGCGTAGAGAATGTGGGGAAAGCTAAAATAATTCCGCTCACCGCAGAATTGATTGAAGGTAAATCTGATGCAAGAATATTCGGTACTCGACACCCAATCCAAAGTTTGCCGCGTGACATTGTCAAAACCCCTGATGAAGTAGCTGATCTTCCTGTACATGAAGAAGTTGACCCCAAGCTTTATGAGATAGGTGAATTTGATAAGTCTAAAGAAGAAAAACTCGCAGAACATAAAGACGCAAAAGGACCTAAAAAAGTTTTCGGATTTCTTGGTAAAGTCGCAGATAAAATCGAAAAAGGTATAGACAAATTGACTGAAAAATCTGCCCGAGATATAGAAAAGGATGTAGATGAAAAATCTTCATCGAAATCTACTTCGCCAAAAGAAATGAATGATATAGTCAATGTGGCTCCTGAAATCGATTCCAAAAACAAAAAGGATGTTGATCATGATAAAATTCAAGAAGAGGAACAAAAAATTCCACATGAAATGGAACCAAAAAAATCAACAAAGGAAGATGAAACCGGCAGTTTGGGAGATACAGAAGACGTGGAGGCATTACTTGAAGAAGCTTCAAAGAAATTTAAAAGCGTTAAAGATAGCTTGAGAGATTCGCTTGAATCATTAGACGAACCTATTATTGCTGAAGAGTTCCAAACAATTGAGTCAGTACCAACAGTTAAAGCCGATGAAATTAAAGAAACTCTAGATGAAGTTGCAGAAAAACTCGAAGAAATTACATTTATTCCACCTAAGAAAAAAGATATTGAAGAACAAACATTCTCATTGAAAGATGTCAAAGAAGCCATGAGAGATGTTGGTGAGGTTCTTGCCGGCACAGCAGGAATAGTTATTGAAACCCCGCCCAAAGACGTTATAGAAATTGTTAAAAAGGTAGCGGAAGTATTGAAGGAAGATGATTTTCTTCCAGAAAAAACGTCATTTATAGAAGAAGCAGAAAAGAATAACCAACAAGAAAAATCATTAATAAAAGAGGAATGCTATGAACCTCCCTGTATCAAGCACGTAATTGATAAAAAGCTAGATATTATGTCATCGGGAAATGACGATAATTTGAGCAAATATGAGACAAATATTATCCATTCAGATTTACTGCCAGAAAACGCATCTAATGTTGAGATAAAACCAAGTTCAACCGATGCAACTCACTATGATGATACAGATGATGGAATAAAACATGCTTGTGAAAAAGAAGACATTCACCAAACATACTATGATGATAAGGAACAACGGACCGATGTGAAATCATCAGATATAACGTTTGATCAAAAATCACAGCCAGTAACTGCTGAGCTAGTAGTGGTGACCCCAGATTCATTACCAGAATCAACTGAAGAGAATTTACAAGATAAAATAGAGGGAATTGCTAGTGATGTCAATGAGATTGGTATTCATGTCCCGACGAATGTTAAAGATCTTATTCACAAAACTGATGACATAGATGAAGCAATTGGAAGATTAATATTAGTTGATAAAATAAAGATAACTATTGAAATATTGGAATATATTGTCTATATCAAACGAATGCCTCGACCGAAAGTCGCTTTGATAATCAAAGATATAATTAATCGCAACAAAATTGCTTCCAATATTGTCGACCCCGAAATTCTGGATATAGAAGCGAATGAATCATCTGCCAATAATGAATTAGAAATTGAGGAATATATTAATGATCAATATATCAAGAAAAGCATTAAGATCACTCATTCGATTCTTGACGACATAGCAAATAAAAAATCAGTTTCAATCTCGATTGTCATTAAAATTATCCAAGAAATTATCCTCAAAAAGAACATTGCATTAGATAAAGTATTAGGTGTGGATGAGAAAGAATTACAAAAAATTCTTGAGGCTGAAGAAGAAAATATAGAAGTTAAAACAGAAGAACAAATCGATGCTAGTGATGAGAAGAAACTAAAAACTGAAGAAATTAGCGAACCATCAATTGAAGAACTAGAATCTGAATTAGAAAATGAATTCATAACTGAATACATTAACAAAGGCCAGAAAATAACTGATGTTGTCATTAAAAATATTTGTCAGCGAGGAATTTTCCCTCAACAAATGATTATCAAAGTAATCGATGAAATGATAATTAAAAGAAAATTGTTGAAACAAGAAGTTGATATTTCCCCGCCTATTCGAGATGCATTGAAATCAAGTGATGTAAAAATCGATGAAAAAGAAACAATAAATTTGGTAGACAACAACTTGGTTCATGACTTTGTTATTGTTTCATCCAATGATCGATCCGGTAATATTGGAGCAACCGCTCAAACAGGTGATATTGAAATGGCTGTATCTGACGACTTTGAAGCAGTTGAACAAGAGTATAAATCAAGTGTTGTAAGCGATGAATCGAAAGTACGAAGTGAAGTAGAGGAAGCAACAGAAGATGATATTCATGACGTAGAAGAAGCTGATGACAAAATAGTGACACCGATCTTGGATAAAACTATTGGTCAAGTTAGTAAAATTGCACTTGCAGATGAAGCTTTAGAAGTTAAGGAAGCGGCCGTTGTCCAACATGAACTTTCTGCAAAATTATCAGAGAAGAAAGAAAATGAAATGCAGTTGGCCGATTCTTTGACTGCTAAACAAGAAGCCGTAACATCCTTGGATAAAACTAATGACAAATTGAATACTGTGAAGAGATTGATGGTTACTGCAACAAGCGACGATGGTGGTGAAGAAACTGAACTCTGTGCGTCGGATAATATAACCGATACCAAACCTAGTAGTGCAAATAATTCATTGAGTTTACCTATGAAAATTACATCGGAGCAAGAAACTGTATGTTCTCGTGCAAGCACTCCAGAAATTGATGGTGTTTCAGATACAACTTCGCCAGCAATTGAAGGATATAAGAAAGCATTTGAAGATAGTAGTATTGAAGAAACAAATACAACCAAGGACGCATCAAGTCCCTCAAAAAAAGAGAAGCAAGTATCAATGTCAGATGCAAAAGGACAAATCATTATAGATGATAAAAGTCATAAAATCCATAAAATTGAAGAAAAACCTTCAGATATTTTGCAATCTGAACATGCATCATCAGTTGAATGTGTCGCTCAAATACCATCAATTGTAGATTTACCAGAAGAGGCGAAAAAATCATCAGAACATGATGGTCCCCAAAATCGACCTGAAGAAGAGCAAAAACCAGCCTCTAAACTATCCAGTGATCAACTTAAAGAGAAATCATTGTCACCTACATCAGATTCTACCGTTATTATAAAGGACAGTGAAATCGCTTATTCAAAAACTACACCAACTGATCAATCGCCAAAAATGATTGAGGAACATGTAGCAGAAACAATAGAACCTGAGAAAAAATCGCCAATTCCCAATGTTGAAGATATTAAACCTTCAGATTTTTCTACAGACAAGTCAGTTCTTACAAACGAAAGCTTCGCTGAGAAGTCTCCGCAAGTTGAAAAAATGAAAATGCCTGATGAAATAACGTCAAATTTGTGTCAGGATCCAGTTAAAAGTACTTCTACATTAATAAATGAATCTTTATCTAAAATAGATGGATTTTCTGCTGAGCCAACCTTTATATCTGATCACAGTTCAGATGATCAACTAAAATGCAAAACAACAAATGAAAAAGAACCAAGCAAAGTATTGTCAGATCTCACTTCCGATAAGCATGAATCCCATATTTCATCAGACAGTATGCACCTCACTAAGATAGACAGTCCTGTTAAAGATACTGGAGATAAATCTGTTGAATATGGAGAACAAATATCGACTATTTCACAAAGAACTGAAGATGAAACAAACGATGATGATGATGATGATGGGATTTATCAAGCAAATCTGATTAAACAGATTCCATCGTCATTCAAAGCAATATCACCAACATCATCTAAACAGGATGAGAAAATGGGAGATCCAGAACAAAAAGTCTCTGATGAAAATGCACCATCAATAGCATCTCCAATATCTCATCAAGATTTGAAAAATTTGACTTTACACAAATCTAAGGACCTTGAAATTGACACAAAAGCTTTCGAAACAACACGCAAGTCCAGTGCTAGTGAAGTTAGCTCGTTACTAACATCTCCAGAACGTCAGTCAGAGAAAAATGTCATGATTGAAAATGAAAAATTGCCAGATATGACACGTGATTTTTCGTCACTCAGCCAAACATCCCAAGAGACTGTAGTCACGGAAACAGAAAAAGAGATTACTAATGCAAAGTCAGAAAGTTACAGTGATGATAAAAATAAATCAACAATACTATCGATATCTCCATCAACAACCCGGACAAATATTATTGTCGATGAGAAAGAAAAATCTTTGAGCCCGACTTACGAAAAGTCAATCAGCCCAAAATCTAGTGAAGATAAATCGCTAGAATTATCACCAGGATTTCAGCCAACACCGTCCAACGAAAACGTCATCATTGAACAAGAAAAGATGCCTGATTCGACTCCCTCTTCTCTCAGCCCGGATTCGCGAAATATCGAGAAAGATATAAATAAGGAGATAACCGATGACAAGTCACCTGACGATAATATAAACCAATTGAAAACCCTAACATCATCTCCAGCATTGCAGTCACCAGAACATAAAATAAATATTATTGGTGAGGAACAAAAATCGCCAAGTCCAACTCAAAAGTTACCGGAAATAATTCCAAATATCACTAATAAAAATGAAACAGATAAAAAGATAACTGATGAGATTTCAATAAGTCTAAGTTCTGATCAAATTAAATTACCTCAACCGTCAAGCTATGATGAGAATATTACGGTTGAAAAAAAAGTAGATATGACGCAAGATTTACATAGTCCAAAAAAAATTGAAGACACCGAAAAAATAAGCGAGGAGATAACTGATAAAAAATCAACCATTCAGAATGATAAATCGCCAATAATATCTCCTGTATCACAGCCGCAAATTGTTGAAGAAAATATAATTCATGCAAAAGAAAAGTCGCCTAGTCCAACTTTCAAGTTTTCGGCCTCAATCACAGACGAGAGTGACAGCTTAGAGAAAGCACAAAAATCAATTATTGAGTCGTCAACTAGTCATGGTGTACATGAAATTGAATCGGAATTGTCTCCAGCAACTCAGTCTCCAAGTCGTAAGGAAAGTATCGGCTCTGAATGCGACGCATCACCAAGTCCCACTCAACAATTATCCACAAAAACATCAGATAAAATTGTCCCTACAGAAATTGACGAGAAAACAATCTTAAAACAGTCAATTAGTTCCAATAATGATCCAAATGTAGTATCAATAATATCTCCAGAATGTCATACTTCAAGCCATGAGAAAAGTATCATCACTGAACATGATAAATCGTCAAATCTGACTCATGAATTGCTTGATCCAATTTCAAGCAGTAGTAATGATAAAATAACTGATAAAACCGATAAAGTTACTTATCCCAGTGCAGATGAAGTTGAATCAACTTTATCATCTCCAATACATCAGACTTCGTACCGTGAAGAAAATATCTTAAGTGAAAATATCAAGCCGTTAAATTTAATTAGTCAATCGCCCAGTCCAACGCTAAGCAAGGATGAGAATAAAGAGCTCAGTGCCCAAGGAATCGATGATAAATTTATCATTCCAGGTATTGGTCAAAGTAAGTCATCACTATCACCTGCAGAATCTGGATCACCAAGTCCTGTTAAGAGTACCACTTCTGAAACAAAAGAATTACCACCAACAGCTGCTGATTTTCATAGTGTAAAGTCGAGTCAAATTGAGGACACGGAAACAAATGAAAAGGTAATTACAACTCAATTGATTACTCACAGCATTCCTGCACACGAATCGAGCGCAGAATCTTCAGTACATCACTCACCAATTCATGAAAAAGAAAAAACATCTAGTCCAACATTCTATTCTTCTACTTCAATACCAATTAATGTTGACGAAACGAAAATAATCAAAGAAATGGACGATAAGAAGCTGATTATATCTACTGCTGATCAAATTACGTCACCGGTGTCATCTGTTGCATCACAATCACCTAGCCGTGATCAAAGTATCATTAATGAGAAGGAAAAATCACCAAGTCCAATTCATGAGTTTGTAACTTCAACGGTAGAAAAGTCTAATGAAAAAGAAATAAAAAAACAGATAGCTGATGACGAATATAATCTTGATAATACAAATAAATCTCCAGGACCATGTCTATCACCATGTCTCGATAAAAGTATCATAAATGATAAACACGAATCACAAAGTTCAATTCAGGAAAAACGTAGTTCAATTACGAGCAAGTCTGATGATACAGAAATAAAAAAAGAAATGAATTATGAAGACTCAATTAGTTCTAATGTTGATCAAAATATTGCAGCATCACCAAGCAAATCTCCATCCACATCTACACCACCTCGTAAAGATAGTTTAACATGCCAGAAAAAAGAATTGACATCCCAACAAGTTGATTTAACTTCTCATCAAACTGAAGACGTAAAAACTAGCAAAGATTTGGATCACTCACAAATTAATTCAAACAAATCTGATGAAAATTTAAAATCATCCATATCTCCTGTGGAAACTTCAATGGATATCTTGGAAAAAACGAAAATAACTTCAAGAGACAAGTCACCAGATTTAAGCTTGTCGATTTCATCAGAAGGAAAAGAGGCAAACTCTCCCTCACATAGTCTAATTGGTGCCAATGATAATGATACTGATTTAGGAACACTAAATGTTTCACAATCAGTAACAAATATTCAAAAAGAAAACATATTAACTGATGATAACACTGATCATATACAAAAAACAACCTCTCCATTGATACATTCAACTTCATCATCACGAAAAGAAAGCTTCGTTGATATTACTGATAAAAATGTTATTGATTCCAAACCTGTAACTTCTCTATTATTGGAAAGTGAATATTCAGGAACTAGTGCTATAAATTATGAATCACAGTCAACTACAACAGCTGAAGTATTATCATCTACTGCAAGCATTGAAAAGATTGTTCATGAGAGTGAACCATTAAAATTAACAGAATCTTTAACTCATCATCTTGAAGATGTAGCAGACAAAGATGAAGCATTGCAAGATCGTTCTTCTTCTCATAGGTTATTTGAAGCCGATGAAAAAATGCCAGGAGGTCAATCAGGAGCTGCAACTTTATCTAATGATAAAGAAGAAATAATGACTGCATCTATAAGCAAAAGCAATGAAGATGAAGATGACAGTTTGGAACTTACTCAGGGTTTAACAAAGGATAATATCGAATTGTCTCATATACCTATCGTGAAAAGGTCAAGTATCGAGGATTATATTACTGAAGTATTTATCAAGCCTAAGAAAAAAATTTCTATGAAATCACTTCTTGAAATGGCCAAGTTGAAGGAAGTAACAATTGGTATTATAGTGGTTATTATTGAGTATTTGATTGCGGAAAAAAATATTCCAATGGAATTATTAGTTGACGATGAAGTTTTATCGAAAATTCAAAAGGACTTGGCGTTTGAAATAACAGACGAAATCGAGGAAAAAAGAGATGATAAAAATAAAGTGAAAGAAGAAGAAATGAAGGAAATTGATTCGTTTGATATTACGGAACAATCATTTATTTCGGAGGAAAAAAAATTAGAAATTGAAAAATATGTGATGGAAAATTATATAAATAAAGGTAAAATAATTTCATCTCTACTTCTCAAAGATATGGAGAAAATCATGGCAGTACCACGATATATTTTATTGGAAATCATAATAAAAATAGCAACACGTTTGAAAATACCTCAAGAATCTGTTTGTGACGACGTCATTTACTCAGAAATTTTATGTAAAAAAGATATTGAAGGACATTCATCAGGTAAATCAACACCTGAACGTAAATCATCCGGATATTCAACCCCAGAAGTGAAAAATTATCACGAAAAATTCGAGAGTCAATTCCACAAAGCATTTGTTGATGGAATGACAGAAATACGAACGACTCATATCACTACTCTTTCAGGAAAATCAACTCCGGATGTTAGCACTCATACCAACTATCCTGACTCTGAGCTATCAGACACAAAAGTAACAGCAGCAGAAATTAGTCAATGTGATACCCAAGGAATTAAAGACATTTTAGGACCAGTTGCTATGAAGCATACAATTACATCATCCACAGAAGATTCTCCTGATAGCAAAACAGTTATTAAAAAAACAATAATTGAGCAAGAAATATTTGGAGAGGATAGTGACGTGATTGCACATCAAATAGAAGAATTAGCTAATATTAAAAGTACTATTCAAGAAGAGAACATTGATGAACAAAATGATCAAGATGATGTAAAAAAAATTGTAGCATCCCCAGCACGCCACGATTATATTGGATCACTAATGTCCGATAACAAATCTGGAAGGTCTACACCTGATAAGGTTAAAGATGTATCAGATCGTCCATTTAGTACAACACCCGAAGGTTTTCGTGCGGGAGAAATTATAAAGACAATAATAACGACTACACGAACAGTTTCAGAAGAGGGAGAAATAATTACAACAACTAAGGAAGTTACAGAGACTACAAATGAAAAAGGTGAGACTACTGTTATGACGGAAAAGGTTGATGTTATTGTGGCTGATCGAACATCTATGGAAACTGACTCGTCAACAATTGAAGTGAACAAATCATCAGATAAATATCCACAATCAATCATGCCGCATTCGGAAGAAATTAATTTACCAGAAGTAATTAGTGGCAGTCATTCGTCTTCAATGTCACGGGAATGGACAAAAGATCAGGAAAGACAACAAGACTCTGATAACGAGGTAATTGAGGATTCACCAATGTCTGTAACATCGCAGGTTTATCATTATGAAAAGCATGATGAACCAGCAGTAGTGTTTTCTACTGCTGATATGAGCAGTAGTTTTTATGGACAATTACCTGATGTACCACCGTCACGTACTTTGGATATTTCGACTGGGGCTGGTTCCAGTGATCAGTTTGGGAAACAGATAGATGTCGAATTTAGTTCAAAACAATATACTGAATCAATTGATTCTAATGTCGACAAAGCTTTGCAGGAAAAAAATGATAAAAAAAGTGATGATGATAGCAAGGAACATGATGCAACTAGTTCTATTTTAAAGGATCCACTTGAAGAATGGGGAACTCCTTTGAAATTACCTCCACCTGAAAGACCTGAAAAATTTAATCTTCGTACTAGTGCAATAACACGAAACGTTGATATTTCACCTGACTCTTTAGACTTTGATGTTATTCACGACTGGGGTGAACCAATGCGATTGCCATCGCCCACTCAATTAGGCGTTGAAGATACATCACCAAATAAAATTGTTGTCTCATCAACGATGAAGAAAGATGTGAAACAACCAAGAAAAGTTATTTCAGAAAATTTGAAAAATAAAAAATATTTAGAAAGTCCTATTAAAAATGATAAAAAATTAAAAGAATCTAAAAATAAAGTACAGCCTATTTATTTGGATCTTACTTATGTTCCTCATCATGGAAATTCGTATTATGCATCATTGGAATTTTTTAAGCGTATACGAGCACGATATTATGTCTTCAGTGGAACAGAGCCAAGTCGTGAAGTGTATGATGCACTGTTGAATGCTAAGAAAACTTGGGAAAACAAAAATCTTGGTAATGATTATTTCTTTGTTTAACCTAAAAATTTAATGTTGCATTATTTTAATTTTATTTTATTTTCAGAAGTAACAATAATACCAACTTATGACACTGATACACTTGGCTATTGGGTGGCTGACAATGAAGAGGCATTGGCGATTAATCGTATCGATTTATCGCCATCAGCATCACGATGTACGATTAATTTGCAGGATCATGAAACAAGTTGCAGCGCTTATCGTCTTGAATTTTAAAATTACAAAGCGTTCAAAGTTCATTGTAATTGAATTTTAATTTTACTTTCCACTGCAATATCGGAGACATCTGCACGCTGCAGCTTACTATTGAATAATTAATATAGACTTGATTGTTTCATGAAATCATTCGTGAGATTTATGACGGAAAATTTCATTTGTCCAATCGTTTAAGTCGATCAATTTATATAGATCTGTATAATATTACAGATATTCTGAGAAGATTTATGGTAAATGTGCACAAGAGTGATGAAGTATGCACTTTCGAATGGTAAAGATAGGTTAGAAATGCCGGGAAAAAAAAAAACAAAATAAAATTTGGAAAGACCCAGTAGTTGCCAGAAATGCTTTTTATTGTTTTGATAATAATATCAGACTAAATATTATTGTTATTTTATAATAAATTTTAGCGATATGCTCGTAATGTTAATGGTTATAATTATCCGGAAAGATTTCTAATTAGAGAGAAGAATTCGCCAGTGAAACATTTTTTGCTAATATTCTTTTAACCTCTATAGAAAAATATTAATGAAGTAATGAAAACTACAAATTTTCTACCGAAAATTGATTGTTTATTAATATTTCAATCATTTTCATGTGTAGTTTTACAATTCTTATTAGTATTTATTAATCTTCATTAGTATTTTTCGGTATGGGAAGCCTGTTAGTAAGAATTTTAAATTTAAAAATGCCTATTTCGTGTTAGAATCGAGTGTTTCTTTGGACGAACTTTTTGTAAGTTTAAAAACTACGAATTATATGAAAATCACCAGACGACAGATTAAGAGAGAAATGGACCAAAGACACTAGTAGCATCCAGTTGATGCATAATAAGATATTTAAAAAATGAACAGTTGGAAATTGAAAAAAAAAAAATTTTTTTTTTTCATTTGTCATTTTGCTTATTTTCCTCCCAATAAAATTAAGTTCAGACTTTAATGTTCTATGTTATTGCTAGGACTTGAATTATTACTATAATCGATTTGTTAAAATATTCATATGATGGAGGAAAATAATTTAAAGACAGGGTTATTTAATTAAAAATACACGATGAATTTTACTTTGCAAGGACAGTGATAGTAAATAAATTTGATATTATGCTGCTATATGGTGGAAAACATAAATAAATACTTTCTTTTTTTTTTCTAAAGTTGCTCCAATTTATAAAGATATTCGTCAACACTTCATAAAGGGAAGAAAAAAATCGTTATTGCCGTATAATAATTATTAAATAAATTCATTCGAATTGTTCATTGCATAAATATACAAAATAAATACACGATATTGCAACTATAGGACTGTGGAAGAAATATAATAATGGTCTAAAATAAAAAGTATAAAAATAAATAGTCCAATTCATAAGGAATATATAAACATAAAAAAAAAAAAACAAATTCATTTTACCACTGAGTTCAATTAAGAGTTATTATTGAAATATACAACATGAAATTTAAAATTGAAATGAAAGAAAAAAAATGACTGTCAATCGGGAAGCAGAAATAATTATTGAATTTGGAATAATTAATATTGGAAAATAATTATTAAAATTGTTTTTAAATGGCATAAAAAGACATAGTAACTAGCAAAATAAAAAAAAAACAACGCATTAAACAATCCTTTATTCTATAATTATTCGCTTTTGAGCAAGGCAAAAAAATATATTTATTATCAGTTGTGGATTCAAAGAAAGAAAACAATTGGAAAAAAAAAAACTGACTTTACGATCAAGCCCGTCCGTTTAATCTGCTTTTATCAATAATTAATAAGAGAAAATAAACAAAACTTTTCTCTCCAATTCGTATCATTTGTTTAAATACAGAGAATTCAAAAACCAAAAGAAAAATATCCTTATTCGAAATTAATCTAAAAAATTAGCACAATAGAAATGAATATGAAAATAAAATAAACAAAATATGCAATTGAAATTTTGTACTATAACCAGTGGTTTTTCAAATAAATAATGAGGAAGTAATAGAAAAAAAAAAAGTGACTGACAGTACATAAAACTGTCTTCAATAAAAAATATATTTATTTATGATGAGCATCTTCTTATTAATAAATGTTTTTGACCAAAATTAAAACAGATATTATAATCAAAGTCATGAAAAGTCACGAGACAAATGTGTTACAAAAAAGAATTTATAAATAATCGAAAACGAAGTTGAATGGAAAGATTATTTGTCAGATTGATATACAAGACTCAGGATAACGTTGATGATTGTTGAAATAAACCATAGATCTGATGGACACTGAGCATTTTTTTGTATAACGAAGAACAAAAAATAAATAAAAAACTGAGCAATTATAACAGCGCATCAATATAAAGAGGATACTAAAAGTGAAAATGTATAGATAATTATGCAATATGCATTATCCATAATGAAATATTACAAATAATGATCAGCTATTTAGGTAGGATGTTATTATAATTAATAAATCAAATATTATGAAGGAGAATGAGAATTAAAAAAAAAAATGGATATTAAAATATTGACGCAAAATGTCGGAATTTATATGCAGTAGAGAATTCATTTCTAATCGAGCTTTCACAAAAGTATATATATATATAATATAATTATGTATTAATTGATTTATTCATTTATTTATTTATTTATTTATTTATTCATTTGTTAGCTTCTCATTCTTTACATGTGGGAAAAGAAACAAAGATAGAATGAAAATGAAAGTGAGGTTATGGTAATATAAATTACAAGAAATTTTATTATGATAATCAAGATTAATGTGTGGATCTTTGGGAATATATTAATTTTATGATTGCAAAAATGTGGATATTATTATTTAGCTTGATTTTTTATTACTTAATAACCTCTCAGACATTTTACATTATTTTATGTAGAACGCAAAAAACTATTTATCTTACTATTAACAAACGGAGCGTTCATTTTTATTTTTCTATAATTTAAACTAAAACAAAAAAAAAATGAATAAATTGAAAAAGGTTTTTGAATATTTATAGAAAATGTATATTTTATGAATTCTCATTTTATAAATGTCCACACTCGATTGTGTTATTGTACATCATCATAAAAAATTGAGGTTAGCTATTCAAAGGCGTGATTAATGGTGCTACACATTATTATCCTTTATTATCATTATCGCTATTTTTTATTATTATTGTATAAATTGAGAAGAAAAATGTTACGCTATATTATAAAAAGAGCAATATAGCAAAACGTATTACAATGTAATTATTATATATTGTTATTCGCTATTTCTACCACTTTTACACCTTTACGAACTTAATATCAAAAAATATTATTACTTTATTGATATTTTAATTTATTTTATTTTTAATTCATATCTTTTTTCCACATTACTTATCATCCACTTATAATTTGAATCAAAAATTATCCTCAATTATAATTCCCAAGTGTGATCACTCAACATAATTATATTCTCTGATTAAGGAATATAATTTCAATTAATTATGCTCAATTGTCATTTTTTTTTTTTTTTTTTTTGCGTACATGCTATTTACAATGGTAATTTTAAATGAAAAATTTGATCTGTTAATTTATATTCTATTATTGTTTATTATTTTTCATCATAATGATTTATTTTTCGACAATCAACTATTTTTTGACGTCAAAAATTGGGGATTCAGAAGAGGTCAATATTATAATCCCGAAATAATATCATTCAAAGTTCATTTTAATTTATATATAAATTGAAAAATCAAAGCTTCAATGTTTATTATAATAAAATTGACCTTTATATAATACGATTGTCAGGTAAGTGGTTGATACTTGTGTGTACACTTGAATTTAATTTAAAAAAATGTTGCTATACAAAATAGTTCAATGCCAATTTTAACATTGACTCATGGGAATTTATTGAGCAATTTTTGTCTTCATGCAAAAATTGTTATGTATATTACTAATAATGATGATGATGATGATGATGATGATGATGATGATAAAAGTAATAAGAATAATAGCGCTAAAACAATTTATAAATATCGGCGAGTACAGTAATATTCAAATGAAAAAATAATAATAATAGTAATAATAATTTCTTGTGTATAAATACTTGAAGAAATGAAAATAAAATCATTCACTCTGGCGTTCAATTGACAATTATTCAATATCGGAACTCATTTCCTTTATCTGAACACACTTATTTTCACTCTAAAATACATTTTTATCAATTTATTGATGAAGTATTCATTTGCTTCTCCTATTTTCTCATTTAATTATCACTCATATCCGTGTTTAAATTGGTCATTTTTCGAGATAAATTATTTTGAAATAACTTCACGTCACTCCGTTTCCAGTCAGACTTTATATTAATTTTAATTAATTGAATACGAGTAACTGCTCTTTATCTATGATTGAGATCCAACAGGAGTTAAAGCCTAAGTCAAGTCCATTTTTTACCTTGACTAACATCAACTCTTAGATACAGATGTAAAAATCACAAAAATAATTTCACTAAAATGATTCATACTTACTCATTTTGTTGACTAAATATCTAATGAAGATTTCAATGGTACTTTGGCTACCTCGAAGAAAATCCTAGAAAAGAAACAAAAAAATATGCATAAATAACAAATATAATAATGTTGATGGAAAAAAAAAAAACAAATTTTAAGTCGCATGTTTTAGTTTACGTTTTTTTTTTTTTTACATAAAAATTAATCCTGAATTTAGTACCATACACAATCATTAGAGAAAAAATTTCAAAAACCATACATAATCCCATAGTCCAGAAAGAAAAATTAATTATGTAATAATTAAAACAAATTATTACATAATTATTTAAAGTATTCTTGATTTTAAGATTTCAATTTTTGATTGTGAATTGTGATTTTTATACGACATAATAAACACTATTTAAAAGAATTATTTCATTCAAGATGAATAATAAAAAGATAAAAATGAAATATAAAATTTAAATTAAGTAAAATATTCACAAAAAATATTTTTTATAACATGCAACATTCAGCAATTAAATTTCAACGTTCAAATCAAATTTAAATACTTATATCATAAATTCATAAAAAGACTTTTACTGTAAATACTGCACGAATTATTTAATAAAACTTACTTGTGACTGTATTTATTACGAACAGTTGCCAATGCATCCTTTGGCGTTCGATGAAGTCCTTCATTGAGTGTATTAATAATATCCCTAATATCCTCGATCTTGTAACTCGTATAATATTCAAGTGTTGGACTCCATCCACCAAGATCTTTCATTTGTAATGCGAGAAGTAAAGCAGCAGCTGCCATTTTACTATCACTAAACATTATTGTTGAATAATCCATGAGTGAATATTCCAATATAAAACGTGCTAGTGTCAGTGTTGGCATTGAAACTTTTACGCACTGTAAAATAAACAATAAATATAATATGATTATAAATAAAGACATGACCGTTGTTTTTTGTTAAAATTGATTATTTTACAACTGCAATTTTACCCACCCTCGCATAACGTCGAAGAAATCTATATGACAGAGGTATACCGAGATCAAAGTCAACTATTTTCAATACATTCATCTCCATCCTAATCAATTCACGTTGGCTATAAGCACCATCGCATATGTACAAAAAATCCTCCACCATTGGCGGAATTCTTTCCTGTAAAATCATGTAAATATATATTATATAAAATTTCAACCTTAGAAATTAGGTTTAATATGATATATTAATTATAACTCACATCAAATTTACTAGCAATAAATAAACTAGCAGCACCCAATAGCTGCAGCGTCTCTTTGCCAACAGTGACTTTGGACAAATATAAGTCAACTAATTTAACAGCTAAATATAAAGTCTCGTGATTTAGTTCAAATGATTCTTGGACCTCAACCATCCAATCTACCAATAGTGATCTCATCCATCGTGACAGGCAAACTTGTCGTTCCATATAATCACTTATTGGAAATAGTTTTTCACGCTTTTTGAGATAATTGAAAATTTCCATTGCATATTGCGACACTTGGTATGGATCATGCCAATTCTCTGCATCGAAATCCCATTGTACGTTGGGAGGTAAAGCTCTAATAGGTGTAGCATCAAGACGTTCAGCAATCGATAATGTTTTAACATTGGCTAAATTTTCTTTAAGTTCTGTATTACTGACGGATTCACTTTCTTCTTCAATCTGGAATTTCAATTAATATTTTTTTTTGTTATTTAAAATATGAAAATCGTTATATTTAATTCAAACAAACGATAATTAATGATTTGTATTCCTTCTTTTGTAATGAAATTACTCACTTTTTCATGAATTTTGTCACTTTTTTTTGTACTGCTTTCAGAAACATCCTCTAAAGCACTCACATATAATGAACTATCATCTGATTTTTCTATATCAATACTTCGTCGAAGGTTTAAAACTTTTTTATGAACGATTTCCGTTTTTTCTTCCGCTTTTTTTATCGGAAGTTTTACTTGTGTAACTTTAGAATTTACTTTCGATTTATGTGGTGGTATTACATTATCAGATCTTAGAATTATTTTCCCAGTATTTCTGAGAGTATGTGTTGAAATAACTGGCGGTTTTATTTGCGACGATGAAACTCCTTTTTTCGAAACTTTTTTCAATTCTGGCAGCGGTACACCTATTGATTTTCCAATAGCCTAAAAATATACATATCAAATTAAGACATAATCAAAATTAAATAGTTTCAATGGGTGTTTGAAACATAAAACTAAAAAGATATTTACATTTGTAATATTTCCCAATGCAGATCGCTTTGTAGTTTTATCTTTAAGTGGTGATGCATCTGCTTTTCGTTTTAATCGAGGATCTTTTGCAGCTACAACCGCCTTCACATTAGCGCAATTAGCCAAAGCTTTTTGGTTTCTTGTAGTTATACCTTTTTTAACGATAGCTACACTAGGTGCTTTATTTTGATTTTGAGAAACCCTGGTTGGTGCCATTTTTTTTCTACCTCAAAGATACTCAGATAATTCAATGGAACAATTACTGTAAGTACAAAAACATAGTATAAATATAAATATAAATAACATTTAATTACTTTGAAATTTTCCAATTGAATGATTTTTGATTTTAAAACATTGTATATTATTGAGAAAAATATTGATTTAATTTCAATATTAACTAAATAATAATACGAATCATCATTATAGAATATATTTTATGCAAAATTTTACTTTAATATAAAAGTGCTTGCACTAAAAAAAGTATTTATTAGTTACAGATGTGTATGATGCCAATGAAAAATAGAGGTTATGGTCAATGTAAGAAAAATTATCAGGACTATATTATGAATGCATACATAAATATTTTTAATGCAACTGCGTATGTTATCAATTGCTATGAGGTGAAGCTTATGAAAGTTTATGTCAATATGGACGATAATGAACAGGATTGCATCTTTTTTTGCCTTCAACGTGTGCATGAATGGAGCATGAAGTGGAACAAAAACGCGGGAACGCTGTGACGACACTGGGATATTTCTCACAAGAATTTATACAGAGAGTAGTGTTAATACTTACCGAAATAGGAAATATAACTGATTTGACATATATTTATAACAAATATATAAATTTGAAACAAATTATATCATTTATGACCACTAATATTGAATCATCAAAAATAATTGATCAATATTTATCTCAAAAGGAATATTTTAAAATGATTTGTGCACTTCTCAAGATGTTTCTGAACTGGAAATAAAATAATTACGCATTTATATATATATCTATTCATAAATAATATGGTTAAATGCAATCGCTTAAACTTTTTTGGTTTGTTTTACTCACCTTCCCATGAGCTAGGAGCTCACAGAAGCAACTGAAGTCGACGCTTTTTCGAAAAATGCACGTATAACAATTACCGTTACAAAATCATGTGATTGGCTACCGTATATGTGAAAATATAAATAACAGCTTTATGTTACCGGTAAATATGGAGCAGCAGACATTGGTGACACGAAGTCATACAGTTGATGGTCAATTGTCGAGTCAATTGACGGCCGCGATGAATTTTTTTTGATCAAAAAGCGTCGCGTAGTGGAGGTTTAACACACTCACCACATACATACAGCGCCCCTAGCGAACCTTATACGAACGAACTTAGAGTTTAGCTTATTAAAGTTGGCAATACTAAGTAAATGCAGGTTGGGCCGTTGGTATAACATTTTATTTTTTTACATCACGAATAATATATCTAAATAGCGAATCGTGGAACAAAAATTTTTTATTGATTCGATTGAAAATATTTAATTCAGAACATTGCTTAGTGATGAAGAATATGGAAATAATGAATATGAAATATAGTTGATAAAATAAACATATGTATATTTATATATGCATGCATAAGGATTTATTCATTCAAGTTTGTTGAAGACTACAAAAGTCTTGTCCTTTTACTATAGTTAGCCTAAGGATATATAGTCTGACTTTAAGACAAAATGGCTGACTTAACGTAAAAAGAACCAAGGTTACTTGTGTATCAATATCAATTATTTCTAAATAAAAGTCATTAAGACAAGCTATAACTTTTCATTCATCACATTAACAATAACCATGTTATCAACAATATATGTAATTCATAATATTTTTCTCTGATACCAATGCAAATTCATGTAAAACAATTAATTGTAGCTTGAAACTTTGTGGTGACTTCTCATACGATATTTAATAAATTTTTTATTAATATCTAATAAGTATTTTTTTGATGCTGACTAATAAATACTTTTCTTGGTGCAAGCACTTTTATATTGATTCAAGTAAAATTTTTCATAAAATATATTCCATAATAATGATTCTTATCATTATTAAGTTCATATTGAAAATTGAATAAATATTTTTCTCAATAATATTTGATGTTTTGAAATTAAAAATCATTAGGAAACTTTTATTATCTCAAATACCGTGAAATGAGAATAATTGTTTTTTATAGTTATTATCGAAAGATATGAAAACAATCATCACACAAACACCTCTATTCTTTATCAGTTGATAATCACTCTCAAAATGAACATTTGTTTTTTTTGTTTATAAGTATTTTGGTTCACTTTATTCCAGTCGATTGTCAGTCTTTGAATAGACGATAAATATTTTCAACGATCAGTATACGAATATTGTTTTTATAGTGATGACATACAATATTGACAAAAACAATTCTCGTGTTGAAGAACATTAATATCTAATTTTTATATTTTATGAAAGAAGCAAACGTATCAGAAATATTATTACAATAGATTAACTATACTTGAAAAGAAAAACATCCAAATATTTAAAAATTATATATCATCATTCGGCATCGGAGCAACGAATATTTTTTCACTGTATTAAAAATGTCTGCTGGCTCCCTTATTCTAATGATTATAGTTTTGACTATACCAATGTTTCTCAGAGGAAAAATTGGAATCGACATGTTACTAAATCGTATGTATTCTAATAATCTAAAAGCAAATCAAGTCTTATAGACTTGTTGGCATATTTCATGCCCAATTTGTATAATTAATTATGACATTAATTATTCTGCTTCATGAATACTTATAAACAAATAATTTTTCTTAATTTCACATCCATTTGGACACTCCAACTTACGCTTGCGTATATAATAAAAATTATCATTTCATTATTGTCAATGAATTTATGAAAATAATTTCAAATCTCTAATTTTTTTTTTTTTTTCATAATGCACAGTAAATCTTACAATGACAAATTAATATTGATAATATGAAATGAATTAGTCAATCTTTATAGGATGATGACTATTTCGAAATTTTAGTTGAATCGTGCTCTGATGACTCCACTTGTAACGATTCGGAATTTTGTAATGACGGCAAATGCGTCAGTACATGTTACAACGTATCATGTCATGAGAACGAAAAATGTCAAATAATTGATAACATTTCTTCATGTAAATGTTTGCCCAATTTCACACGCAACTATGAAGGAGAATGTTTACCAAGTAAATATGACAAATATTTCTTATAAAAAATCAACCAACATTCTTACATTATTATACAATGAAAGGTTACATTTCTGTACATTTCCTGAAAAAAAAAATAATAATAATAAGTTGAATAATTAACTAAATTTATCATGTTCAACCAATAATTTGAGTAGGGGGACGGCGGCTAGTATAGTGCTAGTGCGAGTATAGTGATGTCAAAGTTATAATATCAGTTTGAACTTAGTAATAGGGTTGTTGTACTGCCATATTTTGACCTGTAATAAGTAAAATAAAACTATTTTTTAACGAATCAAATGACTCATAAACAAATATCCCAGGATTGATATTTTGGCACTTTGAAAAAAGGTTTTTCTTAAAGTATAAAATTTTGTTTATCAATCAAAAACACAATTTTTCATTTATTTATCTTACAATGGTCACAGTAGTGGTAGAAAAAATCATGTGTTTTTCGTTTGTTTGAGCTTGAGAGGGTTCTGCAACAGAGGTAGCAGCATCTTCAGCAGTTGTAGATTGTTGATTTTCTAAGTTGGTTACAGCACTCCCCATAAAGTCTGTGAAAATATAGGGTCCATTTGTTTAGCTATCTACCCTTGAAAATTCAAAACGCTTTATCGATTATTTCAGAAAGTTATTAAAGATGAGAAATCAAATTTTTAATATAGAGCCTTATGAAAAATTAACATTTTTATGTATTTAAAATTACAATAAGTATATTGTATGAGTAGATACAATAATAAATAATGTTTAAAAATATTCTTTGAAATATGTAGTTTATATAACTCCACAAAAAAAACTGGTGTTGACGAATGTTTAAATTAAATATTAATTATTTTAATAAAGATAATTGAAACTGTTTTGGTAAATTTTGGTAAATGGAGTCAAATCAATTGTTAATGTGGATTAACTAATTTTTTTAAATAAATACCGTAAAATTAATTGGTACATATGAAAAATAATTATAAATCATTGTTATATTATTAATATATTTTACAAATTGTTTCAAGCCTTGAATAAATTTTATGAAAAGTTAGTATTCATTTGACTCTAGCGTAGCGAATGAACGTTTTAATACCCGCCGTTCCTCTACTCGCAACGAATATCATTTATTTATCGCCTACGATTTTTTTTTTCACTCGATGTAATTCAAAATTTATGTTCACAAACATTAAGATATGATTATTCTATATTTTCATAATAATACAATGATTCGTTTCTAATTTCATTTTTAAATTTTAGTTACAACTTGCATTGATGATTTCACTTGTGATAGTACGGAATTTTGCAGCAATGGCAAATGTGTCAATGCATGTTACAACAAATTATGTAAACCAAACGAAATTTGTCAAATATCCAATCACAATTCTACATGTGAATGTTTACATGACTTTATACGTGACGATGAGGGAGAATGTAAAAAAAGTAAATATAAACAATAATTCATCATGAAAAATCAATCAGTAATCATTATTAATTATGCAATAAAAATTTGCATTTTAATATCGTAAACAAATTTCCAAATACGTAGGCTAATTAAAAATGATTTATATCACTCTACTCGATGAATTTATATAATTTTTTCTAATATGCTATTTTGAATTTCAGTTGAAAAGTGTGCTCGTGATGAGGATTGTGATTCTTCAAAGTTGTGCACTAATGGTATGTGCGTTATTGGATGTAATGAAAAATGTAACGTGAATGAAATTTGTCAAAGCAAAAATCGCACTTTCTCATGTGAATGTATACCTGACTACAGTCGCGATTCTGATAATAATTGCAAACGACGTAAGTAATAATTAATAAGAATTAATATACTCAATTATATATGATAAGTAAATGTAACAATAACAAATGTATAAATCATAAATACCCCATGAATTGTTAATCATTTGTTTAACAATTCGTTGATTATTTTCACGAATATTCATTTTAATTCATATTAATTTGTAACAGAATGTTCTTCTTATGAAATATGTGAACTAAACGAGCATTGCCAAAATGGTTTATGCAGACCTGTAGTTATTTCCTCTGATAAATGTGGAGTGAACGCAGTGGGTATCCGTGCACCACACAAACAATTGTGTGCTTGCCCGCGTGGATTCGGGGGTGATCCTTACATACATTGTCTCAAAAGTAAGTAGAAATTATATGAAGTAGTAAAAGAATCTGCATTGACTATTTATTGTTCTCAATTATTTATTGCACCGGGAAAAATAATTAGTTAAATCTGAAGATATATAAACTAGTACTTTGGAGTGAGAAATTCAAGATTCGTTTGATTTAACCGTGTGATAAATTAAATGTAGGTATTTATAATTTATAAAATCATTGATTGGGCATGAAATTGTTGCATTGAAGTCATGTACTTGCATCAGTGAATATTCGCAATGTAACTATTAATTACATTTATTGAAATGAAATGTTGACTCAATTTGATACGTAATTAATTCGATATTTTGAGTTTTATTATTTTCTAATTTCATGCAATATTATTCCTGATAATATTAGTTTTATATATTTTCATTGTTGAATCATTATTTTATATTAGGATGTAAAACTAATTACGAATGTGAAGATTCTGAAATTTGCCACCATAATTTGTGCTCGAATGCATGTTGGCCATCTTTGAAACGATGTCCGCATAAGCAAAAATGTGAGGTTAAAAATCACACTGTTAATTGCCTTAATGAACCAAGCGAATACAAACGTAAGTGAAAGAAATGAACAAGAATGAAAATTATTATTAGAGTTTGAGGACGTTCATTCGCTACGCTAGAGTCAAATGATTACTAACTTTTTATAAAATTTATTAGAGGCTTGAAAAAATTTATAAAATATATTAATAATTTTACAATGATTTATAATTTTTTTTTTATATGTACCAATTATTTTTAAGGTATTTATTTCAAAAAATCAGTTAATCCACATTAAAAATTGATTTGACTCCATTTATCAAAATTTACCAAAACAGTGTTAATTATCTTTATTAAAATATTTAATATTTAATTTAAACATTCGTCAACACCAGTTTTTTTGTGGAGTTATATAAACTACATATTTTAAAGAATATTTTTAAACATTATTTATTATTTTATCTACTCATACAATATACTTATTGTAATTTTAAATACATAAAAATGTTAATTTTTCATAAGGCTCTATATTAAAAATTTGATTTTTAATCTTTAATAACTTTCTGAAATAATCGATAAAACGTTTTGAATTTTCAAGGGTAGATAGCTACATAATTTAACCTATCAAAATTAAAAAAAAAATTTTATATACGTACAAGTCTCATGAATGAACGTCCTCAATCATCATTCATAAATCACATCCATTCTAATCTTTGTAAGTGAATAAATTATTTTATAATAGCTTGTGATAGTACTCATGACTGTGATGAAAACTCATATTGTACCCGTAAGGAAGCATTATGCATACCACTATGTGATCCTCAGACATGTTCTGATGGCGAGAAGTGCGACATATACACAATAATTCCAAATTCAAAATATATGCTCCGTTATGAAGAGTGTACATGTAATTCCCCAAAAATTTTTGTTAATAATTCATTACAATGTTTCAGACGTAAGTATAGAAATGAAAATGATTCATGTTTAATGAGTATCTATATTACTCATTGTTAATCAGTGACAAACTAATTTTATAATTTTGAATTAGCATGTGACAGTGATGAAATCTGCGAAGAAAACGAGTATTGCTATTTTTCAAATTGGTGCTTTCCTGAAATTAAAACATCAACTACTACAATGAAAGCAACGAATCGTGTGACGAGGAAACGTCCTAAATGAGTTTTAATTGATTGTAAAATGAGAAATAATATAATAAGTATTTTTTTGAAACTGGCTAATAAATATCAATATACGCAATGATAATAATGTTCATTTATTTAGCAAAGTGCTACATGGTTTGCGAAAATTCATACAAACAGAGAACAAAATAAATATATAAATAACAAATTCAAATTTAAAAATGGGACAATACATAGTTTCTGAGATATTTCTTAAAAGTAGTGAGTTTAGTACAAGTTTTTATATTATTTGGCAATTAATTAAATTAATGTAGACCGTTAAATAAAATAGTGTTACGTGATTGATTTGTTGTACATCTATTAATAAATATAAAATCATTTTAATTCCTTGTGCTGTAAGTATGAACATCCTTGAATGATTGAACTTTTGTACATATGTAATCAGGTACCATCTTATTTTTTATCTTAAAAATAAAAAGAAACACGTCAAACATAACCTGATAAATACTTTTTCTAGTGCATGCACATTCAAATTAACCAAAGTAAAGTTTTTCATGAAATATATATTTTATAATGATAATTGGCAGTAATTATTGATATCAATTCTTTGTGTAAAGTAGCCTTATGAAGAACGAATTTGTTTAATTGAATAAAGTAATTGTACATACTATACTTCTTTGGCTCTCTCACTCTCTTATACCAACCGTCGTTTGAGACATGTATACTGCAACGTTTCTATAAAAATTTATCATATAATTGTTAATATGTGAAATATCCATTATGTTTGTTCAATAAAGAAGTTGATTTTATACATTACATACTATACAGGTAATGATAGTAAATTTATTATATAGATTCCTGCAATTGAAATGTTTGAGGCGCCATCATGCAGTATATTCTGAAAGTAATGTCAATTAGATAAATGTCTGTTATACCACTATTTGGGAATCATTTTGAAAGTATAAAATTGGTAAGAAAATTTCCATATTATCTACAATCAATTAACATTTTTTTTCATTGCAGGTAAAAATCATAAATTGTTTTCAAGGATTTATCTATACATTTTCGTCAATTTAATATCGTCTTATTTTTATTTTAATCAAACACATATATACTATACATGATTTGTTTGTTTGATGTAATAATTGATCAAAAGAGATTCGCAACAATTACAAATGTTGCATCATTACCTATCAATAAAAAAAGTACAAAAATAATTACCTTAGAAGGGCAACGTAAACCTTGTACAGTAATTAAATCAATTGCTCAATAACTGATTAATCTTATGAAATTGTTTACAATCATAATTAATAATAAAATACATTACTTCTTCAAGTCTTTTGATAAAATCATCAATGCATGAATGTTCATTATCCTTTCAGAGTTCACACAATTTCAGGCTGGAATAAAAATTTACATATAATTATATATTTTATTCATTTTGAGGTTATGAAACTTATTTTCTGTAGCAATCTACCTTTTGCTCGGATAAAAATCAAGGAAATGACCTTAAGCACATAGATCGATTGAACCACACACTTCAAAACATCCAAAACAAGTACTGGCGCAACAAACTCCACAACCTTCACAATCTCCACAACCTCCACAGTCTCCACAACCTCCACAGTCTCCACAACCTCCACAATCTTCACAACCTCCACAGTCTCCACAGTCTCCACAGTAAAAAAAGTTCAAGGGACACCATGGGGATGGTAGAAATACACCATCAGCTGAACAATCAATAATAAAATTTATTTAAAAAACAAAAATTCAACAATTGCACTTACAATAAATAAAATAAACATACCTCCTGTCGTAGTAGTTCCAGCAATTTCATTCGTTTGTCTTTCTTCTGATTCTGTTCCATTACCATTATTAATATTTCCATTCCTTTCTATAAAAGATACAATAATAATAGCAGACAGCATCATAATTAATAGAGGCACAATATCAATAAGAACAATAAAAGCCATTATTAACCTCAATTTCAAAAATGATTTCTATGCTTAACCAAATGGACTTTTGTGAATATAATTTTTATGTCTATTCATAATTGATGTTGTTTAAGTACAATTTCGTGGTATACCACCATTCTCAATCACGTGATTTTCCAAGTAACGAACTAAATAAGTTATATATTTTCATAATTATTAATTATTTAAATTATTTAGATATACAGATGGATTCATTACTAAGAAATAATTTTGTTTCATTGTGTATTCAATGATTAAAATGAATACGTATGTATATGTTTATCACTTTAATATATATTATTTTGCTTTACTGACTATAGTATAGTGTGGATTAGTACAATAGATACTAGATATGAACAATTTGTCGATGATTCATCACATTCAAAATAATACGTCACCTTCAAATATTCCAAAGTATTGTATACTATTTACTTAAATATAAATATATAAAGCTACAACTCAAATCCATATCCAGACATTTCTTTTCCCCAACAGATTGGGAAAAAAAGACAAACAATTAAAAGATGGTAAAGTCAGAATCACAAATGATCAAGGAAATAATTGACAGTATTTCAACTAGAAATAAATTATTACAATATGTATACGAAATTTTAATTGATTTGTGACTGAGTTTTGACTGTGATTCAACTGTATATTTGAGATTATGGAACTTATTGATTCATCTGTACAAAAGATACAATTAATTTAAGTGCTATTATTTACTCCTAATTATATTTTGATTATCCAACATATCCAAATTCTAAAATTAACCAAAATGAATGTAAACAAATAAACAAATAAACAATCCTACCATCTTTCCATTCTCACTATTTATTTTCACCTATGAACAATTGGAAAATACAATTACTTCTACTACATCTTCTACTATCATCTTCGTCACAGTGTGTATCACACTTTCAATATCAAACCTTCAAGCAATCACCACATATATTACAACTACAAAAACGTTAATGTAAGAATTTTTAATGGATAAATAGAAACTAACTAAATTTTGAATTGAAATATAAACTCAAATCTTTCTTCTTAAAATAACTGTCAGTCTGTGACAGCTACTTCGCAAAAGACAATTTTATTCATCATTTGGTGAAGCAAACATGACAACAATCAATAAGAATAGTGTGAAAGAGCGTTATGATTCAATTAAAAAATCACCAAATGACAAGAGACTTTATCGTGGTTTAATATTGAACAATGAAATGAAGGTACTTTTAATAAGTGATCCAATAACGGATAAAAGTGCAGCTGCATTGAATGTACAAGTTGGTGAGTATAATTTATGAATTATCTAAACAAATGATTTATTATGGTTATTTTATATTACTGCAAATTATTCATTTTTCAGGACATCTTAGTGATCCCGATGAATTACCAGGACTGGCACATTTTTGTGAACACATGTTGTTTTTAGGAACTCCAAAATATCCAGATTTGAATGAATATCGTTCATATTTATCACAATATGGCGGTGACGAAAATGCAAATACTAACTTAGATTGTACAAATTATTATTTTGACATAACTCCAGAATATTTCGAGGGCGCATTGGACAGATTTTCCCAATTTTTTTCATCGCCATTATTTACTGAATCAGCAACTGAATTAGAAATGAATGCTATTAATTCAGAGCATGAAAAAAATATTGCAGATGATGTATGGCGTGTAGATCAATTGGACGAATCATCAGCGAATCCAAATCATCCATATTCAAAATTTGGTACTGGCAATCGTTTTACATTGGATGTGATACCCAGAAAAAAGGGAATTAATGTACGTGAAGAATTATTAAAATTTCACGATACATGGTATTCATCAAATATTATGGCACTGAGTGTACTTGGTCAGGGAAATCTTGATGATCTTGAAGCAATGGTGATAAAAATATTTGCTGAGATTAAAAATAAAAATGTTGCTGCACCAGAATGGCCTGAACATCCATTTGATAATGATCATTTTGGGCATAAATGGATTATTGTACCAATAAAAGATGTTAGAATATTAAAAATGATTTTTCCACTGCCAGATTTACGTAAATATTATCGTTCAAATCCTGTTATGTATGTGACGCATTTACTTGGTCATGAAGGCAATGGTTCATTGTTGTCTGCGTTGAAAAAAGCTGGCTGGAGCAATTCATTATATGCCGGAAGCCGAAAAGCTGCACGAGGTAATTGCAACTTTTTTGATATTATCGTTGACTTGACTGAAGATGGAATTCATCATGTTGATGACATTATTACATTGACATTCCAATATATCAATATGTTGCGAAGTAAAGGTCCAATTGAATGGATATTTGATGAATATAAACAAATATCACAAATGAATTTTGATTTTTCTGAAACATCCCCACCGATAAGTTATGTCAAATCAACTGCATATGCATTGCATGAATATCCAATGGAAGAAGTACTCATTGCACCGTGTGTGCCAACAGAATGGCGGCCAGATCTCATTGATAATGTCATGGAACATTTGGTACCGGAAAAAATACGTATACATGTTATGTGCAAAGCGTTCGCTGATATTGCGAAAGAGTCCGAATTTTGGTATCAGACTAAATTTGATAAAATTAAAATTTCAGATGAGGTGATTAGAAAATGGACCGCACCAGGATTTAATTCAGATTTAAAAATTCCTGATAAAAATGAATTTATTCCGACGAATTTTGATATTAAAGCTAATGAAAATTCGGAAATTGATGAATATCCAGTCATTATTGAGGATAATCAAATGATGAGAGTTTGGTTTAAACAAGATGATGAATACCGTGTACCAAAAGTCTATTCACTTTTCGATTTTGCTAGTCCACTTATATATATGGATCCAATCAATTGTAATATGACTATTATGTATATTCAGTTGTTCGAAGATTCGATAACTGAATATAGATACAATGCAAGTATTGCCGGGTTGAGTTGGGAATTTGCTAGCGGTATATATGGAGTGCATTTAAGGGTTGGAGGTTATCATGATAAATATCAAATTTGTTTGAGGAAGATTATTCACAAGATGGTGAATTTTACCATTGATAAACAACGTTATGACATATTGAAAGAAAACTGTATGAGAGGTTTAAAAAATTTCGAAGCTGAACAACCGTACCGACATGCAATTCATTATCTTTCATTATTATTGGATGAGCAAATTTGGACAATGGATGAATTGCTTGATGCATTTGATTACATCACAATTGAACGACTTGAAGAATTTGTACCACGATTATTGGATAAAATGTATATTGAATGTTTAATGCACGGTAATTTAACAAAATCAGAAGCTTTAGAAGCCGTTAAAATAGTTGAATCAGAATTAACTCATGCTGGTAAGCGTAGAATAATTCCATTGTCACAACAACTCATGTTGCATCGTGAAATAAGTCTCGAAGAGGGCTGCCATTATTTATATGTGACTGAGAATAAAGTTCATAAATCCTCGTGCACTCGAGTATATTATCAATGTGGTTTGCAGTCAACTGAGTCGAACATGCATTTAAAATTACTAGAACAAATAATTGAAAAGCCATGTTTCGATACATTGCGTACAAAAGAACAATTAGGTTATATTGTTAGCAGCGGAATTTATGGGACTGACGTTCAAGGATTAACAGTCACAGTACAAAGTGATCGTCATCCACAATATGTTGAAGATAGAATTGAAGCGTTCATGGAAACAATGTTGGTAAGTTATTATCAATTATAATTAACTTCGCATTCATTACATTTTTTTTTCGTTATCAATTATGTTGATAATCTTTATTTTCTTATGTTTTTTTTAGGAAGATTTGACAAATATGTCAGAGGAAGAATTTGATAGACATAAAGCATCATTAGCAACGGTAAGACTTGACGAACCAGAAATTATGAGTACATTAACAGCAGTTTTCTGGAATGAAATAATAAATCAACAATATAATTTTGATCGTGCTAATATAGAAGTTGCTTATTTAATGACGATTACGAAAGAACAAATTGTTTCATTTTTCAAGGTTTCTATATGATTTTGAGGTTATGCATATTGAATTTGTTACAGTTCTATTTATTCATTTTTGTTATTTTTCAGAAAATGATGCATGGTAAATCGCCAACTAGACGAAAATTAGCAATTCATATTGTTTCAATGGCAGATGGTGGTGCAGGATTGGAAGAGGCAAATGTTGATGAAAATGTTGAGTCAGTAAATCACATTTCTTCTTCACCAACTCTAATCACGGACATTATGGCATTTAAATCAAGTCAATCATTGTATCCATTGTTGCAACCTTCTAGAAACTATCTACGAAAAGGTCAACGCTGTAAGTTGTGAAGGATAATTGTAAAAAATTCAAATTTTACGTCAATTATTATTTTTACATCTAAGACATTTGCTGATAAAATTGTCAGAAAACATATTATAGTTTTCTTTTTATTCAAATTTAGCAGGCCATTATATCTATTACGCACTGATCTTTCAATTGAAGCATATATTTTGCTTTTTACACTGATTATTGACATTAATGAAATTTCTAGTTAAATAAATGCGCATTGAACACTACCAATTTTTACCAGATAAATTTATATTGTTCAACTTAATTTTCAACCTAATCACTACGTGGCTCAAGTGATGTATGAATTTCATCAATTTGAACCTTAGTAAAACTTTTCTTTTGCCGAAGTCTAATTCTATAAAGATAATAGAATATTAGATAATATTTAACAGAAAATCATATAACAATCATTCCCAGTCAGCGTGGAATGTTGCAATATGAATGTTGCAGGAATGTTGCTGGAACATTGCGGACTATGGCCATTTCCTAATTAAATGATCACTTATTATAATTAGTGATGCAATTGCATCGAGTTCATTGGACTATATGTATATTAAATTTGATGATGGTTATAAGTTTGCCATTTGAGTTTTAGTACAGTTTTGCGAACTGGTTATATATGATGAATATAGAAGGAATTTTTTTCTAAAATATATTTGCATGAATATTGAAGCACTGTATCATAATTATGATATATTTTTATATACTTGCATTTATAATTATTAAACAATATTTATTCACAAGATATTGAACATTGCTGGGGAATGTTGCTGCAACGTTCCTGCAACATTCCACGCTGGCTGGGTTGGTACAAACAATTTTTATTTATTTGAATATCTTGTAAAATATAAAAGTGAAGTTAAACCATAGTAATATCAATTAGAGGCACGATCATGTTAAAATTAAACAAATAATCCAAGTCAATGTTGCATCGGCTGCAATTTCTATAAACAATTATCCACAACATTTATATTCAATATGAATTAGTCAAATGCAATATGCTTTAAACAAATAAAATACAAGAATTTTGAAAATTATGAACATACTATGTGACCAATAATTTCACTACATTTAATTTTGAATAAAATGAAAATTTATTCATACACAAGTTATTGCACTTATCGACCAGCAGTAATGAATAACCGTGTGTAATTAATGGCAATTTCTACAGTATGGACGAATGAATTTTTACGAATATTGGAGATTAAGATTTTCAGCAGGTATCAAAGATGTATGCACAATTGGCAAAAAACTATAAATTTTATTAAAAAGTCAACTGATAAAAAAACTATTCTTGTTATCCCCACCTGTGATATAATAGTTTCACTTAATTTCTTTTTTCGAGTAGAAATCATAAATCGTTTTCAAGGATTTATCCATATTTTCGTTAATTTGATATCATAAATTCAATGAACAAATGAGTGACATGTCATTCATATTTTAATCAACCACATACTATACATAATTTTATTTGTTGCAATAATTAAACAGAAGAAATTAACAACAGTCACAAATGTTGTATAAACTATCAATAAACAAGGTACACGAATAATTACCATAAAACGGCAAGAAGACTCTTGTATCGTAATTGAATTAATTGCTCAATACCTGATACATCTACTGAAATTATTGACAATTATAATTAATAATCTAATGCAATACATCTTGAAGTCCTTTTAATTAAATCAGTACATTAATATACATTATCCTTTTGGACAGTTTCAGGCTGGAATCAAAATTACATATAATTATATATTTCATTCATTTTGAGGTTATATACCTTATTTTCTATACCAATTTACTTTTATAATCGTACTTATGACCTTTACAGCATCCACAGGAAAAACACTTCAAAGAACACCATGAGGATCACAGAGATGAATGATCAGCTGTATAGTCGGTAATATGATTAATTCAACAACTGCACTTATAATAATAAATAAATAAAAATAGTAGGTAAATAAAAAAATACATTTCCTGTTGTTGTTATTCCAGCAATTTCATCCATTTATCTTTTTTCTGATTTAGTTGCACTACCAGCATTATTATGTTCATGCGTTTCTACCAAAGATACAATAATAACGACAGACAGGATCATAATTAATGAAGGCACAAAATAAACAAGAACAATGACATCCATTATCAACCTCGATTTCAAATACGATTTCTATATACTATACCAATTGGACTTTTGAGAGTATAATGTCGATGTCTATCCGTATAGTTGAAGTTATTTGAGTACAATTTCGGGGTCCCATTGTTCTCAATCACGTAATGATGACGTAAAATTTTGCACTAGTGTAGAATAGTACAATAGATACTAGATATGAACAATTTGTCGATGATTCATCACCTTTAAATATTCCAAAGCATTGTATACTATTTACTTGAATCTAAATATATGAAGCAACAATTCAAATCCATATCCAGACATTTCTTGTCCACAACAGATTGGAAAAAAAAACAACAATGAAAGGATGGTATAGTCAGAATTGTAGTTGATTAAAAGAATAATTGACGGTATTTCAACTAGAAAAAAATAATTACGATATATGAAATTTCAATCGATTTGTGATTGAGTTTTGGCTGTGATTGAACTGTGTATATTTGAGATTATGGAACTTGATTCATCTGTACAAAAGATACAATTAATTTAAGTGCTATTATTTACTCCTATTTATATTTTGATTGCCCGATATATCAAAATTCCAAAATAAATGTAAACAAATGAACGAATAAACAAATAAACATCCCTACCATCTATCCATTCCATTATCTACGTCATTTTCACCAATGAACAATTGAAAAATATAATTACGCCTTCTACATTTATTATCTTCTCCGCAGTAATTGTCACTTTCAACATCAAACTTTCAAGCAGTAAACACATTTATTACAACTTCAAAAACGTCAATGTAAAAATTTTCAATAGATATAAGAAAAATAATTTAATGCTAAATTGAAATATAAAATCAAAATTTTCTTCCTAATATAACTGTAAGTCTGTAACAGCTACTTCACAAAAGACAATTTTCTTCATCAGTTGGCGAAGCAAACATGACAACAATCAATAAGAATAGTGTGAAAGAGCGTTATGATTCAATTAAAAAATCATCAAATGACAAGAGACTTTATCGTGGTTTAATATTAAACAATGAAATGAAGGTACTTTTAATAAGTGATCCAATAACGGATAAAAGTGCAGCGGCTTTGAATATACAAGTTGGTGAGTATTATTTATGAATTATCTAAACAAATGGTTTATTATGGTTATTTTATATTACTGCAAATTATTCATTTTTCAGGACATCTTAGTGATCCCGATGAATTACCAGGACTGGCACATTTTTGTGAACACATGTTCTTTTCAGGAAGTGCAAAGTATCCAGATTTGGATGAATATCCTTTATATTTATCACAACATGGCGGCATCACGAATGCAAATACTTATTTAGATTATACAAATTATCATTTTGACATAACTCCAGAATATCTAGAGAGTGCATTGGACAGAGTTTCCCAATTTTTTTTATCGCCATTATTTATCGAATCAGCCACTGAATTAGAAATGAATGCTGTTAATTCAGAGCATGAAAAAAATATTGCAGATGATGTATGGCGTGTAGATCAATTGGATAGATCATCAGCGAATCCAAATCATCCATATTCAAAATTTGGTACTGGCAATCGTGATACATTGGATGTGACACCCAGAAAAAAGGGGATTAATGTACGTGAAGAATTATTAAAATTTCACGATACATGGTATTCATCAAATATTATGGCACTGAGTGTACTTGGTAAAGAAAATCTTGATGATCTTGAAGCAATGGTGATAAAAATATTTGCTGAGATTAAAAATAAAAATGTTGCTGCACCAGAATGCCCTGAACATCCATTTGATAATGATCATTTCGGGCATAAATGGTTTATTGTACCAATAAAAGATATTAGAATATTAAAAATGATTTTTCCACTTCCAGATTTAAGTAAATATTATCGTTCAAATCCTGTTATGTATGTGACGCATTTACTTGGTCATGAAGGCAACGGTTCATTGTTGTCTGCGTTGAAAAAAGCTGGCTGGAGCAATTCATTATATGCCGGCAGCCGAAAAGCTGCACGAGGTAATTGCAACTTTTTTGATATTATCGTTGACTTGACTGAAGATGGAATTCATCATGTTGATGACATTATTACATTGACATTCCAATATATCAATATGTTGCGAAGTAAAGGTCCAATTGAATGGATATTTGAAGAATATAAACAAATATCACAAATGAATTTTGATTTTTCTGAAACATCCCCACCGATGAGTTATGTCAAATCAACTGCATATGCATTGCATGAATATCCAATGGAAGAAGTACTCATTGCACCGTGGGTGCCAACAGAATGGCGGCCAGATCTCATTGATAATGTCATGGAACATTTGGTACCGGAAAAAATACGTATACATGTTATGTGCAAAGCGTTCGCTGATATTGCAAAAGAGTCCGAATTTTGGTATCAGACTAAATTTGATAAAATCAAAATTTCAGATGAGGTGATTAGAAAATGGACTGCACCAGGATTTAATTCAGATTTAAAAATTCCCGATAAAAATGAATTTATTCCGACGAATTTTGATATCAAAGCTAACGAAAATTCGAAAATTGATAAATATCCAGTTATCATTGAGGATAATCAAATGATGAGAGTATGGTTTAAACAAGATGATGAATTCCGTGTACCAAAAGTCGATTCATTTTTTGATTTTTCTAGTCCACTTATATATATGGATCCAATCAATTGTAATATGACTATTATGTATATTCAGTTGTTCGAAGATTCACTAACTAAATATAGATACAATGCAAGTATTGCTGGGTTGAGTTGGGAATTTACCAGCGGCATATATAGAGTTCATTTAAGGGTTGGAGGTTATCATGATAAATATCAAATTTGTTTGCGGAAAATTATTCACAAGATGGTGAATTTTAGCATTGATGAACAACGTTTTGACATATTGAAAGAAAACTATATAAGAGGTTTAAAAAATGTTGAAGCTGAACAACCGTACCAACATGCAGTTCATTATCTTTCATTATTATTAAATGAGCAAATTTGGACAACGGATGAATTGCTTGATGCATTTAATTACATCACAATTGAACAACTTGAAGAATTTGTACCACGATTATTGGATAAAATGTATATTGAATGTTTAATGCATGGTAATTTAACAAAATCAGAAGCTTTAGAAGCCGTTAAAATAGTTGAATCAGAATTAACTCATGCTGGTAGGCGTAGAAAAATTCCATTGTCACAACAACTCATGATGCATCGTGGAATAAGTCTCGAAGAGGGCTGCCATTATTTATATGTGACTGAAAATAAAGTGCATGAATCCTCGTGCACTCAAGTATATTATCAATGTGGTTTGCAGTCAACTGAGTCGAACATGCATTTAAAATTGCTAGAACAAATAATTGAAAAGCCATGTTTCGATACGTTACGTACAAAAGAACAATTAGGTTATATTGTTAGCAGCGGAATTTATGGGACTGACGTTCAAGGATTAACAGTTACAGTACAAAGTGATCGTCATCATCCACAATATGTTGAAGATAGAATTGAAGCCTTCATGGAAACAATGTTGGTAAGTTATTATCAATTATAATTGACTTCTCATTCATTACATTTTTTTTTTTTTTCGTTATCAATTATGTTGATAATCTTTATTTTCTTATGTTTTTTTAGGAAGATTTGACAAATATGTCAGAGGAAGAATTTGATAGACATAAAGCATCATTAGCGACGGTAAAACTTGACAAACCAGAAATTATGTGTACATTAACAGCAGCTTTCTGGAATGAAATAATAAATCAACAATATAATTTTGATCGTGCTAATATAGAAGTTGCTTATTTAATGACGATTACGAAAGAACAAATTGTTTCATTTTTCAAGGTTTTTATATAATTTTGAGGTTATGCATATTGAATTTGTTACAGTTTTAGTTATTCATTTTTGTTATTTTTTAGGAAATAATGCATAGTAAATCGCCAACTAGACGAAAATTAGCAATTCATATTGTTTCAATGACAGATGGTGGTGCAGGATTGAAAGAAGCAAATGTTGATGAAAATGTTGAGTCAGTAGATCACATTTCTACTTTACCAACTCTAATCACGGACATTATTGCATTTAAATCAAGTCAATCATTGTATCCATTGTTGCAACCTTCTAGAAACTATCTACGAAAAGGTCGACGCTGTAAGTTGTGAAGGATAATTGTAAAAAATTCAAATTTTACGTCAATTATTATTTTTACATCTAAGACATTTGCTGATAAAATTGTCAGAAAACATATTATAGTTTTCTTTTTATTCAAATTTAGCAGGCCATTATATCTATTACGCACTGATCTTTCAATTGAAGCATATATTTTGCTTTTTACACTGATTATTGACATTAATGAAATTTCTAGTTAAATAAATGCGAATTGAAAACTATTAATTTTTACCAGAAAAATTTTTATTGTTCAACTAAATTCTCAAGCTAATCACTACTTAGCTGAAGTGATGTACAAATTTTAACAATTTATTAAACTTCAGTGAAACTTTTCTTTTGCCGAAGTCTAAGTAATTCTATAAAGATAATATAATGTTACATAATATTTAACAGAAAATTATATGACAATCATTGGTACAAACAATTTTTATTTATTTGAATATCTTGTAAAATATAAAAGTGAAGTTAAACCATAGTAATATCAATTAGAGACACGATCATGTTAAAATTAAACAAATAATACAAGTCAATGTTGCATCGGCTGCAATTTCTATAAACAATTATCCACAACATTTATATTCAATATGAATTAGTCAAATGCAATATGCTTTAAACAAATAAAATACAAGATTTTTGAAAATTATGAATATACTATATGTCAAGATTGATTTCACTATAATTTTGAATAAAACGAAAATATATATATTCATACACAAATTATTGTACTTATCGACCATCAGTAATGAATAACCGTGTGCAATTAATGGCAATTTCTACAGTATGGACGAATGAATTTTTATGATACATCTGCTGAAATTATTGACAATCATTATTAATAATCCAATGCAATATATCTTAAAGTCCTCTTAATTAAATCAGTTCATGAATATACATTATCCTTTCAGACAGTTTCAGGCTGGAATCAAAATTACATATAATTATATATTTCATTCATTTTGAGGTTATATACCTTATTTTCTATACCAATTTACTTTTATAATCGTACTTATGACCTTTACAGCATCCACAGGAAAAACACTTCAAAGAACACCATGAGGATCACAGAGATGAATGATCAGCTGTATAGTCGGTAATATGATTAATTCAACAACTGCTGCACTTATAATAATAAATAAATAAAAATAGTAGGTAAATAAAAAAATACATTTCCTGTTGTTGTTGTTCCAGCAATTTCATCCATTTATCTTTTTTCTGATTTAGTTGCACTACCAGCATTATTATGTTCATGCGTTTCTACCAAAGATACAATAATAACGACAGACAGCATCATAATTAATGAAGGCACAAAATAAACAAGAACAATGACATCCATTATCAACCTCGATTTCAAATACGATTTCTATATACTATACCAATTGGACTTTTGAGAGTATAATGTCGATGTCTATCCGTATAGTTGAAGTTATTTGAGTACAATTTCGTGGTCCCATTGTTCTCAATCACGTAATGATGACGTAAAATTCTGCACTAGTGTAGAATAGTACAATAGATACTAGATATGAACAATTTGTCGATGATTCATCACCTTCAAATATTCCAAAGCATTGTATACTATTCACTTAAATCTAAATATATGAAGCAACAACTCAAATCCATATCCAGATATTTCTTGTCCATAACGGATTGGAAAAAAAAAACAAACAATTAAAGGATGGTATAGTCAGAATCGTAGTTGATTAAAATAATAATTGACGGTATTTCAACTAGTAAAAAATAATTAGAATATATGAGATTTTAATCGATTTGTGATTGAGTTTTAGCTGTGATTGAACTTTGTATTTGAGATTATGGAACTTGATTCATCTGTACAAAAGATACAATTAATTTAAGTGCTCGTATTTACTCCTATTTATATTTTGATTGCCCAATAAATCCAAATTCCAAAATTAATCAAAATGAATGTAAACAAATAAACATCCCCACCATCTATTCATTCCATTGTCTACGTCATTTTCACCAATGAACAATTGAAAAATATAATTACGCCTTCTACATTAATTATCTTCTCCACAGTAATATTCACTTTCAACATCAAACCTTCAAGCAGTAAACACATTTATTACAACTTCAAGAACGTCAATGTAAAAATTTTCAATAGATAAAAGAAAAATAATTTAATGCTAAATTGAAATATAAAATCAAAATTTTCTTCCTAATATAACTGTAAGTCTGTAACAGCTACTTCACAAAAGACAATTTTCTTCATCAGTTGACGAAGCAAACATGACAATAATTAATAAGAATAGTGTGAAAGAGCGTAATGATTCAATTAAAAAATCACCAAATGACAAGAGACTTTATCGTGGTTTAATATTGAACAATGAAATGAAGGTACTTTTAATAAGTGATCCAACAACGAATAAAAGTGCAGCGGCTTTGAATATACAAGTTGGTGAGTATAATTTATAAATTATCTAAACGAATGATTTATTATGGTTATTTTATATTACTGCAATAAATTATTCATTTTTCAGGACATCTCAGTGATCCCGATGAATTACCAGGACTGGCACATTTTTGTGAACACATGCTGTTTTTAGGAACTGTAAAATATCCAGATTTGTATGAATATCGTTCATATTTATCACAACATGGCGGCATCACGAATGCAGATACTAGTTTAGATTATACAAATTATTATTTTGGCATAACTCCAGAATATCTAGAGGGTGCATTGGACAGAGTTTCCCAATTTTTTTTATCGCCATTATTTACCGAATCAGCCACTGAATTGGAAATGAATGCTGTTAATTCAGAGCATGAAACGAATATTGCAGATGATTCATGGCGTGCATTTCAATTGGATAAATCATCAGCGAGTCGAAATCATCCATATTCGAAATTTGGTACTGGCAATCGTGATACATTGAATGTGACACCTAGAAAAAAAAGGATTAATGTACGTGACGAATTATTGAAATTTCACAATACATGGTATTCATCAAATATTATGGCGCTGAGTGTACTTGGAAAAGAAAATCTTGATGATCTTGAAGCAATGGTGATAAAAATGTTTGCTGAGATCGAAAATAAAAATGTTGCTGCACCAGAATGGCCTGAACATCCATTTAATAATAATCATTTTGGGCATAAATGGTTTATTGTACCAATAAAAGATATTAGAACATTAAAATTGATTTTTCCACTGCCAGATTTGCGTAAATATTATCGTTCGAGTCCTGCTCTGTATATGTCACATTTACTTGGTCATGAAGGCAACGGTTCATTGTTGTCTGCGTTGAAAAAAGCTGGCTGGAGCAATTCATTATATGCTGGCAGCCGAACAGCTGCACGGGGTAATTGCAACTTTTTTGATATTATCGTTGACTTGACTGAAGATGGAATTCATCATGTTGATGACATTGTTACATTGACATTCCAATATATTAACATGTTGCGAAGTAAAGGTCCAATTAAATGGATATTTGATGAATGCAAACAAATTTCACAAATGAAATTTGATTTTAAAGAAAATTTACCACAGACAAATTATGTCAAATTAACTGCATATGCATTGCATGAATATCCAATGGAAGAGGTACTCATTGCACCGTGGGTGCCAACAGAATGGCGGCCAGATCTCATTGATAATGTCATGGAACATTTGGTACCGGAAAAAATACGTATACATGTTATGGGCAAAGCGTTTGTTGATATTGCAAGGGAATCCGAATTTTGGTATCAGACTAAATTTGATAAAATTAAAATTTCAGATGAGGTGATTAGAAAATGGACCGCACCAGGATTTAACTCGGATTTGAAAATTCCTGATAAAAATGAATTTATTCCGACGAATTTTGATATTAAAGCTAATGAAAATTCGGAAACAGATGAATATCCAGTCATTATTGAGGATAATCAAATGATGAGAGTTTGGTTTAAACAAGATGATGAATACCTTGTACCAAAAGTCTATTCACTTTTCGATTTTGCTAGTCCACTTATATTTATGGATCCAATTAGCTATAATTTGACTTCTCTCTATATTCAATTGTTCGAAGATGCATTAACTGAATATAGGTACAATGCAAATCTTGCTGGGTTGGGTTGGCAATTTACAACTGGTAAATATGGAGTAATTTTAGTGGTTGGAGGTTATCATGATAAATATCAAATTTGTTTGAGGGAAATCATTCACAAGATGGTTAATTTTACTATTGATAAGCAACGATTCGATATATTGAAAGAAAACTATGTAAGAAGTTTGAAAAATTTTGAAGCTGAACAGCCGTACCAACATGCAGCTCATTATCTTGCAGTATTATTGGCTGAACAAGTTTGGACAAACGATGAATTGCTTGATATATCTGATTACATCACAATTGAACGACTTGAAGACTTTGTACCACGATTATTGAACAAAATGTATATTGAATGTTTAGTGCATGGTAATTTAACAAAATCTGAAGCTTTAGAAGCCGTTAAAATAGTTGAATCAGAATTAACTCAAGCTGGTAAGCTAAGAATGATTCCATTATTGCCACAACAACTCATGTTGCCTCGTGAAATAAGTCTCGAAGATGGCTGCAATTATTTATGTGAGATTGAGAATAACGTTCATAAATCGTCGTGCACTGAAGTATATTATCAATGTGGTTTGCAGTCAATTGAGTCGAACATAAATTTAAAATTACTAGAACTAATGATTGAAAAGCCATGTTTCAATACGTTACGTACAAAAGAACAATTAGGTTATATTGTCTGCAGTGGAATTTATGGGACCAACGCTCAAGGATTAAAAGTTACTGTACAAAGTGATCGTCATCCACAATATGTTGAAGACAGAATTGAAGCATTTATGGAAACAATGTTGGTAAGTTATTATTGATTATAATTATTTTGTTATTTATTACATTTATTCTTTGTTATGAATCATGTTGATATTCTTTATTTTCTTATGTGGTTTTAGGAGGGTTTAACAAATATGTCAGAGGAAGAATTCAATAGACATAAAGCATCATTGGCAATGTTAAGACTTGAAGAACCAGAAATAATGTTTACATTAACATCAGATTTCTGGAGTGAAATAATAAATCAACAATATAATTTCGATCGTGCTAGTATAGAAATTCCTTATTTAATGACGATTACGAAAGAACAAATTCTTTCGTTTTTCAAGGTTTTTATATGATTTTAAGGTTATGCATATTGAATTTGTTACAGTTTTATTTATTTATATTTGTTATTTCTTAGGAAATGATACATCGTAAATCGCCAACTAGACGAAAATTAGCAATTCATATTGTTTCAACGGCGAATGGTGGTGCTGGATTGGAAGAAACAAATGTTGATAAAAATGTTGAGTCAGTAAATCACATTTCTTCTTTACCAACTCGAGTCACGGACATTATTGCATTTAAATCAAGTCAATCATTGTATCCATTGTTGAAACCTTTTGGAAACGTTCCACGAAAAGGTCAACGCTGTAAATTGTGATAGGTAATTGTATAAAATTCAAACATTATACAGTTTTTCCTTCATTTAAATTTAGCAAGGCCATTAAATCTATTACTCACTGATCCATCAACTGAAGCATATATTTTGCTTTCTACACCAATTATTGACATTAATGAAATGACTAGTTTAATAAATGCAAACTGAAGACTACTAATTATTACCAGTAAAATTCATATTGTTCAATTCAACTTTCAACCTAAGTCACTACATAGCTCAAGTAATGTACAAATTTCATCAATTTAAACCTCAGTTAATTTTAGTCTAAGTAACTCTATAAAGATCACAGAGTATTCAATAATATTTGATAGCAAATCTTAAAACAATCATTGGTTTAAACAATTTTTATTCATTTAAATGTCTTGTAAAATATAAAAGTGAAGTTAAACCATAGTAATATCAAGAGACACGATCGTGTTAAAATGTTGCATCGGCTGCAATTTTTATAAACAATTCACAACATATATATTTAATATGAAAGTAAAATACAGTATGCTTTAAACAAATAAAACACAAGATTTTTCAAAAATTATGAATACACTATCACAAACATGATTTCTCGACTAAAAGTGTTTGCAATAAATGAATTTTTCTACAGTATATGGATGAATAAATTTTGATGAATTGGAGGTTAAAATTCTTTGAAAAATTTCAATTTTTCAATAATCAACTGGTAAAAAATTTTTCATATTACCCACTTCTGCGATATAATATTAGTCTCAATTAATTAATTTTTTTCTCAGGTTTAAATCTTATCGGCCCCAAGGATCATTTATCCAGATTTCCCTCAATTTAATATCATTAATTTAATAAACAAATAAATGAAATGTCATTCATATCTCAATCAAACACTGCATATACTAGACATAATTTTATTTATTGCAATAATTAATCAAAAGAAATTCACAACAGTTACAAATGTTGTATAAACTATCAATAAAAAAGTACACCAACAATTACCATAAAAGGACAACATAAACTCTGTACAATAATTAAATTAATTGCTCAATAACTGATTAACTCTTGGAGTCCGTATGTAAAATCAATGGATGAATGTTCATCGTCCTTTTAGACAGTTTTAGGCTGGAAACAAAATTGCATATAATTACATATTTCATTCATTTTGAGGTTATAAAACTTATTTTCTGTAGTAATTTACCTTTTGCTCGGATAAAAATTAAACAAATGACCTTATTCACCTAGCTCAAGCCTCAAGTGAACAACTGAGGTCACTGGCACAATAAAATCCATTATTAATCTCAATTTCAAAAATGATTTCTATGCTATACCAAATGAATTTTTAGTATAGTGTCGATGTCTATCCATAGTTGAAGTTATTTGAGTATAGTTTCGGGGAAAAACTATACTTAAGTATTTTCGTAATGATGAATTATTTACATTATATAGATATTTACAAATAGATTCAATACTGAGAAATAATTTTGTTTGATTGTGTATGTATTGGCTAAACTAAATACATATGTATGTTTATCATTTTAATATATCATTTTGCTTTACTATAACTATAGTGAAGTGTAGAATGATACAATAGATACTAAATATGAACAGTTTGTCGATGATTCATCACATTCAAAATAATACATCGCACCTTCGAATATTCCAATGCATTGTGTACTATTTACTTGAATCTAAATACGTAAGGCCACAACTTAAATCCATATATCTAGACATTTCATTTCTATTGTCGTCCAACGGATTGAAAAAAGAAAAACAAACTATCGAAGGATGGTAAAGTCAAAATCGTAATTGATTGAAAGAATAATTGACAGTATTTCAACTAGAAAAAAATGAAAACAATATACGAAATTTTGATCGAATTGTTATTGAGTTTTGAATGTGATTCAACTGTGTATTTGAAATTATGGAACTTGATTCATCTGTACAAAAGATACAAATAATTTGAGTGCTCTTATATTTATTCCTATTTATATTTTGATTGTTCAACATATCCAAATTCCAAAATTAGTCAAAATGAATGTAAACAAATGAACGAATAAACAAATAAACATCCCTACCATCTATCCATTCCATTATCTACGTCATTTTCACCAATGAACAATTGAAAAATATAATTACTCCTTCTACATTTATTATCCTCTCCACAGTGTTTGTCGCTTTCAACATCAAACTTTCAAGCAATAAACATATATTACAACTTCAAAACCGTCAATGTAAAAATTTATAATGGATAAAAAAAAGATAATTTAATGCTGAATTGAAATATAAAATCAAATCTTTCTTCTTAATTATAACTGTAAGTCTGTAACAGCTACTTTACAAAAGACAGTTTTCTTCATCAGTTGGCGAAGCAAACATGACAACAATCAATAAGAATAGTGTGAAAGAGCGTTATGATTCAATTGAAAAATCACCAAATGACAAGAGACTTTATCGTGGTTTAATATTGAACAATGAAATGAAGGTACTTTTAATAAGTGATCCAACAACGGATAAAAGTGCAGCGGCTTTGAATGTACAAGTTGGTGAGTATAATTTATAAATTATCTAAACAAATGATTTATTATGATTATTTTATATTACTGCAAATTATTCATTTTTCAGGACATTTCAGTGATCCCGATGAATTACCAGGACTGGCACATTTTTGTGAACACATGTTCTTTTCAGGAAGTGCAAAATATCCAGATTTGGATGAATATCCTTCATATTTATGGCAACATGGCGGTATCACGAATTCAGAAACTTGTTTAGATTCTACAAATTATTATTTTGACATAACTCCAGAATATTTAGAGGGTGCATTGGACAGATTTTCCCAATTTTTTTTATCGCCATTATTTACCGAATCAACCATTGAATTAGAAATAAATACTGTCAATTCAGTGTATAAAAAATATATTGCAGATGATGTTTGGCGTGTATATCAATTGGATAAATCATCAGCAAATCCAAATCATCCATATTCAAAATTTGGTACTGGCAATCGTTTTACATTGGATGTGACACCTAGAAAAAAGGGAATTAATATACGTGACGAATTATTAAAATTTCACAATACATGGTATTCATCAAATATTATGGCGCTAAGTGTACTTGGAAAAGAAAATCTTGATGATCTTGAAGCAATGGTGATAAAAATGTTTGCTGAGGTCAAAAATAAAAATGTTGCTGCACCAGAATGGCCTGAACATCCATTTGATAATAATCAGTTTGGGCATAAATGGTTGATTGTGCCAATAAAAGATATTAGAAAATTAAAAATGATTTTTCCACTGCCAGATTTAAGCAAATATTATCGTTCAAATCCTGGTATGTACATGACGCATTTACTTGGTCATGAAAGCAACGATTCATTGTTGTCTGCGTTGGAAAAAGCTGGCTGGAGCAATTCATTACTTGCGGGCATTCAAAAACTCGCACGAGGTAATTGCAATTTTTTTTATATTAACGTTGACTTGACTGAAGATGGGATTCATCATGTTGATGATATTGTTACATTAACTTTTCAATATATCAATATGTTGCGAAGTGAAGGTCCAATTAAATGGATATTTGATGAATGCAAACAAATATCACAAATGAAATTTGATTTTAAGGAAAAATCACCACCGACAAGTTATGTTTATTCAACTGTTTATGCATTGCATGAATATCCAATGGAAGAAGTACTCATTGCACCGTGTGTGCCAACAGAATGGCGGCCAGATCTCATTGATAATGTCATGGAACATTTGGTACCGGAAAAAATACGTATACATGTTGTGGGCAAAGCGTTTGCTGATATTGCAAAAGAGTCCGAATTTTGGTATCAGACTAAATTTGATAAAATCAAAATTTCAGATGAGTTGATTAGAAAATGGACTGCACCAGGATTTAATTCAGATTTAAAAATTCCTGATAAAAATGAATTTATTTCGACAAATTTTGATATTAAAGTTAATGAAAATTCGAAAATTGATAAATATCCAGTTATTATTGAAGATAATCAATTGATGAGAGTTTGGTTCAAACAAGATGATGAATTCCGTATACCAAAAGTCAATTCATTTATCGTTTTTGCTAGTCCACTGGTATATATGGATCCAATCAGTTATAATTTGGCTGCTATGTATGTTGAATTGTTCAGAGAATCTTTAACTGAATATACGTACAATGCAACTCTTGCTGATATGGGTTGGAACTTAATGGCTGGTAAAAACGGAATTATTTTAGTTTTTGGAGGTTATCATGATAAATATCAAATTTTATTGAGGAAAATTATTCACAAGATGGTGAATTTAACCATAGATGAACAACGTTTTGACATATTGAAAGAAAATTATATAAGAAATTTGGAAAATTTTGAAGCTCAACCACTGTACCAACGTGCGGTTTATTATCTTTCATTGTTTTTGGTTGAGAAAGTGTGGACAGTGGATGAATTGCTTGATGCATCTGATTACATAACAATTGAACGACTTGAAGAATTTATACAACAATTATTGAATAAAATGCATATTGAATATTTTGTGCATGGTAATTTAACAAAATCAGAAGCTTTAGAAAACGTTAAAATAGTTGAATCAGAAGTTACTCATGCTGGTAAGCGTAAAATAATTCCATTACCACCACGACAACTCATGTTATATCATGAAATAAGTTTCGAATATGGCTGCCATTATTTATATGTGACTGAGAATAAAGATCATGAATCGTCGTGCACTGAAGTTTATTATCAATGTGGATTGATGTCAACTGAGTCGAACATGAATTTAGAATTACTAGTACAAATAATTGAAAAACCGTGTTTCGAAACATTACATACAAAAGAACAATTAGGTTACATTGTTTCCAGTAGAACTTTTAGGATGAATGAAACTCAAGGATTAATAATTATAGTACAAAGTGATCGTCATCCACAATATGTTGAAGATAGAATTGAATTTTTCATGGAAACAATGTTGGTAAGTTATTATCAATTCAAATTATTTTTCTTTTTTATTTTCTTATTTATTACATTCATTTTTGGTTATCAATTATGTTGATAATCTTTATTTTCTTATGTTTTTTTAGGTGGATTTAACAAATATGTCAGAGGAAGAATTTAATAGACATAAAGCATCATTGGCTGCAAAAAGACTTGAAAAACCAAAAATGATGTATGCATTAACAGAAGTTTTTTGGAATGAAATAATAAATCAAGATTATAAATTTGATCGTGCTAATATAGAAGTTGCTTATTTAATGACGATTACAAAAGAACAAATTATTTCGTTTTTCAAGGTTTTTATATGATTTTGAGGTTATGTATATTCATATTGTATTTGTTAGTTTTATTTATTTGTTTTTGTTATTTTTTAGGAAATGGTACATAGTAAATCGCCAACTAGACGTAAATTATCAGTTCATATTGTTTCAATGGCGAATGGTGGCGCAGAATTGGAAGATGCAAATGCTGAAAAAAATGATGAGACATTAAATCACATTTCTTCTTCACCAACTCGAGTCACGGACATTATTGCATTTAAAGCAAGTCAATCATTGTATCCAATGTTGGAACCTTTTGGAAACATTCCACAAAAAGGGCAACGCTCTAAATTGTGAAGGATAATTGTATAAAATTCAAATTTTACGTCAATTATTATTTTTACATCTAAGACATTTGCTAAGAGAATTGTCACAAAACATACTATAGTTTTCTCTTTATTTTAATTTAGCAGGGCCATTATATCTATTACGCACTGATCTATCAATTGAAGCCTATATTTTACTTTTTACACCGATTATTGACATTAATGAAATTTCTAGTTAAATAAATGCGAATTGAAAACTACAAATTTTTACCAGAAAAATTCATATTGTTCAACTTAATTTTTAACCTGATCACTACATAGCTGAAGTGATGTACAAATTTTAACAATTTAAACCTCAGTTAAATTTTCTTTTGCGAAAGTCCAAGTAATTCTATAAAGATCACAGAATATTGGATAATATTTAACTGAAAATTATATATCAATTATTGGTATAAACAGTTTTTATTCATTTAAATATCTTGTAAAATATAAAAGTGAAGTTAAACGATAGTAATATCAAGAGACACGATCGTGTTAAAATGTTGCATCGGCTGCAATTTCTATAAACAATCCACAACATTTATATTCAATATGAAGTCAAATGCAATATGATTTAAACAAATAAAACATAAGTTTTATGAAAATTATGAATATACTATCACAAACATGATTTCTTAACCAAAAGTGGGTCATAAGCCGTTCAGTGCTGCTGCCTATATTATTTCACTATTTTTTAATAAATTGAAAATATTTATACAAAAATTATTGTACTATCATCGACCATCAGTAATGAAGTAAACGTGTGCAATAAATTAATTTTTCTACAGTATGGATGAATAAATTTTGATGAATTTGAGTTTAGGATTTTTAGCAGGTATCAAAAATGTATGCACCATTGGCAAAAAACTTAAATTTTTCAAACGTCAACTGGTAAAAAAATTTTTATGTTATCCACACCTGTGATATAATAATAGCTTCAATTAATTTATTTTTTCAGGTATATATCCTATATCGTTTTCAAAGATTCATCCACATTTTCGTCAATTTAATATCATAAATTCAATGAACAATTGCAGACAGCGTTTTAATAAATAAAGGCACCATATAAATAACAACAAAAAAGGTACATACTAGCCAACATCCAATTCACAATAAAGTGATCATCAAAATCATTCCACATATAAATCCAATGACAGCAATAACCATGATTGTTAATACAAAAATTAACTCAAATTACTAAAACAAAACAAAAATCTCAATATACATTTTCTACTGTGTGTTTTATATTGAAATTACTTTCAGATAAATAAGTGTTTTTACGATCTGAAATTAAATTTTATGAAAACACAATGAAATGTAGTTAAGTAGTATTACCAAAGTTGTGTCATCTTTACTGATAATTGTACAAAAGTTAATGACATTATGGAAATGAAAATCTAACGATAATTTTTATAATAATTATCGAAGATAAGATAAAATATCCACGTTTAAGACATATCTGATATTTTTAATACGAATTACGACGTATACAATTTTATTGGAATTAGTATCCACTTCCATAACCTCATTCTTTCCTCTCAGGATAGCCAACGGCTAAATTAACACCACAGGATATATCTATTGGTTATTGCAATGCTATTTTTATCATAAGTGCATTTTATTTTCTATCTGAAGCATCAATATATGACTCAACCATCTACTTATATTTTAGATTCAATTAATCAACAATTTCAATTTGTTCATGTTCATCCAATGCCATTGAAAATAATTTTCAAATTATTTGAAATATCAATAATTTAGTTCGCACATAACCTTCAAATATAGATTGTGGATATAATAGATCTCATATCTTTTTTATAAATTATTGTCACTGCTTGGTACAAACATTATTGTAATTTCATCAAGTTATATAAATATAAAATTTAATATTTAATATTCTAAAATTTATTTTGCTTATTTAATATTTAAAAATTACATTCTGTTATAATAGTCAACCAGGTACTTTATATAATTTATTACATAGACTTAATCATTAATTATTTAATGTAATGCTCACTGTCCTTCGTGAGTTGAAAGTCACACACATGAATTGCGAAAGAATATTTAATTATCAATATTGCAATATATATCATGCTATAAAATAAAGAATGTCTCAATATTCACGCAAGAAATAACAGGTTCACTACACTTGAAATATTGCGCGAATTTTGGGACAACTTTTAGAATGTTTTTTTTTTATGTATTCAAAGTTGAAAGCGATTATATGCAAATACTAATTGAGTCTGCATGGAAACCTTCCAGAGCCTCCAGTGTAAAAAGGACAAGTAGCACACTTTTCCTCATTCCAATCTCAACCAAGGATTTCTAGCTAGAAATAAAATTTGCCAAGATCGTTAATTCACAAAGTTTTATTTTTTTTATATAATAATGAAGTTTACGACAGTTTATTTATTTGTATTATCAACTTACAGCCTTGAATTATATTGGAAGACTGGACTGAGAATTAATATTTTGATCAACACGTGGAATTTGAGGCCCGTGTACCATATAAATAGCTGATAAATTTCCGACTTTTATCAGCACATTGAAATAATGATTTATTGACCATTAATAAGATTTATTGATGATTAAGGATCAAATTGTTGATGACACAGCAGAGTTCGTATATTATTTATAATAACTATGTGTAATATAATTATTATTAGTTAATAATGTGCAAATTTATTTCTTTCAGAATATACTGAATGTGTGTATAACCTCAAAAATGACCAAAGTACAATCGTTTTATTGAAATCATTAAAACAAATTAATAAATTATTAATTAATATGATAAAAATGATGAAAATGATAATTTACTGGAAAAATATGTGCATTTTCATTAATTACAAGACAATGTAAAAAATGTTTGAATATATATTATTGAAAGGTTATGTTGACACGTCAAAATTAATTCAAAAAGTTAAATTTAGGTTTGTTGACTATTAATAAATCTTAATTAATACTCATTATATAAATTTGAAATCTACAGTTAATAATTAACATTATTAACAGCTAATTAACTTTTTTTTTTTTCAGGACAAATCAAATATCCACAATTGTGTAAAGGTAATAAAGATAATATTAATTATTATATATTTTTTTAATTCTAAATGCTTATCATATTTAATTAGATTTATTATAAATATTATCAATTTCTTATCGACATTAGCTTTTCTACATTTTTTTTCCATCTTCTCTCTTTATCAAACTCTCGAAAAAATTTTTTTATAAATCTTTATTATTGTATTTACCTTTTCATGATCCCTCCATTGATTTTACGGATTTCATTTTTATCGAATCTTCAGTTTTTACAGTGATTTTCCTTTCTTTTTTTGCTATGAACCTTTTCTATATTTTAATATATTCACAAAAATCCTTTTTTGTCGATTTACTCTTCTATAACTCTTTTATATTTTCCTTCCACCTTTTTGTTTTTTTTTTTTTTGTTTCATCCATTCATTCATTCCTCGCACTAAATTCTTGTTTATCATTTTTCCCTTTTTCAAACATTTTATTATTTATCTCACGTACCTTCATTTTTATTTTATTCTTCCTATAAATATTTCCTTTCATATCTTTTCATCCATTCCAATGTTGCAACTATTTTATTCCCAATATTATTTTCTATTCTCCCAATTTTTTTATACCTTCAAACATGGAATTTTTTTATTATTTCCAACTCTTCATCATTCTATACATTTCATTTATTCTCTCCATTGCATATAATAATTTTTTTTTTCATATTACATTTTTCCTTTTCGATTTCACTCTCTTTCTCCAGTTTATTATTTCATACACGCATTAAAAAATGCATATATAAATCTTCATAGCAACGATTAAATTGCATAATTCCAACACTACCAGTTAGGGGATGATGAGCCTGCGCATAAGGGATGATTGGGATACTACTAGGAGCATTTGAACGGATGTGAATTCAGTACAAGTCGAGACATTCGTGAGATAAGTCGCAATTTTTTCATATCAACAATATTTATAAAGAAAAAAAAAAAAACATAACCTCACTTTAAAAAAATTCAAATTAAATTTATTACATCAAATAATTTTTTACTAATATAATTTTAATCTTAAACACTAAATATTTCTTTACATGTTAATGTTTTTTAGGAAAAATATTAACCATTCAGTCAATCAAGAAGTGAATCTACAGGTGCTAACAAAAAGTTTTTCCATTTCAAATTGTGATGTAAACAAAACTAAAAAATCTTCGTGATCTGATATAATTAATCATCATTATATTAATAATTAATTTCATTCATCATGATAACAATGTGATTGTATGAATTATAAATTAATAATGATCATGTGTTGTTAATTAAAATATTAAAAATACTAAAAAAAGTGAACGGAAAAATTGAAGAAAATTAAATTAAATAAAAATGCAATCAACTCGTAAAGATTTGGATTCAATTCCTGATCAGTATCTTGAGACAATTGCACATTATTTAATGGGCTTAAGAAATTTGTCCAAAGAAGAGGATTTGTCAAAGCCTCAATTACGTCCCTCTGTAATTAATATTTATCCATTGTTCATTATTTTTTATGCTATTTTAATTATTATTGGAATAATTTCAAATATAGCAATGATAATTCATATTGTTCGACATAAATTATATCATGATCCAACCAATGCATATTTAATAAACATTGCTATATCAGATATAACTAAATGCATCTTCGTTTTGCCAATTACTTTGACAATATTACTTATTCAAAATTGGATATTTGGAAGATTTCTGTGCTTTTTTCTACCGATGATGCAGGTAAAAATTTATTTATACATTCAAATTATTTAGTTATATAATATTTCATCGTCTTTATAATATTTTTTCCATTTAGATTCATCAATTTATTATTATATTATATAATTTATCAGAACGATAAATCAAAAAATTATTAAATAAAATAAATTCATTTGTTTTTTTTTATTCTCATACACATTAAATATAATTTAATATTTATGCACATATTTATTTGGAGTATATAATAAAAAGTTATGAATTTATCAATGGAAATTTATGAAAAGAAAAAAATTAATTAACAATTTATTTACAAGTTATTCAAGTTATTTTTATTTAATTGTAACTGACGTCTGTGAATTAATTATTCAAGAGAATTAATTAACGAACCATCGTAAAATGCATCGTTGAACACATAAGAAAATTGCAATAAATAATAAACAACAAAATAAATCCAGGTGAATTGTACTAAAAAAAAAAAATCTCAATGTGCAAATTTTAACGTTAATTATTTTTCTCCATTAAAAATTGCTAATCAAAAGCTTTAGAATTTTATTTTTTATTCTCCATTGTAATAATAAAGTTACTTAATAAATTACAGTTTCAATTATTTTCATTATGCTCATTATATTTTTATTCATATTTTGATGTTTCAATTTATATTTTATATTTATCTTTCTTCAATTCATTTATTAATTTATTTATTTACTTTATTGATGGTATATATGAATGCAATTGAAACTGGGTTTATTTGTTTTGTTTTCATCCTCAGGATTTCCCTGATATATCAAATTGTAATGTGCTCATCAATGCAAGCTCGCATATAGGAAACAATACACAGGAAGCTTTATGATACACTCGTGTTTGTATATATCCAAGGGCAATATATGAACGGAAATGAATTTCATCCTTTCAATATCATGTACATTAATTGTATAATTTACATCTGATGTCATAGCAACAAATGAATTTTAGTCGTTGGAGTGACATAATTAAAACAATTCGATACAAAACAACAAATTCAAAAGTGAAAACTGTAGATTAATTAAATCAAAATTTAATTCTTGTATTGTTATGTATTACAAAACAATTTTCATTATTTTCTTTATCTTTAGTTTATTGCAGAATCCAATTATTATTATCATTCTATATTCAAATATTTATATTTAAATAAATATTCATCATCTTTTTTAGTTTTATAATAACTTCATCCATATTCAGTATGAAAATATACAGAATAAATTAATGTTCAAAACAAAATTGTTTTAAAACTTTCTGTAGCTTCAGGTGAATCATATAAATTGTTTATAAAGTATATATGTATATTCAAGTAAATATTTTCAGGTAAATTTATTGTTGAATATATAAATAATACATAGTAATTAATCATTTTTTTAATATTTATTTAATACGCTGAAACTTTTTTAATTTTCCCTCTTTAAGTTGCGTTAACATTGAATACTTTTTTTGTTTTTGAGGTTATAAAATATGGAAATATTTTATTAAATTATATTAAACAAAAATATAGAAATATTTCAAGGTAAAGAGGAGTAGTAAGAAACATTTTCTCAATTTTTTTCCTTCAGGAGTATTCAAAAATTGAAACAAAAAAACTTTTCCAAAATAAATCTGCCTTATATAGACAAAATTTGTTTCTCGTATTATGATAAAAAATAGAAATATATACATGTGTAGTAAGTCAATAACATGATTATTATCGATGTTATTTATGATAGTTGATGAAATCTTGGCTGATCTGCTTTTTTTTTTTTGCGCTACGTCAGCAGTTTTTTTTTTTTCCCCAAGTTGTAATTAAATATAACCGACCAAGTGGCGCCACGAATAATCGACACATCATTATTCTCATTGACTTTACCCATATACAGTTAAACCTCTTATAATGTTGTATATCAAGGGTTTGTAATTCAATTCTGAAAAAAAAAAAAAAAAAACAATAATAAGTCGAGGGTTGACGCGAAATTTGTATATTATTTCCCCTCTTTGGGAGCAATATCAAGATGCGACACCACTGGGGGTTTGATTGTACATAAAAAAAACTATATAAATACATAAAAAACAGATAGAATAAAAATTTTCATGTAAAAATCCACTAGAAATTTGTATTGAAACTTTTTTTATAGATCTAAACAAAAGTTAGGTTAAGTCAACACAATATGAATATTTATCAATCAACATTATCCATAATTTAAGGACGTTCATTCGCTACGCTAGAGTCAAATGAGTACTAATTTTTTATAAAATTTATTCGAAGCTTGAAAAAATTTATAAAATATATTAATAATTTTTCAATGATTTATAATTTTTTTTTATATGTACTAATTATTTTTAAGGTATTTATTTTAAAAAATCAGTTAATCCACATTAAAAATTGATTTGACTCCATTTATCAAAATTTACCAAAACAGTTTTAATTATCTTTATTAAAATAATTAATATTTAATTTAAACATTCGTCAACACCAGTTTTTTTGTGGAGTTATATAAACTCCATATTTCAAAGAATATTTTTAAACATTATTTATTATTGTATCTACTCATACAATATACTTATTGTAATTTTAAATACATAAAAATGCTAATTTTTCATAAAGCTCTATGTTAAAAATTTGATTTTTGATCTTTAATAACTTTCTGAAATACTCAATAAAGCGTTTTGAATTTCCAAGGGTAGATAACAAAATGATTTAACTTATTAAAACTATAAATTAATATTTTTATCTACTAAAAAGTTTCACTAATGAATCGTCCTTATAACAGACAAAAATTTTATTTCAGATTCAACATAAAATACCATCAATTCTACACAAATCAATCCATCACCTTCAACACAAACTCCTGAATTAAAATGCGAAATAAAATTGATCAATTAAAACTAACCAACAAAAATTTTTCCTAAACAATCACACAAAATATTCAACTGTATATTTCATACTAACAAAAAAAAAATCTATACAATTTATCAAACAAATTTTACGCTTCCGATGATTCAATTTTATCATGCACTTGGCAACAACAAAGAAAAATATAAAAATAAAACCAGAGCAATGGAATATAATACATACATACATACATACATACAGGAATGAATTTTGTTCAGAAGCTATTTGTCACTATGGATACAATTCGCAATTGACCGATATATTCTCTTTCTATTCTTTTTATCATTATTATTCTTATGTTAGTTATTCTATTATTACAGGATATTCCAATCCATGTATCAATGATGACACATTTTCTGATAGCTGGTGATAGATATCGATTATTGAGGGATCCAAGAAAGCCAAGAATACCAGCTTTTGTATGTGCACTTGGAGCATGGGTTTTTGCTGTTTGCATTGTGTTACCATATCCTATTTATACTACTTATCTCGACCTCGAAGTAAGTCATTTATAGCTGTATATATTAAAATAAATTATCTATTGACTACAAACCAAAGGATCGCAATACACACACAGAAAATAAATGAAGATTGTTTTTTAAATTGTATTTTATCAGACAAAGAAATTTAATTATTCAATGTTGAATAATTTCTTTGTCAATTTACATTCAGATGTAATTTATTTATTTGTTTTATTTTATTTTTGTTAGGACTATAAGAAAGATCACTTTCATGGACTTGGCCTTTGTCTTGGAAATCTTATTGATGATATACAACAGTACATGAGGGGTTTATTTTTAATTACGTAAATATACATGTATATAGTTTGAAAGTGGAAATATTATTTTCTTTTGTTATGCATTCAATGTTGGAGGAGTAAATGGAATGTAAACATTGTGTGCGATTGCAGATATATCGCGCCATTAACGATAACGGCCTACATTTATGTAAAAGCAAGCAGAGAGTTGCAGAATCAAGAAGAACCCTTTCCTGTTACAATGTTTGAGACACGAACAAAAGCTTCCTCACGACATAACAGCGACACCAGTAATGACGTCATGTTTGTATTTATTTTTATCATTTTGGTAAAATTGTGTAGGATATTATGGTGGGTTTGAAGATAGAAGCTTTGGTATTTGTTCAATTTTTATCAGTGCAATACTTCAAAGGTCTTTTTAAAAATTAGAAAGTTAATTCATTAGAAATAAAATTTTTTTTTATTTATAATTGTTGATTGACAAATGTTAATTTATATATTCATGCTTTGAGGAAAAAGATTACTAGAAAAAGAAACGGTTTACAATAACATAACCTTAAAAACATTCATAATTTATCATAAAATACAATAATTTAAATTAGTAAAGTCTGTTTTACATTCGAAATAATGATTTTGTTTGAGGTTATGTTTTTTTAGGTAGGGTTTTTTTTAAATAAAAATTGTGGAAATGCATTTAATAATAAAATTTATCAAATATTACGACGTAATAAAATACCAAAGCTTTTTCCTCATATAAATTTCTAATATTAATCAATAAATTTTCAGAATAAATTCTTTGCCATTATCAAAACTATAATTCATCATTGACAATTTCATAACTAATGTTTAATTAATTTCACGTGGAGAATAATTATATTTTCACTTCTATAAATATAATACATATATATATCTATTTCCTGTTAGGTCGTTTCGTGATGGAAAACATCAAAGTGAAAGTTTAACAACTACTGGGACAATGGGAATCTCTGGATTGTCAACGGTTTACGATTTATATGAAACAGAATTGGATGTACGAAAGGAAAAACGTAATCAAAAGTACTTGATCTTCATGGTGTCGGTTTTCGCCATTTTACTATGTCCATTAATGGTGTTAAGGTATTTTAAAAGTTCTTTTTTCTTGATCTTTTTATTCTAAGATAATTTTTCCAATGAATATAAAAATCCATATTACTTTGAAATAGATACAAAAAAAACTAAATAAATACATAAAAAACATGTACAATAAAATATTTTATGTAAAAGTCCACTGGAAATTTGTGTTGAAATTTTTTTTATAGAATATCTAAACAAAAGTTAGGTTAAGTCAACACTTAATATTTATCAATCAACAATATCCATAATTTAACAGATAAAAATATGTTTGTTTATAATATCAGTAATGTGTATTATAAATATTCATTTATTTAACAAAAGTAATATACATTAAATTGACATATTTATTTATTTATTTACAATTATTGATAAAGATAAATATTCGATTTAAAAAATTAATGCAAGTTGCATTGGGAAAATAAAATATTGACGTGGATTTATTTTAGTTATCTTTAAAGCAATCAAAAGACTTTTTTTCTCGTACTTCCGGGTGATTATTTTATGTTTTTCATGTCACTATAAAAAAGTTCTTAAAGTTTATTTGATGAGAGAAAAAAATTGAGCTCTTGAATTATTTTTTTTTTCATCAAAAATCAATCATGATATTAAATAATATTTTAAATATTAATTTCAAATTAATTGTTTATTAAAATTACACAACAATAATATAGATTATTTATAATTATAAATAAATATATACGTACGTATATTAAATTAATTCATAGAAATATTAATTAATATTTTTACTAAATACGAAAAATAAAATCGGGAATTAAATAAAATTTATTTTTCTCAATTCTTCTATTGAATAAATTTCTATTTCTAGTGCATAAAAATTCATATCGGATTATTATATTCAAACTTGACGAGTACATACGTAAATCGGATAAAATTAAACGTGGGAATATTAATGTCCTGGGGCTTTCAATATATTTTCTTGATGAATGAGAGACACAAGAGATAATAACGAAGAAATTTCATCAACATGCACACAATTTTGCACGATCGAATATTATTTACATGAGATATTGCTTTATATATTATCCATACAAATATTATCAATAAATCTAATTTACATTTAATTTTAAATTCATGAATAAACCTGAATCAATATTTAAAATATTTTTGCATAAATATAAATTAATAAAATATCAAAACGATATTGAATTATTTGTTTATCTTTTACTTCGAATAAATAATTCATTTTATTGACTTTATTAAAAAAGTTTTTTATACTTTAAGCTAATATATAAAAAAATACATTAATATTTTATCTCATAATATTTCAATAAAAATAAAAATTGATAAAATTTATTCACTAGCTCTTAAAATTATTAACAAAAACTAATAGCAAATATTGTTTTATGATCATATTATTATTAAAATTATTATTAATATTATCAATTGATTGATTTACAAATTTTATTGGACTTTAATATAATTTTTTGGATATAGAAAAATTGTTTTAATGAAAAAATTCCGAAAAATTTTCATTCATTTATTTATATACCTTCGTTTATTTCATTTAAAAAATATGCATGGAATATTTTATTGCTCGCTCCAATAACCAATTATATAAACCATTGAAACCAGTGCACATCAATTTATATTTATATATTTGTAAATATAAATTCTAATAGAATTTCGTTATAAATTTTATTTCAATGCTGTAATAGAAATTCCTGATACAATACAGTAGATTTCTATATACATGTTCAACGATACAAAGGGTGAAATATATTATTTGTGTTGAGACGAGGGAATTGCTCTCAAGGGTATCAAGGAAATGACAAAAAAAAAAAATATAATAAATAAATAAAAAAAAAAAAAAAAAAGGCTGTATGTACATTCCTGATTCATGTTAAAAGCATTCTCGTGTATATTTTCGGCTTGTATCATTGTTGCTATTTTGTCGGTGTGTATAATAATAATATTTAGGGGTTTGTAAACTATTTCATATGGGTCACTAGTGCAAAATTACAAAATCCAGATAAATGTACATAACCTTATCCCAATCGATTTTATAAATGTATAAAAAAGACAAAAATTTATACATCTAAATATTACTTGATGTTACAATTATTCATAACATTATTTTATCTTAAAATACAATAAACATGAGGTAGATTAATGTTTAATAATGTAATATACTTGTGAAATTGTAATGTGATATTATTTTATCTAAGTATTTGCAAGACTGTGGGAGAAAATGAGATTAAAAGTATTTTATTCCTTCGCAAAGTTGAGTTTGTTGTTCAACTCAAGTTATCTAAACACAAACACATATGTATATTATACATATATACATGCATATGTATGTATTATATATAAGTGAATATATATGTATGAAATATAAATATATAAAGTAATGTATAAAAGAAAAGATGGGAAAACTTTTGGATATCGTGACTTGTTTTAGCTTGATATTGTGAGGTTATGTTTGATCATCTGCTGTTTTTCTCATCAGATATTTTTCTGGTTTATTTATAGACTTGCAAAGCTTGCATTAGTGGAAACTTATGAAAACAGTGGACATTTTGACATCACTTATACAATGTTTGTTTGGCTTGGATTTTCATCAACTGTAACAACACCATTTCTCTACGCATCTTGGCAAATGAGTAGGTATGTTAAAGAAAAAAAAAAACAATATTATCAATTAGCTGATTACATTTTAATGAATTATTAAAATACGAGTGAGTATATATCAATTGTTTATTGTTTTACAATAATTATTAGGAATATACAATGCATTGAAAACCATGAAAATAGTTTAATTTAATTAACTGCCTTTTTTTTTTATTTTAGATCAGCATAAATTATTTCCATTTGACTTAACATAATTACATTTCTTTTTTTTTTTTTTTTTATATTTATCACTGTTTATATTATCTTAAATTATAACTAAATAATGTTATATTGACAGTGAACAAAATTCAACACTTTTTATTATTTATTCATTCCTTGACATGTGATGATTACACACTTGACATTGCTTTTTATTTTCTTAAATAATATTCAAATATCTAAAATTTATTGAGCGTGCAAACATCTCATATCCATCTTCATACATATACATATAATAATCACAAAGGTCATCGTATATAAAATGTTAAATCGAGTATAAAATAAAGTTCATTGAACTTATTGCACGCCTCAATTGACAATAATATCACATAATATATTATTGAGTTTTCATTATCATTACGCTTCACTTATAATCGATTCACTCATGTGTAATCAAGAATTTTATTACAAAAAAAAAACTCATAAATATACAGCATAATAAAAAAGAAAATATATATACTATTATAATAAATTTTTATTGTCATCATATAAATATTTTATGCTCATCACAATGAGGTTATGTTTGGATTTTCTATCAAATTTATAGAATTTTTATTTTCCAATATATAAAAGCACTTTCATTGAAGAATTTTTTTTTTTGCATTATAAATATATTTATCCAATATAATTCATTATAATTATATAAGTATTTAATATTTATCTGAAGAATACACATAAAATTCTGATGTGCAAAAATGAAGGAAAAAATGTATATAAATTATTAATAACAGCAATTTTGTGTAATGAAATGATTCAGTAAAATGCGGGTAAAATTGAATTTTCTTGGTGGGTAATAAAGGCAAATTACTTCAATATAAAGTCGTTGAGATAATTTCCTACGGCTGCAATTAAATCTTCCCACGATCAATGAGTTTAATATCCTTTTTGTAGTCTATATATTAAATGGATCAATACTATAAGCAGAAATGCAAAAATAACCTAAAAACTGTAAAAAACTGGTATTTGTAGTACTAGGAAACAAAAGTCCAAAGCTGTTTTTGTTGGTTATGTAGACTTTGGGAGAAATGTAAAGAGTCATAAAGACTTTATCAATTAAAAAACATAACCTATAAACACGAATGTACTTGGTTTAAATTATTAGTCAAAAAATTACATCACAAATAAAAAATACCCTCAAGTATTTATATAATATTTATAATTTGATGCGACGACGTAGATAAATTTTTATTGAGCACTTAATTCGCAGCTGCGTTTTATAACTATCAAGTTGCTATTTATCATTTATATTTTCAATAACTAAATTTTTTTTTTAGTACGTTGATTAATGGCTGTTGGAGGTTCTTGTTTGTTTTTTTTTTTGTTTGAAATTCTCTTTATAAATAATAAATATTACAATTTTTATAGGCCAACAAAGGAGCGTTTGAAGAGTTACTTTCAATCATCAAGTCGACGATTAACATTAGCTTGCGAAGAGGGTGTAAAAAGATCAACACGCCACGTTCATGATCATGTTGGCGTTGCAAATGTTGCTTACACTCAGCAAGGACATGCTGACAGTGTGAGTGTAAGTAACGATGAAAAGGAAAATTTACGAGATGGTAATTTGTATCATGCAAGCCCAGACCTGCTTGTTAATGCTTCAGTGCATACAGAATGAAACTTTAGCTAAGTTTCTGAATATAATCCAGTGTATGTTGAATGCTTTTATCGATTATTTATCGATTATTATAAGGAAAGAGCTCTGGTACTTAATCATGTCTTAATATTTAATCAGTCTTGGTGTTGAATAGATTTTTACAATTTTTAGAAACCTCTCAAGTCTTGGACTGATGAAAATTGAACGAGTATTGATGCTTTTACCTTATAATATTTGAGGTTAAGTTTCAATATATACTCTAAAGTATTAATAAATTTGAATGCTACTAAATGTTTCAGTGATATTCATAATTTATAATGTGGCTATTTGTTGTCTATTTAATGTGATAATATCATATTCTATATAATAATCTTCATCAGAGTTATATCATGATAATTATTTTAATTTAATGTCGTGTTAATGTTCGTAAAAGATATATTCATATTAAATAAATAAAATATGATGGAAAGATAGAATTATTAAATGTAGTGATACAATATGTGCAATTGCAAAGCCACGTATAACTCCATCAAATATTTGATTTACTAATGATAAATGATAGGATAAAAAAATGATGAAAAGAATAAAAATGAAAATTGAGTCATAACTGTACGAATGGTTTAAACCGTACTATATAATAAAATACCCAGAGGGAAAATCAAGTCAAGTACGTGTTCAAACGACCAGAATACTGAATTGTATCTCACAAATAGACACAAGGATGAAGGATGTGTCGTTACCATCCCAACGCATCTCTACATTCCAATGAAATTTCAATAATGCCAAAATATTCTACTAGAATTTTCATTTATCCAATAAAAAATATTATACAACGTAATATAATAAATAATAAATTTACATTTATATTTACATAATAATAATAATTATTGATATATAATTGCATTTGTTGTATTAACATATAAAAATGAAATGTAATTATACAATCAAACATAACCTCGAATTTGTTAACGCAATTTGTGTATATATTTGAAATTTGTAAATAAATGTGACAATATTTATTGGAATGATATATAAATCAATTGAATTATTATTATCAAGCACATGTAGAATAAATATTGTATATAAATAAACCAATGTCAATAAAATATATTGGATAAAAACAAATGGAGATGTATATTTGATATGGTACATGATAAAAGTGCTTTTATCTATTTTCCCCCTTTTTGATGATGAGGGTTTGTTACCAAGCGTGAAATGACGTGGCATGAATACACACCAAGAAAGAGGGACAAAATGGAAAGTATATGTATATATGTATATGTATGTGTGTTTGAAAGGGAGGAAGAGAGATCAAGTTCAAAATAAAATAAGACGCCACTACATGTTATTTTATACCACATTGTTGATCCAACGGATTTTACCGCGACAACGTGACTAAAATTCTAAATTTACAGCAATTTAATCTTTATCATATGATTGCAATTTTTTTTCGAACTTTTTTATTTTTTATTTTTTTTTTTTGACTTCACTTTTTTATTGTCAGCATTGAAATATTTGAAATTTTATTTCATAATTTGTGATAGAAAGTATAAAATTAAATGATGAATGTTTGAATTGATGGAAAATTAATTATAGAATTGTTAATTATTAATGGAATTCTATATCGATTTTATGTCTATCAAATTCAAACATTTTATTTAATTTTTAGCGAGAGAATAATTATTAAATTATTGGCGTTTATATTTTATAATTGTTATTTGCGGTGGTAATATTGCCGTTATTTGTTTGGCATTTAAAAAATTTCGTTTATTTTTTATCTTCAGTGAAGAATTTTATTCATGACGTCAGAGGGAAAATATGAAATCGACCAATCAGAGGACGCGAATTTCTTATTGTTATTAATTGCAGTGTGTTTTTTTAGATTGAGAAGAAGACATAACCTCAATTTTTCCGTGGCAGAAAAATTACCATATTATTACCACAAATTTTTGTATAAATACACCAACATTTGTTGCACAATATGCTATTATTTATTATTCAATTCAAACATTTCAATATAAAATTAAATAATTGAAATGAAACAACAAAAAATATTGAAAAAATTGACTTTAAAAGATAAATAAAAACAAAAATATGAATTTAAATATGATTACAAAAACATAACCTCAATTGTTCTACTAGCAGAAAAATATAGCTATGTCATGAATATTTATTATTCAAATGAATCATTTGAATTCAAAATAAAATAAATTAACAGACAATATTGTCAAAATTGGCTTTAAATGGTAAAAGAAAATGAAACTATAAATTCAAGTAACGTATAAAGGTTAAATTATCTGAAGGGTGGTGCATAAAATGCTTTCGCCTTCGAACGCACGATCTTATTATAATGCTCAGTCTGTCGGTTTTGTGCTCGATATTTTTGTCTGAAGGGAAAGTGTCTTTGTAACAATCTATATCCATTTATTTATGCACATCACGTTTTAGAAGTAGAATATACTTCCGTGATATATAACTAACTGCGACCTCGAACATTGTTGGATTAACGATTTGATATTTCATTCGTAATAAAAGTGCTCTGTGAGCACAATATTAGACATTACAATTGCACCCGCTGTTCATTATGATTGTGAGTTGATATAAAATTAAATCAGTCTTCTACATGAAACATGTGTTTATATAAATGTATTAAAAAAAGAAAAATTGATATGAATAAAAAATAATTCATTGTATATATATTTTATAGAATTATTTGGTATTGTTTGGAGTGATTTACGGAATGCAAGTGACAGCCCAACAATCATTTGGAATTAAACCATCAAATATTCTTGGTGGACCTGAACAACATGCGTCATTTAGTTTTATTCGTCCAGGACTAACTCAAACGTCATATTCATTCAATGGACCAAGTTCACATCAAGCATTTAGTTCAAGTATTGGTAATCCTCAATTAGCTCATAGAGTTTTACCCAATGTGGCAAGTGCATTGTCTTACAGGAATCCTGGACTTGGTAATTAATGAATCTAAAATAAAAATTCAATTAGTAAAGTCTGAAATTTAGTTAAATTAAATTAATTTAATTATTATTAATGTCAAGAAAATTGTTCTTTATTGTTAACGATGGATAATTCATTTCTTTAGATAATTCTATTTTATGTTATTTAGGTTATGTTACAAATGGCCCAATATCTACGGCTTTTGCACCATCACAACATTTAATTGGATCACAAATAGCCACACCACAATTGTCTTATAATCAGCTTTCGTTAGATCAAGCTATGGCGCTAGGATATTTGCAACATGGACAATCAGATTTATATCAAAATCAATTGAATCAATTGTTGGCTTTACGTCAAACACAATCGCTACAATTTCCAGTACATCAAAGTCAACCACATTTATCGACACATCAGTCGCAGGTCAATTGTATTTATTATGTAATAAATTTATTTATTTTATTTTCTCCGTCTAACAACTCGCAGAATTTACCCTGCGGGCTTCTCATGCCTTCTCAATGTCCTTGCGTCATTATTGTGAGCAATGTAGGTCAATTCTTTCACAAGTTAACCTTAAAACTCTGTAGACCTTATGTGTTTTTTTATTTTTTAAGATGTCAATCTTGTTTGAATTTTTCTTTTAAACTGGTCAACCTTGTAAGCCAAGGAACGCCCTTTCAATTCTTTTATTTATTGTTTATTGTTTCTTTTCACAGGTTCAGGAACAACATCATGAACATCAGCAACCGCAAAATTTACTTGGCGTCGCTTATTCTTCAGCACCTGCAGTTACACAAGTTAAAATTCATGGCAATGGATATAAATATAATTTCTAACATCTTAATCAACTTTATAACAATTACAAACATAAATATTATATAAATAATCATTTAATTTATTCTATTTTTTTAAATTGGATAATAAAATGAGCAACTGTAATTATAATTGAGGTTAATTTACCACATTATTCGCGTTCTATTTTCGTCAATAATTATGATAAATTAATTTATAACAATTCATTATTGTATAAATAATTTATTGTTGATATTAAATTGATATTTATAATGTTTATACACCAGTTAAAATTAAATTTATTTATAAATAGTCGTCATAAGCCTCGACTCATATAAAATAAAAATAAAACGAGTTTCAAAATGTCGTGAATAAAATTGAAAAAAATCAACAGAACATTATTAATATTTTTTTTAATACATATAATAATATTTAATGTTTGTAATTCAATATAGATTGATCTGAATTTTGGTTAACAAATGTACACATACACATTTAAGTATCTGCCACGCCTAAATAACTGTCGTAATACTGTTCCCCTAAAGAAAAAAAATATAAAATAAAATCCATTCGCTTTTCGACACTCTCATTCTCTTTCTTCCTTCCTCTATATACAAATAATCCACTTCAATACTGTCCTTGTCCTCTCTTTTTTCCTTTCTTTCACTTGCGCTCACTCTCTGCTTTCATCTCCTTGAAGTGAAAAAATTTGCCTGATTATCTTCAACATATCCCACATGTATATTATACACTCCCTCTTTCAAAGACCAAAGACTTTAATATTTTCGAAACATTACTACCCTTTCCCAATCCTCGTTTCATATAAATAACGATCTGTAAAGTAACAATTCGACAGAACTCATTCAGCTCTTCACAAATCAACTGAAGCTAAACTTGAATAATGGCATTCAAAGTGAGTAAAATTAAATTAATAATAAATTTCTAATATTTTAACCTATATTTCTAACCAAACTCCTCCGAAACGACTTGACAGATTTTTATGAAATTTTTTGTGTATATCCGATAGGTCTGAGAATAAGTTGTAAACTATTTTTTATACCCCTAAGTAATAAGGGTGGCTTACCCAAAAATTTTATTTTTTGAACAAAATTTTTTATTTTTATTTTTTTATGATTTGGCATTAAAAATATATACAACCCTCAATTTCAACCCTCCTACCACCAACCCCTATGTTTAAATAGCGATATTAGCATTGTAATAATTCCTTTTTTTTTTTTTTTTCAACTACCAAATATTTTTATATTTTTTTTATAATAATTTAACTACCAAAATATTCACTAAAAATAATTTTTATGTGCAAAACAACATTTGCGGGGTGAGCTAGTAATTATTTATACTTTTTCTTCCACAGTTCATCATCATCGCAGCATTTATTGCAGTGGCACAAGCTGGTGGTCCAGCAGCCTATGACATTGCAACAGCATCAGCTGATTATGCGAGTGTGGCATACACTCAAGAATCAACGCACAAAGGTTTTGGTGGTCAAAATGTTATATCAAGCTTCAGCAAAGCAGTAGATTCACCATACTCATCAGTGCGCGTTAGCAACAATCGTGTGAGCAATGATGGATACTATGCACAAGCATTGGCACCAGCATACGCTTATGCTGCTCATGCACCAGTACTTGCTAAAGCAACATACGCTGCACCAATCCTTACCAAGGCTTATTCACCAGCTTCATCAGTTGCATATTCAAGTATCAGCACTCCAGTAGTTGCCAAGGCAGCTTATGCTCTACCATCATACAGTTATGCTGCACCTGGAGCTCCAATTGTGGCTAAAGCCGCTTACGCTTTGCCATCATACAGTTATGCTGCTGCTGCTCCTGCTCCAGTTGTTGCCAAAGCTGCCTACGCTTTGCCATCATACAATTATGCTGCTGCTGCTGCTCCAGTTGTAGCTAAAGCTGCCTACGCTTTGCCATCATACAGTTATGCTGCTGCTGCTCCAGTTTTAGCCAAAGCTACATATGCTGCACCAGCATACAGTTATCATGCATCAGCTCCACTTGTTGCAAAGACTGCTTATGCTGCTGCTACTCCAATTGTTCATACTAGTTTTGATGGATATGGCATTCATTATGCGTATTAAATTCGATTGATTCCAGTGAAGATATGTTAATTATGACACTCAAACGTTTTATTATTCAAAATTTATCTGCATGGAAACTTCATCTGTGCTGCTGTAATTGAAGATTTAATATGTTGAAATTAATATTGATAGACATATTTTGTATACATATTAATGTATATAGCATTTGTATACAAGAAATAGTGCTAATGTTTTATTTTAGTGATTGTCGTGTCGATTTGTTTTGGTTTTTATTGCAAATAAACTTACTTGATTATCGTATGGCACGTACTTCATTGAAAGACATTAAATAGAAGCTACAATGTGATGTAAATGCAATTTTGTGAATAAAATATACATTTCAGATTATCAAATTATTATTTTTAAATGAATTCTTTATGTGTTTAACCTAACTTTTTTTTTTTATATTCGTTTATTAGTATGTTTGAGCTTTTCAATTGGTTTAAAGGATTTTGTAATATCTTGAAAGTATTTATTTAATGTGATAGAAAATTATTGATGGTTGAATAAGACACGACTTTTTTTTTTTATGTTTGTTATCGAATTTATCCAAAGTTTTTTAATATCTAATCGTGATTAATGAGGTTGGGTATGGGTGGAAAAAATAAGAAGAGAAAAATGATGTATATAATACCGCGACACTTATTGATTTATTTTTTGATTCATTATTCTTCATTGTGAAGTTTTTCTTTCTATAGTCTTTTGTTTTTTTCTAATTGATGAACTTTTCTTGAAACAATATTAGTCGAATTTCCATAATTCATTAAACAAAATGATTAATTTGACAATAAAGTTTGTAATAATTGAATAATATATAGTCTGAATATTTTGCACAAGATAATATTAATATTTAATTGTTATTAATTATCAGAATATAAATTGATTCATGCATATTACATATGCTGTGAATTGATTCTTAATCATATTTATTAGAAGACTATTTAATCATTTTTTTTTCAAGTGAGTCAAATTAAATTATGGCAAAACCTAAACAAATTTATTTAATATTGTTATTCATTTGTTCAATTAGATCTAATAGATAATTATAACTGATGTCTCTATTAATTTGTTTTGGTAATGACTAGAAATATTCTTTCATTACTACAGAAATTTATTTACTCTTCGTTTCCTTCATTCATTTGACGTAGAATCGTGAAATAAGATATTGAAGTATTGAAGACCTGTAAAATAGAGAAAATATAATTAAATCTATATTTCAAAAATATTTATTTTTTATGTTCTTCACTTAAAAGTATTCATATAATCTTACTGAAGTGAATGTATCAAGAGACATTGGAGTGAATTTTCCAACAGTGAGAATACATGGTTTACGTGCTCTTGCTATGATAATTAGCAAAGATTGTCTATATGTTTTGCCTTCATTTGTATATGGTAAACCATACCAGGTTGCTCGATAAGCTGCTTCAGCAATTTCCTGGCTTTCGATAATTATTTCATGACTGGACCAAGAAAATAACAGCAATTGAACCATTGCTGCGACGAGAAATTGTGCACTCAATGTTGTCCGTAAAATGGATGTTTCAACGCCCTGAATAATAAAATAATAAATAAATTCAGTTGAATATTATCTAGCGATGGACATTGATGAACAAATGATAGTGATTTCATGTTCTTGTTAACTGGGATTCAATTTTATGAGTGTATGAGTGAAATGAAAATTATAAAAGTCAATGACAAACCTCTTGTTAACCTAAAAAACTTAGAAAAAAAAATACTAATTAATTTCATGTCAAGTAATAAATAATATATTTTGTGTAAAGCAATTTTGAAAATATTTAAGAACGTTCATTCATGAGACTTTTTAGTAGATAAAATTTTATTTTTTTTTAGTTTTGATAAGTTAAATCATGTAGCTATCTATCCTTGAAAATTCGAAATACTTTATCGATTATTTCAGAAAGTTATTAAAGATCAAAAATCAAATTTTTAACATAGAGCCTTATGAAAAATTAGCATTTTTATGTATTTAAAATTACGAAAAGTATATTGTAAGAGTAGATACAATAATAAATAATGTTTAAATATATTCTTTGAAATATGTAGTTTATATAACTCCACAAAAAAACTGGTGTTGACGAATGTTTGAATTAAATATTAATTATTTTAATAAAGATAATTAAAACTGTTTTGGTAAATTTTGGTAAATGGAGTCAAATCAATTTTCAATGTGGATTAAATGATTTTTTAAAATAAATACCTTAAAATTAATTGGTACATATAAAAAATAATTATAAATCATTATAAAATTAATAATATATTTTACAAATTGTTTCAAGCCTCGAATAAATTTTATAAAAAGTAAGTTCTCATTTGACTCTAGTGTAGCGAATGAACGTGATCCTTAAGGGGGTTTTCCCGTGTAATGGGTTCAAAAAATCGAATTTTCTCTCTGCATATATTGACAAAAGGTTTTCAAGAGGATGAGGAAGGACTTCTTCATGGACCAAACATCGCAGACTGATGGTAAGTTGAGATTTTCATAGTTTTAACCGTACACAAAACTTTGAACGCGTTTTTTTCAAAATTGTATTTTTCAAACTTTCCTCTATCATAACTCGATAACGGTTCAACCGATTTGGTTGAAAGTTATAGAGTAGACTCAACTCATGCAAACGCACGGAATGAACTAGAATAATTCAAAAATTCCGAATATTTCTATCTTTTTCAACACGAAAAAAAAAAACAAAATTTGAATATTTTTTTTTCACAATTTGCCAAATTTAATTTTCGATATTTTCAACTGATTTTAGTTCATTCTATGCATTCAGACTTCTAGATTAAAATGCCGTTTCTAGAGGAAGTCAGCAAACTTTTTTTCGAAACGTGTGTCTTCAAATTAACATAACTTCCGTTGTAATGAAGATTTTTATTTAAAATTCATTTTACAACATCTCAAAACAATGTTGAATAAACAAATAAAAGGTTCAAAGTTTTATCTTTTCATTTGTTTATATCGTTAACTTGGCATGAAAATTATATAAATCCAAATAAAATACTATTTTCATATATTAAATTTGTTGGTTATGTTTGCTGTTTCATATACGAATTATTTTCTCTCTCTTACTAATACCAATTAGTTTAGCATAAGTGTTTCCTTTTCTAACACAAAGATGGGGCTTTTACACAGAATTTCATCTTTTGTTTGAGAAAATAAATAAAAAAGCAAAAAAATGAAATGAAAAGTTTTATAAAATGATTTTTAATAATTTTGCCCGTACTAAATGCTAAGAAATGAAAAGTGATCTCAAATATCTCTAAAATTTTTCGAAAAAAAAAAAAAAATAAATAAATTGCTGATAATTAATTACAATATCACTTTGTTTTTTATAGGTTATGTGAACTTGGCGTCCTTTTATCGTATTTTTTCCAAAAGGATTTCGTTAGATTCATCTTATACATTACCAAAAGAATTTGAAAACCAGAGAAACAAATTTCCAAAACGCTTCCTAAAGTCTGGGCCAGCATTATCGTGCTGAAGAGATTCTCAACTCGTTCCATATAAAGTATAAGAGCTTGATGTTGCTTAACGCAATCACGAAGAACGGCATAAGTTGATGAAGCAATTGTCAATTTGGTAAATGAATCATCATCATCATCATCAGAGTTGACACCTTTCAAATTATTATTGGCACATGAGAGCTGCAATCTACGTTGAAGAATCCTAAATTGTCCAGCTGCATACATATTTGTTGTACAAAGAAACCCAGAAAAACTCGTGGTGCAAACTCCAACACCCATCGCTGCAGCAGACTGATAAATAAACAATTAAAATAAGGTGAAAAATTATCGATTTTATAATTTATATTCATAAATCTAAACGATTTTAACCTCTATTATAAATGCGATTTCATAATAAGGCGTTTTTGTAAATGGTAAATCAAAATACAAGTTGAAAGGAAGCATTCGTTCAGAACTATTTTTTCCAGCTGATTCTAAAATTCATAAAAAAAATCAAAGATTAAATCATATTGAAGAATTATAAAATTATTAAATGAAATAATAATAAACAAACATAACCTCACCAACAATTGGAATACTTAAATACATCCACACGACACATTGCATAAGAAAAATGTGTGTAATGACAATTCTCGTACTTTGACGATTGCATTTATTTAATATTTGAAGTTCAGCAGCTTCATATGATATTTTCCAAAATGTTTTCTGCGTATAAGCATTGAAACTCAAAACTTCATGACGATTAACGACAAACTTTGTCAATTTAACAAGTTCAATAGCAACAGTAATACTAGTAGGTGCATTATACGAAATAGCCTTGACAAATTATCAAAAAAAAAAAAAAAAAGAGAGAACAAATTATAAATAACAATTATTACATGATGAATTAAACAGTTTTATTTATGCAAAAATATAAAATTACTGTTAATTAGAGGAAAGGATTTTAATTTGGAATACTGCTGGTAATTTAGAATATTACATTATAAAAGTATAAGAAAACGCCATCCATTAACGAATACCAGTATTACCGATTACGTATAATGTGAGAGAGCATTAGCAAACAAATTTAGCATCGCTTAAAAAGCAGCCATATTGATAGTGCCGTGATAATAACTGCATCGAAGTAAAAGTGCTATCTATAAAATTTTCAAAGTAAGTAATAAAAAATCTGTTTGCATCTTGAGTGTAACTTATATTTATATATTTATATTTGTACAAATCTATAATTAAGTTTTTCAATTGTAGAAATTAGCGTTTATTTGAAAAATTATTCGTAACACAAAATAATAAAAATATTTTAGGTTACAAATAGGTTATGTTGCTAATTTGGAATGTCGCTCAGGTTGCTAATGTTTGTGATTATTGCAAAGACTACAAAAAAATATAATTGATTTAGATATATAAGCTTGAAGTTGAATTTTTTAACATTTATAGTTGAGATTTAAGTTTAAAAATATTTATATAGTTAATTAAAGTTGATTATTTAGGTGATTGTAATTTGGAATATCCTATTCCAAATTATATTTACATTTTATGATTAAACCAAAATTTATTTTATTTATAATAATCCGAGGCTGTTCATTTTTTTATTTATTTAAATGAAATATAAATTTCTCTAACATTTAATGCGGTTCTTATTTTTTTATTCCAAATTTGCATCTTTTCCTCTATATATTTCAATCGAATTTAATTTATTGAAAATAAATAATTGACATACATGTAAATCACCCCACGAAACATAAAAATCCCAACCTTCTATCATCATAGCTAGAACGACTGTGGCAAAGATGAAAACCAATAATAAATCAGATATAAATTGATCACGTGAATTATCAACAGGCCACATGCCCACAAAACGCATAAAAAATCGCAGTGTCTTCAATGGAAAATGATCATCAATGCCTTTTACCTCAGACATAGCTCGCAAAATGTTTATCTTAAACCTTTATGCCAAGTTTTACACTGATTGGATGATATTCTGAGTAAGTTGAAGCAAAAAAAAATTGAAAAGTTTGATATATACCAATAACTAAATCTCTTTGATCTTTTTTCTCGTGCCTTCTTATTACACTAAAGTGTATTATTTATTTTTTTTCTTTCAGACATCTTATGAAAGACATGGCTGCAGCTTTGTCAATAATTTTTTTTATCAAGAGCTATTATTCATTTAGAACATGCAAGGAATAAATAACGTATTATTCAACATATGGAAATAATAATAGAGGAAGAAAAAAATATTAGAGGGGAAGAAAAAAAATTATATATCCAATATGAAATTAATATACCGGAGGGGATGAATACGACGTATAGCAGGAAAGTTTTATTCTAGCTGACATGCGTGAAAGTTTATACATATAGTCAAACTTGTAGAAGTTGCCATCGACTCTTCAGTCATTGTCTTTTGTGATTTGTTTGAAGAAATTGATATTTTATAACGTTCTTTCACTTTAAGATGGATGAAATATCATTTCAGTTGTACGAAAATTTGTATATAATAATTAAAAACATCATTCAGTTTGATATTTCAGTTGATGAAGTAAGTTTTATTGTAATTTTATTTTTTTATCATTTTATTTTTAATATTTATTTTTTTTTTCAAGTTTGTTATGAATAAATGACGTCATTTGTTTCTCAGTTTTGAAAATAAAAAGTATTTTTATTAAATTTATATTGTTTACAGTTATGATTGGTATTAGTTGATAATTTTGTGTGTTGAGGAATTTTTTAGGACATAAATTTTTATTAATTATATATCATATTTTTTATTTATGTTTAGTTTATAAACAAAATATCTAAATGAATGTACAGTGGTTTATATTATTTATATTTATACTGAATATTTGTATTTTATGAAATATAGTGGCGTGATCTGTTGATTTATTTATCAACTACTGAATGATATCGTGATTTGAGGTTATAGATGGCAAATTACTGACTGAAATAAGCACCAAAATATCATTTTATAATGCGAATGCTGTTTACTTTACCGATTTCGAGCTTATCATTCTTTTTTTAAGATGATTAAGTTCCAAAAATCCCCACTTGTGACGCTAATATATAAATATCAGTAATTTATTGCTGCTTTTTTGCTATAGTTACAGAACTTTGAATTCATTATTTGTTCCTCATGTTTATAATATCAAAGTAATTTGGTTAAAACAAATAAAATATAATAAAAAATGACTAAAGTTCGGAAAGTTAAACGTAGGAAAACATATAAAGTAAGTATTAATCGAAAGCGGTTAAGGAATAAACTACGAAAACTACCGGACATAACATGGTAAGTATTCTAACCTCAAAATATTGTATATTTTTTTTCTTTAAAGATTTATAAATTCATATTAATGTATTACTATTATTATAAATGATAATGTCTTACCAGTCCCCAGGTAAAATCAGCTTGGGATAATAAAAAATCAACGAGAATGAATTTAATCCAAATGGGTTTATCATATGATCCAAACAAATCATTGAAAATCCCTAATGTAAAAAAGGAAATTGTAAAAAATGTCAAACAAACAGCATCAGGTGAATTTATTGAGACGAATGTAGATAGTACAAAACCAAAACGAGTTGCAAAAAAGATTGAAATAGCATTAGCATTAGAAGAAAATGCTAAAGCACCAAGAGAAAGTATGTTCAGATTACCAAATGGCCAAGTACAATTTTTAACTTATCTCATGGACAAATACGATGATGATTATGAAGCAATGGCAAGAGACAAGAAAAATTATTATCAATTAACGTGGAGACAAATAAGATCAAAGATTAATACGTTTAAAGGGATTCCTGAACAATATGCACAATATCTTGTGAAAAAAGGTGAAATTGTTCTGGAAAATGATGAATCATTGGAGTAAACTGGAGCACATTGTATTTTTTTAATGAATTAAATATAGAAGAAAATGAATAAACATTTTAAAAAAATCTTCATTGCTGTTATTAAATACAAAAGAAAAAATTAAAACCAAAAATAAATTTTTAATTCAGTAAAAAAGTTGACGATTTATTGATAATTTCATTTATATATTTCCAGGCAGATGAATTTTATTCTACTAATTTTGATTTATTAGTTCAATAAAACGTTATAAAGCTTTGAACTTTAATCTGAGAAAACATTTATGTCTATTTATCGAATGATATCAAATAAATTTGAAAGATATTTAATAATGACAAGATTAATTTTAGGTTAAATCATTCAAGTGATAATGAAAATCTTCTCAATTCTTTACTGTTATTTTTATATTTATTATTGTAATAACAATTCTTTTTACTGCAATTATATAAAACAAAAATGAAGCATCTTTTACGGAAAATATCTGGAAATGTTTGGTTATGTTACTGTCGTTATTAATCTTATCTTTGATTGTGATGCAAATAAATGCATGACAATATTATAATGAAGTAAGAATGAAAAATAAATTACATTAACATTTTATTTATAGGTTATGTCGAATGTTTTGGTGTTATAACTGAATTATAAAGTTTAACATAACCAAATCAAAATGAGGGTCGTGCCTGCGACTCGAATTTCTATTTCGTTCATTAATTATTTCTTGCTAATTGAAGAAAGTAAATTAAATTTTAAGGAAAAAATATTATTACATAAAATACATATTAATTATTATCATTACTTTTCTTTTTTGATTTTTTTGTGTTGTTTAACTTGTGAAATTCATTTTAAAAAAAATATATATATACGTATTTATATTTATGTTTGATTAAATCAATTAATACCCGTTGATGCGAGGGAAAATATTTTTTTCCTCACCATCTGAATACTCGGATGATGCCAATTATATTTATTAATATTTGGTTCCATTTGTGGTAATGGTCGCGTTTGACATTCAATAACCTCAACTTTATGTTTATGTGGTGAAATGCTATGTAAATCCAATGCTTCTTTGATTTGATCCAACTTCAAGGCATTCGGAACGTCCTAAAATTAATAAATACATAATAAATAAAATGAAAATCAATCGGATTACAATAGTTTTTGTTTATTCTTCACCTGTTTATTAGCAACTACGAGTATTGGAACATTATCCATTCTTGGATCACCCAATAATTGTTTGAGTGTCGATACAGCAAGAAATAATTTATTTGCATCACCAGCATCAACCATAAACACTAAAAGATCAGTGTCTTGAAGAAAATTATTCCAGTGTTCTCTTGTTTTATCTGCGCCACCAACTGAAATACCAAAACATTACAAGAAAAAGATAATACAAAAGCGAATTGAATTATGAAAAAATATTATTTGTTAATATTTGAATGTTCCTCTTTTTTTTTTCAAATTGTTACGTACATTCCCAAATATTAAAAGTGTAGTCGCCTTTTCTCAATCTATAAACAGCAAATCCATCAGTGGGCTTTGGTGGAACTTGATAAAATTCAAGAGTGTCTGTAGCAACTGCTTGATTCATCACCGAAGTTTTTCCAGCACCATCCAGGCCCAAAAGTAATACTCGACGTTCATTGCCATCATCAATCTACATCAATAACCATAAAATTTTTCCATTAAATCATAAATATTCATATGGATATCTACAAACATTTGTAATATTTGAGGTTATGTACAAAGATACATGGTCTAGTACAGAACTATTTACAAATACATATTTGATTTTGATAAATAATAAAAGAATTTAACCTTTGTTATCTCATCAAAGCCTTCATCAATAGCTCTGAGCTCTAATTTTTTCCAATATCGATAAGCAACATAACCTCCAACACAAGCACAACCAATGAAAAATATTTTCTGACCATGACGTGAAATATTAATCACAGAATCCACCATAATGGAATTAAAATTGTCGAAAATTAGACAATTTATCAATAAAAATTAATGTTAAATCCGAAAACATCAGCTGATATTATGAAATTTGTCTTGGCGATGATTCCACTTGATTCAATCAATTATATTAATTTTATTTATGCTTTCCAGGTGTTTGAACGTTGAAAAAGGGTTGAGAGTTTGAGACTTGAGATTGTTGCGAATGAAATAGTATAAAGCAATATCGAATATAATATGCACGTGTATAAAAATAATTAACGCACGCTCTTTTTACAGTATAGGTTAGGTTTTCCTGTGGCGCCAAATAATCATGAATTTAAATATGAAACATTATTTCATTGCATGCATTATTGTTATTGGCTAATGTTCTTTTTTCTTTTCATTGTCATTGATTTTAAAATACAAAATTTAATGAACATGGCTAATGAGAGAATAACCTATCAGATTAAATGTTGTGACGTAAATCCAATATGGCTGAGAATGAACAAAAAGCATAAATGAACTAATCCGATTAAATATTCCACTAAGTATGGACGTGTATATGTATGTTTTCAAAGTTGTCAGATAGTATCAAAGTACCTTGGTGGATTCAAAGGGTTAATTACATTATATCTCCTGCCTTTACAGATATATATAACATTTAAATGAAAATTATTATCGCTGTCTCATTAAATTTTCATACAAATATAATCATTATTATTAATATTAGTAGTATTGAATTATTTAAATTTAATTATGTAATGATGTATAATGAGGCCAACTCATTTGGAACGTAATTTAAATCAACATTATGAATAGAGACGAAGAAATAAATTTAATAATTGAATTTGTTTCGAATTATTGTCGCAAAGCAAGATGGCTGACAAATCCACAATTATGATTGATTATTTCGATTTTTGTTTTATTTAAATCTATTAATAATTCGTTTAGGAAATATAAAATGCAATGTTTTTACATTTTGAGTATATTTGATATAGATTACATTGATAAAAAAGCTGAAAATTAGTTTTCTTCACTCTGTAAGAGAATATAAAAGATATAAATAACGGTAAATTATCATAATTATATTGACATGTAATAACAAAATGAATGAAGCAATTATACAATAATTTTATAATTAGCTTTTCTACATGAAATAATTTATTATCTTCTATTGAGCGAGATATGAATAAGATACAGAGTGTTCCTAACCTCAAAAAAACTTTTATCTCAAAACGATCATCGACATTGCTAATAAATTATTACTTAACCTCAAAAATCAACCAGCCAATAAATTAATTAATAATTCAAACACAATAATACATAATAATTCAACATAATAAAAAAAAAATAAAACAAACAAATAAAGTCAAATACGACAAATTGAGGTTAGGAAATATAAACTTGAACAAAAATTCCTTATTATTCATCTACTTCAAGGACTTCAATATTTGGCATTAAAAATACATATAACCTTTAATTTTCACCCTTCTACCACCAACCCCCATTTTTAAATAGTGATATTAGCACTGTAATAATTCCTTTTCTTTTTTTTTTCAACTATCAAATATTTTTATATTTTTTTAATAAATAATTTATATGACAAAACAACGTTTGCTGGGTCAGCTAGTAAATACATACTATTAATTATAACATTACAAATAACACTATTCTAAATAAACAAAAATGAAACACAATAAATAACCTGCATTATCTATATAAACAATTATTAATTCTATCAATATTAAGCTCTGACTTTATTAGTCGTTCTCAATTGTTTCAAGTTACTCTAACCTCTATTTGTATAAACTACACATAAACACACACATATATACATATAATTAAGCATCTGCAAATGTTCTAAAGACACACACACACATACATTATATACAGATCATTCAATACATTCACTCTCAAACATTACATCCCACTAATCCGTCTAATCTCCCCCAAATGAAATAGTTGCAATTCTTTTCCAAGCACACTTACACATACACACATATAATGGATATATGTTTTACGGTATTTAAGTACAACAAGGCACTTGACCCAACGGATATAAAAGGGAAAAAAAAAATAGTCGACAACCGAATGACATTCAAAAGGGGAGGGACATGATACAAAAAACCGTTTATAAAACGTGTCTCAAAATTCACGCAACATTCCAAGTCCTACCAATGTACTACATCTTGCGCTCATTTTGGGACACCATATATATATAGTCCTTTATACATATATACTTATGTACATATATAACACACGTGTAATCTCTTTAACTGGCTGCTAACATATTTTGTGATCCCCATCATACAATTTTATCGAGAAGGGTCTTTTGACTCTTCTTTCATACATGACCCATCATACATATATATATATATATATATACATCGCATAAAAAAATCTGAAAAAAAAAAATTATTCAATATTACAAAATTAATAAATGATAGTAATAATTATTATAATAATAAAACAATCAGATCAAAGTACTCAAACATTCCAATATCCTTTCAATAATGCACAAACTATACATTGCAGAGAACGAACATAACCAACAAATATGAAAAAAAAAAAAATGGATAAAAAAAAACGAAAAAAAAAAATTCTCATTTCTCTTTGTGATTGTCAACATATTTTCCCATTCAAAACTCATTTATATATGTATATATATACATATGTATATATGTATGTATATATATATGTATTTGTTACAAAAAAGAAAAAAAAAATGTAAAATAAAAGCTTTTTATCCAATGCGCCGACTGAAATTGAATAACCGATAAAAATTGTATCCTATATACATATAATGCATACATATATATTATATACACATGTAAATGTGTGTATATATATACATATTTTTTTTTTTACGTTTTATTGGTACTTGACAATAACCCAATGGTGGTTTATCTCTCTCTTACTTATGGAAATTCATTCGTGTTTTCTCTTTCTATCTGTATGTATCTATCTCTCAAAACAGTACCAACTGCAGTGTGCTCTCATAATCCAACTCACCCTCTTTCAACTTGTCGCGCTTTTTGATTCCCCACCACCTCACACTCTCCCATTGGCTCTTTCTGTTTGTGCTCTATATGTGTGTATGTATGTGTATGGATAAATACAGAAGACCTATAAAGGGATGTGAGCAAGCGAGGACATGATGACTTTTATTGCCCCGTCTGATGTTATGAATGCGATGAACGCGTCCGCTTGCACGTTTCAACGTGCAAAGTATATATAGAGATCCTTTTATATATGCTTACAAGTGCATGGTTACGCTTTTTATGATGTATATTTGTATATAAAACACACGTGAACATGAATAACTGTGTGTTGAACGATTGTCGTTGATGCAACTGTATATTGTCGTTTGAATATTTGAAAATATTTTTTATTATTTGAAATATATAAATTGAAAATTAATTGGATTTTGTTTTGAAATTCAATGTTTTATTTTGGTAATTAATTTATTTTATATTATTTTTATTATTGGGATAATAATTTGTATACGAGAAATCTAAGTAGGTTAATTTTTTTTTTTTTTTGAGGTTAAACATTGAGTCAATGGGTTGTTGACTTTCAATGAGTTTTTTTGATATGTAAATTTTAATAATGCTTCAAAGAGGATTTAAATTATGAAAAATTGTTTCAATAACTATTGAATCAATATATTTATAGCTTCAATTAATTAATATACGTTAATTTGTAGTGTATAATTAAATTAATTATGCAATATCTGAGAAAATATTTTTCAACAGATTTATTTTACTTTTATTTTACTTTGGGTTTATGTATAGATATACTGAGGTTGTTTTTATTTTTTTTAAGACCATAATAATTTGCTTGTGGTTGTTAAAACGTTCATTTTAATTTTAAACTCCGTGTCCATCCCTTTATTTTATCTTTTTCACGTGCCGCCTACTTCATTTTTTATTTATCCTCTTTGTTTCCACCACTCATTTCCCTTTTACTTCACCACCCTTTTACCACTCGATCTCCTCGCATATTTCTCATCCTCATCCACCAATATCATATACTTTATATATATATTTTATCCCACATCAAATAACCGCAGATATTGTTAAAATAGGGCGGAGCAACCAAAATACACCACCGTTTTATTATATTTAACTATATAATAAAATTTGTACAGAAAAAATTCATTTATTATACCTATACAAAAACTTGCAGTGAAAAATAATATTCATATTAATAATTATACACAGAAAAATTGATATTGAGAATGAATTTAATTTATTTTTATTAATATAAAATATTTGTTTTACAGGTGATTTTATAAAACTCAACAAAAGCAAATTAAACAAATGATTTTATATATTTGTTTAATGTCAATGGATGTTGGATGAAGTAGTGGATTGATGGATCAATATGAAAATATATAATGGAATTAAATATTGATCAAGAATGATAATTAATGTTCAGTAAAAATTAATTTAATTAAAGCCTTTTGATCAAATAATTTTACATCGTATGTATAACTTTGGTATATATTCATTATAAATAATTCCATATCATATATGAATTGTCGATTGGAAATGTTTCGAAAATTTAATATAATGAGTGAATGATAAATGGAAATATATTATCAATGGTGGACACATATGTAATAAAAAAATATGGTCATAATCAGATCACTTATGTTATATATCACAGTTGAAAAATGTAAATTTAGCATGCTGATCAAATGATCCATTTAGATTTTTATGTTGATTATCAATTCAGTGGTTGTTAAAACCTTTTTTAAAAATTATTAACTATTATATTAGGGATTGTTATACTTATCATAAATATTATTATTTTTTATTGACAGAATTTTTGTATTAGAATTACACACAGTCAATGTCAATTATAACAAAAATAGAGTGACGGTTAACATAAATGATGAATAAATAACATAAATTTTTAGTTATTTTGAGAATTAACAAAAACACAATTTCTTTTTATTATCTTATAATTATTTCAAAATTAACAAATCATCCTGTAAATTTAAATGAAAAAACGAATAAATATAAATACATAGATGTCATAAATGTCAAAAAATTAATTAATAAACAAATATATATATATATGTATATATACACATGATATGTTTTCTTTTTCATTCATGATAAAATTCATCAATCACGATATTAAAATAACAAAAATAAATGAATCAATAAAAAAAAATACATAATAATAATTAAATAATTACTATAAACTTTTAGCATGTGTATATATTTACATATATATAGTGGGAAATTTTATGTAAAATTCGCTCGAAATTTGTATTGAAATTTTCCAACATAAAAGTTAGGTTATAAGTTGACACAATATTTATTGTATTCATTAAATTGATAAAAATAATATGTTAAACACTCGAGAAAAATTATAAAAATATGTTAAATTACTCGTTTATACGCTTAGACACAAAATTGCTTTAGTTTAATTGTCAAAAATTTCGTCACAATAAACCTAAAACGTAATTTCTAACTCATATAACCTAAAAACTTAATTCTTAAAATAATTTTTCCTACTTTATAGTAATCTTTCTTTCTCATTTACATTTTTTATAGGTTAAATTTATAATTGCATACATATAATTTATCATTGCATTGAATATACAATTACATCTTGATATTTAATAATTTAATTAACTTAATATTGACCCAAAAATTTGAAAAAAATAACTATTACAATATACCTGATTTTCACCTAAAATTCTCTGTCAACTCTAAACTATTTTAATCATAATTAATATCTTAGACATATATATACACATTCAATATATATTTATATGTTTCAGGTTAATAATAAGAAAAAAAATTATTAAATGTATACAAAAGAGCTGGCGCAAAGATAAGATAAATCGAAGTGAACTGCCCTGAAGAAGAGACGCGTTGCTGCGTTTTATAGGGGAAATAGTAGCAATAGAAGTCAAGTGTGCGTTGGAAAATATAAGAGGAATGAGAGAATGGGATATAAGTGTAGTAGTAGAGCTTTCATATTGCAAGCTACACCCCCTAACGCGAAGTAAGCTCCGCCCGCTATGAACGTTTGCAAAGGGGCAAAACGCGCAACGGGACCAGAGGACTTCGGCACCGAGGTTATCTCAACCCCTCTGTGTTAACATCGTCGTTGGCATCCACGGCATTCCAATTAGCTCGCGAATCAAAAGAGCCCCACTGCCTTTGTGGGGTATCATCCCACCCTATATCTCCTTGCTCTATACCCTATATACTAAACTATACTATATATATATATTGCTCCTTTTGCTTTTCTCTTCTCTTTTCCACGCTTGTCGTTTGCCCTTCTGATATGTCGATATATTCAATTCTATATATATCTCTTTTCATGCTTCATAATAGTTATTATTATAGATGATTTATGATTGTTTCTTTATTTTATTTGTTTATTTATTTTTTCTTTTTTTGAATTAATTTATGATAGAATATATATTTAATGCAGAAAATTAATGAAACAAAAGTATGAATTAATATATATTCTATTGAATATATATAAGTAGTAGATATTATACTTTAATTGAATTTGATTAATTGTTCATCAGTCGACGGTGAATATTTATTTATACAATTTTAGAATGTGTATATATATATATTTATATTGTTTTATTACTTTTTTTTTATTTATATATTATATATGTTTTTAATTCATATGTATGTATAGTAGAAAATTTTGTATGAAATTTCACTCGAAATTTGTGTTGAAGTAGGAGAATATAATTATAGTTTAAGAATTAATTTTTTAGGTTATAGGTTTGAAATTATGTTTTAGGTTAATTGTAACGCAATTTTTGTCAATTAAACTAGGTCAATTTTGTGTCTAATTGGATAAACGAGTAATTTAACATATTTTTGTAATTTTTCTTGAGGGTTTTATGTATTATTATTGTGTCAATTTAATTAATATATTAGCCTAACCTAACTTTTATTTTGAAAAATTTCGAGCGAATTTTACATAAATTTTTCCACTATGTATGTATATATGTACATATATACACACATCCTAGAAGTATATAGTAATTATTTAATTATTATTATGTATTTTTTTTTATTGATTCATTTATTTTTGTTATTTTAATATTGTGATTGATGAATTTTATCATGAATGAAAAAGAAAACATATCATGTGTATATATACATATATATATATATTTGTTTATTAATTAATTTTTTGACATTTATGACATCTATGTATTTACATTTATTCGTTTTTTCATTTAAATTTACAGGATGATTTGTTAATTTTGAAATAATTATAAGATAATAAAAAGAAATTGTGTTTTTGTTAATTCTCAAAATAACTAAAAATTTATGTTATTTATTCATCATTTATGTTAACCGTCACTCTATTTTTGTTATAATTGACATTGACTGTGTGTAATTCTAATACAAAAATTCTGTCAATAAAAAATAATAATATTTATGATATGTATAATAATCCCTAATATAATAGTTAATAATTTTTAAAAAGGATTGTAACAGCCACTGAATTGATAATCAACATAAAAATGTGAATGGACCATTTGGAATATATGCGAAATGTACATTTTTCAACTGTGATAACATATAAGTGACCCGATTATAACCTTATTTTAAATTTCATTTGTCCAGCATTGATAATATTTCCATTTATTATTCACTCATTATATTTAATTTCTGAAACGTTTTCCAATCGACAATTCATATATGTATACTCATACGTATAACCTATAATAAAATATATATATAATTGTAATTCAAAGAAACTCCACAGCCTCTTTTAAAACAACATAAATATTGTTGTCGTTGTTGTTTCTTTGTTCGATTTATCTGTTACTAAATTCAATATATATAACAATCTTATTATTTTCCTTATTTATAATACATTCTATTCATTTGTTATTTCTTATTATTCATTCCCACGTTTATAACCTATCTTTTCATGTACACAATTGTTTTTTTTTTTAGGGGGCTGCACACAATTCACATCATCTAGCATCACTTTTGACGAAAACAATGGTGCAAGTTAAAGATATACAAAGTGTGACGTTTAAATTGAATAAAGAATTAGAGCCAAAGTCCAAAAGTGAATCAGTATAATAATTCATCAAGTTTTTCCAAGTCACCATTCACCAGCACTTGTTTCCTTACAATCTTCATCCTCCAATGACGACAATGAACGTTGTCGTAATTCATTGACTCGTTGACTTTGTTGTTCATGATGAACTTTACGCCATTTTATCCTACGATTTTGAAACCAAACTTTCACTTGAGCTTCAGTAAGTCCAAGCGAATGAGCTAAATACAATCTTTCGGGTCCAACCATATATTGTGTTCGTGCAAATTCACTTTCAAGTCGCTCAAGTTGTTCAGCTGTAAATATTGTTCGTACTCGTTTGCTTTTATTTTGATTAATTGATATATTATCATTTATTCTAGAGCACGACGAGGTTGTACCGGCGGTTTTTGTTATCTCCTGGCCTACAAAAATGACATAAACAATTATTTTAATATTAATAATAAATTATAAATAAAATAATTAATTCCATTCATATAAACCCGAAAAAAAAAAAAATTAAAAAAGCTGTGATAAAATATTATTCTATTGTCAATTTTGTAGATAAACTTTTGTATAATTATCAAATTAAATTTTTGTTTATGGATTATAAATATATATTTATAAATAATTCATAATATTATTATACATACAAACTTGTCTGGTGGTTTTTCTAAATGAAATCTGTTGATTTCTCTGGTGTTTTTCTCGTTGATTACTTTTACCCAAAATTGCATCAATAGTAAATGATGTTGTTTGTTGCTGCTGTTGATGTTGTTGCTGTGATTGTTGGATGTGATTAATTGAATAACGATTAGGAAATTGAGCTACTAAATTTTGTGGCGACATGTCTAATTGATTAACTAAATGCGTGCGTCGCATACTGTCAAATTGAATCATTGATTCGACATTTTGTGAATTCCTTAAATTATTCGTATCCAAAATTCGGGTATTTGTCAATAAATTAACATTAGACAAACGTTCAACACCAGCAATTGATCCCATATGACTATCGCGTTGATGATCCAATGGTAAATTAAATTCCTTAATTAATCCATATGTTTTTGTTAATCCATAATCTTGTAGTATTTTATGTCTTTTATATTTTCCTAAATTATAAATTGTTTCTTTATCAGTTATTAATTCATTGGCTGTACAAATTGGCAATGATTCAGTTGTAGATTCTGAAGTTTCATTAGATCTTTCCAAGTGAAATGCGCTTGTATCTGATGTAAAATTCAATGTTTTTGTTTTGAACAATGACGAAGAAATATCAGAAAAATTATCAAATCGTAGCCTATGACGACGTTCAATATCGATGGAAAATCGAGTGTCTTTATTTCCTAAATTATTATTGTCTTTATTTTTATCCATTGATAAATTTAAACCAGTCAAATCTTTTTGTGATTCATTATTATAATCCAAATAATTAACACGTTGATGATTATCAAAATGACTGCTTTCACTGCGATCTGATGAGTCTTCATTGAAGATTTGAACCGACGGATCATAACTTTCCATTATTTGTTTGGATATTTAGAACATTTGGCAAACAAAATCCAATTGATTAAATCACATTTTTCACTATTTCACCAACCTAAAATCACCAATAATTTTGTAATTGTTCATTCATTAATTAATTACAACTGATCATACATTCATATAAATTCTTTCTATCGTTTTCTTTGAGTTAAAAAAAGCAACACAAAGATTAAATAAATAAAAATAAAGAAAAATTATACGCACAATTTGTTTGTTGATGTAAAACCACTCACGAAATTCCCGGATTATAATGTTAGGATCACTCTAGTAGCAGATGATGATGATGATGATGATGATGATAGTTCAGTACTAAGGATAACTGGTTAATGATCCTGTACGTGACAGGGGGGCTATTTACCCGTTGGCATACCCCAATCAGTTGTGCACCGCGCGCGTTCACCTCCGCAACCCCCAAATGGACCGCACACAGATCGTGCGGTCAATAATTTTTCTGGTGGCATCCGGACGTGCAAGCATGACTGGGGATTGGCCAATTCACCACCATCCGAGCTTGCACCAACCACGCCCACTCAATATAAGCCACCAAACAGTGGGGGAAGAGACATGCACATGGAAATTGCTTTACATCTACCAACATTATTGTTTTTTTTTTTTTTTATTGCTATATTATATATTAATATTATTTCTTTATATTATTTTGTGCATAGTTTCATTATACATTGCGATGAGAATATTTATTTATGTATAATATTTATGTAAATAATGATGATGAAAAAATATTACTTTTATTGTAATGATATTTGGCTATTTTTTTATCAAAAGTTTAATACAAAGATTGATAATTAATGAATTTGTTGTTAATAAATGATTATGAATGTATATTGATTTTGATATAAGTTAATTAATTATGTTTTAATTGTATTTAGAGTTTGAAAACTTAACCTCGAAATTGCGTGAGATATATCAGCTTTATGTATAAATAAATATTAAATGCAATGTTTAAGATATGAATATATAATATTAATCATGTTAATATAATTATTTTCACTCGAATTTTAATAATAAATATATTAATGTCGATATAAGTTAATTATTTGCATCTTACTAATTGTTTTTAGAGTTTGAAAACTTAACCTCAAATTTGCGTGAGATAAATCAGCTATGCATATAAATAAATGTTAAATGCAATATTTAAAATATAAATACACAATATTAATAATATTTATAAGATTATTTCTATCAAAATGTTGATAATAATTATATTAATATGAATATAAAGATTAATTATGTGCATCTTACTAATTGTTTTTAGAGTTTAAAAACTTAACCTCAAATTTGCGTGAGATAAATCAGCTATGCATATAAATAAATGTTAAATGCAATATTTAAAATATAAATACACAATATTAATAATATTTATAAGATTATTTTCATCAGAATTTTGATAATAATTATATTAATGTCGATATATAGGTTAATTAGTTGTGTCTTATTAGTCATATTATATACAAAAGGCTTGAAAATTCAACCTCAAAATTGTATAATGCATATAATAATTATCCACAACCTACACACACATATATACAAAATCTCGACATTTACTTCCTTTATATACATGTCAAACTTTGTACAGCAAACAATTTTCTCATTAGTCGTCGCGTGTGGCACATTAATTGACGTGAAAATGAGCATCAGCGCGCGCATACCACTGTGTCGTGTGGGTAAAACCTCTAAGGAGCTTGTGCCTCAGGGCCAAAGAGCTTAATTACATGTGCCATGCGTCTATTTCAAGCGTCTCTCTATTTAGGAAACCTGAGTAATAACTAAGCGTGTGATAAATTCATCAAATTATTAATATAAGAAAAGAAAAAAAATTTCAATTTAATTAAATCAATTTTTCACACTGCTACATTTATACTTTACACATTTATCATTCAATTTATCCTTTATGATCAATATTGTTGTCTGAACACAAACAATCTCTGATAATGTGATGCAATATATATATATATATATATGTACATTTATATGCATGAACACTTTGCTCTTGATAATGCAGAGGCAAACTTCTTATTCTATTATGTATGAACTCGTGATATTGAGCTATAAATTTCAGAATTTACTTTGAGGGAAAATTTTCTCAAAGGAATTATTACACATATATATATACACATTGAAGCTTTTATATGTTTTTATACTTTATGTACTTTATGTATATAAGAAACGCAATTATGTGTAGAGTAGCTGATATTATTTTATATAACTTTTGTTTGAGAAAGATAAATTCAAAGTGAAATTTTTGCAAACTCTTTTGCTATTAAAATTATCATAATTAAATTTTTTTTTAGGTTATATTCGGAATTCATCGTGGATGAAATAACAAAAATAACCTTGAATAAAATAAAGTTATGTACGTGTATAAACTTTATGCAGTAATACTGAGAATATTTTTATAAATAAATATTTAAATTAAATTGTATTACTGATGTGTATATGTAGATGTATATATGTGTGTATATATATGTATATGTGGGGCGATAAAGCTACAGTGAAAAGTAGGGGAGGCAAATATATATACGATGAAAAGAATTTCTATTGAAGCTTTCGATATTCCCACAGTGCCATACTACACAGTCTGATGTGAATCGTGTCTCTTTTCTTTCAAATGACTTGCAAGTCACCCTTATTACGTTACGAGCAAATTTATCACGGGAATTCCTTGGAGTATTTTATACGTTGGATAATTGCACAAGCTTTGTAGTGTATATATATATATATACGTGTGTGTATATAAAGAAAGTTTATCCATGTAAAGTCGACTGGAAAAAATAAAGAAATAAAATTATCAATTTGATGAATATTTTAGGTTTCTATTGATAAATTAATTAAATAATTAAATAAACTGTTGAATTGAATAGTTGCAATTGATTAAGGGTTGATTGATAGTATTTAAACTGGAAACAAACTAGAAATAAACGAATGCAATGTGTATAATCTTAATCGATATGTTTTTACCGTGATTCAACTGTAGATTTGAGGTTATGAAATTTTTGACACACAGTAAATTATAATTCTGTGTGTTTTCAGAGCGAGTAATTATTAATATTATTATTCTCGGCTCTATCGAATTGAATTATAATCAAACTCAAGTTAATTCACGAAAGATTACATATTTGTCGAGCAAATATATCACTTGGATTTTAATCGAATCTTTTTGTACATATTGCCAAATGATCAATTTGAAGTTTATTTTATTCTCAAAGTGTTTTAATCGATTCTACTGAATAACATTATGTCGTAGATAATCCAAGTATCATCTAAATATATCCCAAAATATCATTTCCAACCTGAACCTGCAAAAAAATCCAAAAGTTATTAAGAATGCTCTCATAACCTCTTTATATCTTCACTATAAAAACATAAAAAAATACAAACAATATTAATTCACAAGATCTATCGATTAAAATCCAAGTTCAAAATAGATAAATTGATACATTGACAATAAACTCCAGGTAAAATTTTAGCAAACTCTACTAAAATCATTTAATTTTTTAGGTTATGTTCGGGCTCCATCATAGATCAATAAAATACTAAAAATCAAATTAAATAAATAAAATTATCTATACGTGTATAAACTTTATGAAGTAATATTAAGAATATTCTTAAGAATAAACATTTAAATTAAATAATTTCCAACAATTTACTTTTTTCTTTGTTCAATTAATAATATATTTGAACACAAAAAAAGATATTTAATATATGAATATTTTTATCTTATATTATGATATCTTTCATTACTTATTTTCTCCATTCTCCATCGTTATGTTCATATTTCATACATAGAATATTAAAGCTCGCGCAATTAGTGTGTGTGGGTGCACAGGCATTTTACGGTATTTACTTTAGTTCAATTGCATGTACACACTATACATATATATATATATATATATATATATAGCGGAGAGTCGCGACTGAAATATGATTGGCTGTCAGCGAATTAATTCCACAATGTGAACCACACCCCTAGACATTTACCAATCCACCCCCGCATCCGCATAAAGGAATATAATTTAATATATATGCATATATAGATATAAATAATCTGTTTGTTACAATTATTAGCGACTATAAAAAAACATTTTTATTCTTTCATAGGCCACGATTGGTTAGCAGTTAATAGTAATTTTTTATTGTGACCAATAACAATGATGTTATATTTTTATTATTATTATATGTATATTTTTTTTTTACTACAATACTTATATTATCGACATTATAAAATTTAATTTTAATATTGAAAATTGAATTGGAGTTATTGAAAGTGTTCTAAAATAAATATCAGTGGCGCCACTAACAAGAGCCAACAAAAAACTAGATATTCCCTATATTTTCGACTGTCAGTATGGCAGAATATTGTGGAAGTGTCACATAACCTCAAATTATGTACCACCTGAGTAATAGTATGTAATTGTTTATTATTATAATTATTATTACTGATAAATAAATGAACAAATGTTTTCAAGATGGAGTTTACTGAATCACACTATACCAAAATTTATCGGTAAAATTCAGATAAAAAAAAAACCTTTATACATTTGATTGTTTTTTATTTTTGGGCAGGTATATTGAACTTAATATAACTGTAAATTATTTAATGGTAACAGTATTGAATTAAATGAATGTAATACTGATTTTGTTGAACAAATAAAATTGAAATAAAAAAAAAATTGAAGGAGATACATATTATATATATAGATATAATGTAATATCATTAATGATACATATAATAACAACGGAGTGATGTAAATGTGTATGTATATATATTTGTGGATATTTTGTATATAAATGTGTATGTATACATGATTGTTGTCTTTGATTGTGTACTAAACTGTTGTTTGGTAATTTTTTTAATGAGAAAGAGCCAGACAAGGAGAATATAGTGGGCAAGAGAACATAACCTAAAAAAAAAAAGAATGTTGTGCGTATGAGCGAGTGAAATCGTTGGAATAAAACTGTGTTGAAGTAAACAAAAACGCCGGTTTGAAATTTTATTGTCAGCTATAAACAATTTATTAGAATATAAATCAGAAAAATGTCGTTTAATGTCGCAATATTTTTTTGCTTTTTGGCAAATTTTCTTTTTTCAAATCATGTTTATGAGGCTGCTCAAATACCAAAACCCACACTGAAAATTGCTGATGTAATTAAAAATGATAAAAATGTGTGTGATATCACATCAGAAATTCAATATTCACAATATTTACAAGAGTGTAATAAATTAGATTTTCCAGATAAAATTTTTGAGGTTACAAAAGAAAATGTAAATCAATTTTTATGTATTGCATTGTACGATAGCTTTGTGAAAATTTGTCAGTATAATAATGTAAAAGATACAACAAAAAAAGTGGAAATAAATGAAATATCTGTATGGAATAATCAAACAGTATTTGATAATGCAATTGAAGTAATTAATAAAAATGGCACTAAAGATTTATGGAATATTTGCCTACAGATTGCAAAACTGTCTCCAGTGTACAAGCAAACAAGTGGATTTCTTGGAAAGTTGAAATCAAAATTTAATAACACTTTGAATTGTGCAGAATTTTGTGAAAACGACGCTCAAACTATCAAACCTCTGCTTATTGCATTGTACATTATCAATCAAAAGTTTGATGAAAAAGTTATTGATAATACAGAGAAGAAAGAATCAATTCAAAATAAACTTCCTGCGAATAATTCAAACATTACCAACACGAATAAATTAAATGAAGCAATAAAAAAGAAAATTAATTCACCAAATCAAAAAACAGATCTTGAACAATCGAAAGTAATAAAAGATGATTTTATTAATAAAAATAAACCTGTTGATAATTCACATCCACAAAGTCATGAACAAAATAAACAAATAAATGATAAAGAAAAACATTCAGCGACGACAACAACAACAACAACAACAGCTATGTCAAAAGCTTTGAAAGATTTAAAGACTAATGATAATCCATCTAAAAAAATTCAGCCTTCGTCAGTTACATCAAATACATCAATTGCAACACAAGCTAATGGAAATGAAAAAGCTCCTCTTAGTGATATTACAGGAACAGAAAAAAAAGACGAAACTGTAACCGCAAATACTAAAGCAGCAACTATTTCGGACAAAACACGTAATGAAGAACAAACGAATACAGATTATGAATTGCTAATGGCGGGTAAATGCATAAAATAAATATTAAAAAATCGATATGATATTTAATTAATATTTAATAATGAATTTATATTTTTGATATCCAACAGATAATGACCAGTTAGCTGGACCTGAAGATGCTGGTATGTATATATTTTTTGTACAGGAACAAAACTTTAGAGAACCATAACCTAAAAGTTTCGAACGGTTTTTCTTTATTTTGTTATAAAGATATTTAATAAACAATGAAAAGCCAAAATTATGCAAGAAAGTAAACTTTTATTCAAATTATCATGACAAATTTAATATAATTAACACATATTTCGTTATTTTATTTAATTGTTAATAGTTTATTACAAAACAATTATTGAAGAAGTTAAAATAAATTTATTTTCGATGTGACTTTTTTGAGAAAAACGTGCAATATTTATGATAGATATTGAATTAATATTAATTATATGAATTATTTGTTTGCAAGGACTCTCTGACGATGATCCATCAAGACAACAGCCAAAAGATCTCTCCCAATTGGACGATGATGTAATGGAAGAAAAAGAAAATCCTGTGAATAGACTTCCGAGTACACATCAAGAGGATGATTCACATTTTTTTGGTTATTTCACCATTATTGGACTCATTGGAATCGCTGGATGTTTGATTTATCATCGAAAACAAAAAGTTTGATAAATTCTTTATTGCTATAATTAAAAACCAATTTTAAAACTTATGTTATTAATAGAAATTACTCAATAAAAACTGATTTATTTCTAGATACTGGCAATGATTGTTGAAGGTAGACGATCTAGAGGCGGACGTGGACGAAAGAGACCAAGCACAGCGAGTTATCGCAAGCTTGATTGTAATTTAGAAGAAGCTGTCACATCTCAATGCAATTCAAATGTTAGTCATGTCATTTATTGATTAATTTTAATGAATTGACAAATGAAAAAAATATGTGATTTAGAATCAGACAATCTTATTCTTATTATTATTCATTCGAATTAATTATTAAATTGTTTTTCTTCATTTTTGCACTGTGAGTTAAGAAATAGTTTATTGTTCAAGGGAGAAAAGTTGGATTTTCTATGTTAAATATAATATTTTTCTTCAATAGTTGTACGGAAATTGCGATTTTTTTGTTGGCAGAAAAATTGAGGTTATGTTTTTCGTCTTGTGAATTAACAAACACAAATTGCGTTCTTTGATTGATTTATTTCATATCTTCTCTCTGTAATCATGTTATTTTTCATTGGAAGTAAGACATAACCTCAATTTTTCTGTCGGTAAAATAACGGCCATTATTATACTAACATAAATGTAACTGAAAATATCACCATTTTCATGTACGAATTATTTATTGAAAAAAAAAAAAAAGGCGTTGACCTTGAAATGATTTTTGATTTAAATTAATTTAAATTGTTTCCTATTAATCATTTATGTATTGTATGAGCGTGTGTGCATTAAAATGTATGTAAATATTTCGTGAATGAGAGCTAGTGAAAAAACATAGATAATATGATTGAAATCTTTTTTTTTTTTTTCATTAAAAAAAAAAGTTTGTAAATTAATCAATATTTTCTACACCAATAAAATTTATGAGTTATTAATCTTGATTGATTTAATATGTATATAACATGCCTGCTTAAAGTTTTTCGGTTATGCCAATAATAAAGTGATTGGGAATACAAAGAGAAAGAAAGAAGAAGAAAAATAAAATCATGAGTAGAAGTTAATAAAAAAAATTTTAATTGAAAATGTCATAGTGGTGAATAAATGTTTGATGTCTTAAACATTTCTTTGTCCACCGTTAAAAAACTTGTGCATCTATCAATCATAAAATTTAAGTGCCAATTAAATTTATATTTATTTTTTTACATCACGTTATCGATTAATTTCAACGAATAAATTGCATTTGAAACACTATTGTAATTCAAATAGAAAATACGCGTACGTCAAAGAAGAAAATTGGATTTATGACTTGGTTAGCTTGAATAAATTTATTGAATTGTTTGTTTTTTTTTATTTTGTTTTCTTGTTGTTTTTTTTTTTATGATTTCATTAACATTTATTGTAAGATTTTTTTTTTTGTCGTGCTAATGAATTCGTTAATAAAATTTAAATTGTTCGGGGAGAAAAAAGTCTATTATAAATCATTATCTATCAATGCAATATGTTCCATCTTTTGTGTGAGAACGAATCCAAATTAAATAATCAGTTAATTTGACGTAGACACCTGGATAACCGCGTCTAGCACAGCCAAGTCCCCAGGAAACAATTCCAATAGTTTCATATTTACCATCTGGTCTTTTAAATAATAAAGGACCTCCACTGTCACCCTAAAAATAAAATAAAATCCCAAAAAATAATCATTTGTTTCAATGAATATAAATAAAGAAATTATCCGATAATGAAAATTAAATATTTTACCTGACACGCATCTTTATTTTCGCTGTAAGCACACATCATTGATTCTGTTAAATGATCGCCAAATGATGTATTTGTACATGCATCAAAATCCATGATTCTAAGTGTAGCTTGACGTAAATATCTTGATGCACCTCCTTCAGTTCTTACTCGACCCCAACCTGACACTTTTACGTAATGTCCCGTATAATCTGACCCTGTAAAATAAAAATATATCTTCTATTTCATCCAATACAATTTGAGGTTATACACAGTTATTATGTGACTTTTCAAATTGAAAAAAAATACAAATTTGCAATTTATTAACTATTAATAAATGATACTTTAGTGTGTAATTATCAACAATAAGCCTCAATGTTAGTTAATAAATTCTTTTTATGGTATATATCTTTTTGAGATGTGTAAAAAAAAGTAAATAGGATTAGAGAAAATATAGAATTCGTAGGAATTGTTAACATTGAATGTGTATTTTATCAGCATAAAAAACATTTATTGAACGTTCCCAAATTACCTTTCATTGGTAGACAAACTGGTTGAATAGTTTCAGTATATTTAACTGGAAATTTAAGTTTAAGCAATGCAATATCATTTGTATCATGTAAATAATCGCTTTCAAAATCCTCATGAAGAATTGAATGATCAATTGGTAGAATATAACCAGCTCTTGGATTTTTTATATCATGCATACCCAAACCAACATCAATTTCTTCATCTTCTGCCCTATAACATTGAAATATATATAAATTATTTTATCAATTGATATTACAATTGGGATTATTGAATTGAATAATTTATTTATTAATACCATCGAACGCAGTGACCAGCTGTGATGATGTAACGATCATTGATGAGTGCACCACCACAATGCAATGCTTGTTTCAAAAATATAGCTGCAATCCATGGATAAACATGTGGAACTGCTATTACTCCACCTATGATCCTATTTGAAAGTCCTTCGCCAGACCAACCGCACTCTACCTCACAAAATAATTCCATATCCTATTAAATGAATTAATTCATCTTTGTTTTTTTTTTTTTATATATTCTATTATAAATAAAATGATGCTTTTTTTTATTAATATTTACCACAAAGCGGATCAATATGTGGTCCAACTTCTTTTTTACTCTTCACACCCTATAATTATTTTCAATATTATAATTTAATTTAAAAGTTATTGATAGATTTTTTAATTCTACATAATATTTATCCTAAATAAAATGACGTATAGGAATTACTCTCAACGAACGTCTAGGATGAAGATAATCACGGCTGTGATGATTGATGTGTGTTGAAATCGCATGGTGAAATTATTGTGATATTATTTTCTCACGCCCACGGATGTCACACCACAGGAAGGTCCACAACTGGTACTGAGCCAATGTTCTGTGAGCAGAACGAGTTCATATATTTTATTTGAATGTATTGTTACTGTGTTATCGCAGAGGTTGCGCCTGATTCTCAACGTCCATTACAAACTCAATGATCACATATAAGATAAATAATTCAATCAACTCCCAAATCATTATTGGAAAATGATGTGGGATTTTTTTCAATGTAAACGTTATGAATATGAGAGTGAATTTTAGGTTAGAAATTTCATTTGAGTTTTAATGAGATTTATTTTTGTAAATTAATGCATTTATAGCCATGAATAAACAAATGATATGAATTATTGGATATTATATAAATATATGAATGTATATTTGACAAGATATAGGTTATGTGAGATAATGTGGGCAATTGTTAAACAATATATGAAACTTTTGAATATTGGAGGTTATTTATTACAATTATTGCCATGAAAAAAAATTAAAACTAATGTCAATATAATTTTTTAATCGTATTAGTGCGTTCAAGAAGAAATAATTAAATATTTATTTCATTTTGAAGCGTGTTATATTTGTGTAATAATAATATATATATTTTATCGTTGGGATAAAATACGGAAGAAAAGTATTTTAAACTGAACGGAAAAATTATAGATATATTAATAATTATTTTTTTAATGTCTTTGGGAACGCTCAATAAATGTGTTTTATGGTGATAATTAAATACACATTCAATGTTAATAATTCCTATGAATTCTATATTTTCTCGGTTTGGTTTTTTTCCCTCCCATAATCTTATTTACTTTTCTTTGTACATTTCAAAAAAATACATATACGTACTATAAAAAGAATTTATTAACCGTTATTGAGGCTTATTGTTGATAATTACAAACTAAAGCATCATTTACTGATAGTAAATAAATCGCAAATTTGTATTTTTTCTTAATTTAAAAAGTCACATCATAATACTGTGCAGTATAACCTCAAATATAACCAAAGCCTAATTTTTTTTATTAATATAATTCACAGTAACAAATTAATAGACTATATATTTATGAATTGCGAATAATAAAAACAATAATATACAAAAAAAAATTAAATACATTCTTTTTTATTTACAAAACAATGTACAAATTGTTTAAATATTTAATATTGTGAGGTTATGTTGACTCGTAATGGGATTAAAGACATTACATATATAAATTATATCAACTATTAAATCTTTATTAATTTTTAATTAATAATTCTGAAATTAGATTGATTAATATTTATACCAACAATTAATAAATTCATTTTTCAATGTGTATATGTATAATGTTTCATTTTATTTATCACTTTATTGTATAGAAAAAAAATCTCATCACGCCATTCTTATGATTATCATGATTTACTGTCTTGATTCGCTTTATATTCTGTTCAGTCATATTGTTATTTCATATATTATACTGTGTACACTGTACATATACAACTCTATCATTTATGCTTGCCAGATAGCGTTATATTTAATTGTTTTATTGTCTGGTGCGTTGTATTATTATGTGAGCCTTTTTCATCATCATTCAATTAAATTGTATGGTATCACAATTTTCATTAATATAAATATATATTTTTACTATCGTATCTTTTCCTATTGGTCATTAATTTCTCATTTTTCTGTCAAACTCAATATTAAATTAATAATATAATTAATTTATTATAATATATATTATTATTTATTATTTATAATAATTTATAATTGAATTTGCTTATCGTTATATATTTATTAACCTAAAAAATACTTACTTTTCCTAGCTAGTGTAATTTAATTTGCAAAGATGTTTGAAAAATGTCCATTTAATATTCTTCAACGCCAACAGTACATGGAATCAACCGTTGTTATTTTCATAATCCAAGCAACCATGTGAGGTACATCAGTGTAAAACCCTGGTGTACCAGTTCCACAACCGATTCCACTTGATACAATCCCTATAATGCATAATAATTATTTATACACTAAAGAAAATATTTATTTTACTTATGAATAAAACCAAAAAAATTTTATTATATTAATTAAGATTGTGAAAAATGTTTTACCAATTACCTATAAGTTCATATCGTCCTTTGAAGTTTAATACTTGTAAAGGTCCTCCACTATCCCCCTAAATTATAAAACAAATTGAAAAATTAAATAATATTACAAGATAGATTTCTAACCTAAAATAAAGAATATATTTATATTACCGCGCATGCGTCACTTGCATGTCCATCTTTTGCACCAGCACATATAATTGCCTCAATATTCGAATCACAATATTTTGATTTAAATATTTCCAAATTAACCATTCGTAAAATACAAACATCTTTACCAATATCAGCAAATCCCCAACCTAAAACGATTGAATTTTTCCCACCAAATTTCATCGCAGTTTTCATTTTCACATCAGTCATTGGAAGACAAATTGGTCGAATATATTCATTAAATGTTACTCTCATATTCAATTTAATGAGCATTATATCAGCAAATAATGTATTACTATCATATTTTGGATGAATAATTAATTTTTCAATTGAAAACACAATTGTTTGACTGTCAGATTCGCAAACATTGTATTCACCCAAA